>OY282516.1:16151225-16566225 GCA_958296145.1 Hydrotaea cyrtoneurina
AGAAAACGTGGATTAAATAATTTTCAGATTTAAATTTGAAACTATTTTTCGGGATTTAACTCAACAAATATTAATCATGTTCAAATTGCGTTTTATGTTCAAATTGTTAGAGTAATTTTAATGATTTAGCTTTGGTTAAATTCGGTATTTTTTAAATAAAGATGTAGCTAAAACTTATTTTCAACTCAGTTTAGATTAAATCAAATTTATTTCGAATAAAATTTAATTTAAAACTCAAAGTAGAGTAGTAGTAGATTAAACTCAGATTAGGTTTAATATAAACTTGGTGTAATTTATGCTGAGTGTAGTATAAACTTAGTTTGTATTAAACACGGTGTCGTTTAAACCCAGTTCAAACTAAACTGCCTTTAACCAAACTAAACTGTATTTAAACTGCACTGAGTTTTAACTAATTTTAGTATAAACTCAGTATAAACTATTTTAGGGTTACTCAGTGGAAGGCCTTGGTGCGGTAGATAGCGTGTGCGACTATCACACAAGTAAACCCCAAAACCGGGTAAGACCATCAAGCAAATTATATCGTGCCCAGCTCACTGATCCGAGAGAAGTTCCCTGTCGGTTCCCTGTTAAGGGAAATAAGTAAGTAAGGTCAACCACAGTCTAGTTTAAACTGAGTTCAACTTAAACTGAGTTTAGTTTAAACTAAGTTTAGTTAAGTTTGACCTTATTATTTTTCTTATTTATTTTAGTTTAAACTGAGGTTTAGTTTTAACTCAGTTTATTTTAAACTAAGTTTAGTTAAGTTTAACATTAGTTTTGATCTTATTTAGTTTTGTTTAAACTGAGGTTTAGTTTTAAACTCAGTTTATTTTAAACTTAGGTTAATTTAAACAACAATTTGGCGATGACTTTTACCAATGGGTTTTTTCTAAATTTTTTGTGAAAAGATCCGTATGTTTAAACGACTGGTAAAAACTGATTTAAAAATATTTGCAGTATTTGTTCTCTCTAAAATGTCTCAATTGTTAGTCTCATGTATTTTTCCAATTGTTGTTGTTGCTCGTTAATGCTTTTTAGTACAAATTAATGCTGATTGATTTGAACGACATTATGGCGATTGTTCGCTTTAGACGTATTTGTCAATTTTTGTTTGTTTTTCTTTGGTAACTGCCCGTCGTAATTTAGAGCATTTGACTTGAGTTTGTTTTAAAGTTTATTTGCGAACAAAAAAAAACTGTTATAATTAGTGTCAGTTAAAAATACATTAAAGATTTTGTGTTGTTTTTTTTAAAAAAAAAAACAACTAAAACAATAAGACCCATTCATTCGTTTGCGTTCATTGAAGTTTATTCGTTTTATTCGCACTTTTGGTTTCAGTATCGAATGACAAAAGTTTAACCAACATTTGTTAGACTCGGATTGTGTGGCAAACAAAAAAAACAAAAGGAAAGAAAAACATAAACATTTTTTAAATTGATTATTTAACCACCCACAACTGTCATGGTTTTATGTTTGCTAATAACATTTAAATGTCATTTTTGTGGTTTCTCTCCGTAAGCTCATAAGAGTCTTTGCTCGCACACACTCGTCATATTAATCTTTATTTAAAACAATTAATGGGTTTTAATTGTATCGTACTTAATGATTAATTAAGTGGTAAATGAGGCTTGATGTATGTAATTGAATATTTCGTATTGCATTCGGTCGGTATTGATTTGTTGCGAGTATGAAGAGAAATTTAAAGTGCATTTGCTTTTAGAAAGTAATGGCAAATTGTAAAATCTAACATACGAAAATGTGGATAATTTTGACTGACAACTCAAAAACGTATTTGAAGTTTAAACTAAGTTTGTTTGGAAACTGAGTTTTACATACATCGTGGTTTAACTACGATCTCATTTATTGGCCCTCAATGACATATTATTTATAACCGGCTTCAATGCAGTTTATAGAGATGCATTTCACGGCTGGAATGACACGGCATCATTCACGTAATATGAAATTCGATCAATCGTTCTTTCACAGTGCGCTCGATTTAATTTCATTATTCACAAAACAGAGAAATTGGTTAACAAAATAAAAAAAACAATCAACTTTTACAATGTTACCAGCTGTATAACCAAAAAAAAACGCGTCAATTTCGTTCTTCGCTAAATCGCTAGATTGATATCACTTGTTGCTTTCACACTTCACCAATTAAATAACAAATGTTACCCGAAGTCATATCACAGCTGGTAAACAAGTACAAGGCTGTTGTGAGCTCTGTTTCCGAGTTGACACCACTCAAACGCATCACTGAATGTGCAGCCGATTTTTATCATACAGTCCGTCCAATGATCCCACGTAATCGAACGTAACTAAAGATAAAACTCCGAAATTGAAACCTTATCTAGTTTGTTATCGGTGGCGGTTTTTTAATACTTTCCATATTGTTTTTATCGTTTAACTTTTGTTCAACACACACACACACACTTGCACCGTTGCCTAGTATGACTAAGAGATTTTGTTGTTGTTGTTGTATGTTCTATTTTATTATCTTTCGCAATTCGACACGGTAACTATTCTACTCCCTCGTCGTCTCAGTTTCTATCTTTCTAACAGCGTCCCTCCACTCAGTTGCGGGTCCCCTGGAAAATAGATGAACTCATGCCCAAGTACATATGTATACACATTTAATAGCGAAAGATACACATGTATGTGAGATAGTATCATGTTTTTATACGTATCTAACTACTACTTTGTATACGTATCCAAGAGATACTTCAAAGTACTCACAACCTTGTCTTCGCCTTACTTTTGCTTTTTTTTTTGGTGTGTGGAACGAGTGTGTGTGTGTGTGTCCGAAACGACTCCAGACTGAGACCAGCATGGGTTTTTGAGCTAAAAATAGCATCCAACATCTGTCGACAAACCTCAAGAAATGTTTATGGCACAGACAAATGAAGTTCGTGCAATCTTGCATTCAAGAAGGAAGATAACACTGAGCCATAAAATATTACTTGTTGCTGTTGTTGTTGCTAATAATACTTTGGCAAATTACTTGTTGATTCTGAAAGTAGCTATCACTAGATAATCAAATTTGAAGTAGATTTGGCGAGTGGACAGCATTATTAAGTAACATTTTCAAGAGGTGTCCACAATTCCATTCGATTTTTAATGGGAAAACTTGTAAGAAGCCTAACAATTTCGTTTTATGTTTACACTGTCAAATCGTGGTAGTTTGAATCAAATTTTATTTATTCGGAATCTTGCTGTCACGATCGCTTACAAGACCTTTGTGTTCACAAATATTGTCTTCCATTCTTCAGTTTGATATTTGGATATTTGGATTGAATACAACAGAAATTCCGATTCAATTCACAGTTCGAAAAAGGCACATTAAGTCTTCGACTTTCGACTTAAGTCTGGCGGGTGTTTTCTCCAGTTCGGATTCCAATTGGTCCGGAGTCTTCGTCGAACGACTTTCTGTTTGAATTCTTTCGACCCCATGTCAATTGAATGAATTAGCTCAATCGCTGGATTTGCAAGAGCTAACAACTGTACGTTCACGTCAGAAGCTTGCCAAAAACATTGAGATACTCTTTTTGTTTCGTATCTCCAATAGCCACTTTTATCGGATAATTCAAAAAATGTGGCACGGTCACTTCCTTGTATACAACAAGATATGTTCCTAATATCATCGTTGAAAGTCAAGTCACTTTTTTCTGGTTTTTAGTCATTAAAACTAAATTTGAAATGATTTCATTTGCGGTTATACGTATTCTAACCATTTAATTGTCAAACTGTCTTGTTAAAAGTTTACAGAACCAGTTTAAATGTGTCAGACTGGTTATGCCTTCAATTTCGATTTACCAATGACCCATGTTGACACGATCTACCTACTAATACCCTGCGTTACCGTTTTAATAATAAATTAAAACTGGTATCATGGTAGACAAACTTAAACTATGTCGAATATTTATTTAGGTTTGACCCACCTTTTAGACTAACACAAGCCATGGGTGTGTATATAATGGCAATTACACCAGTGGCGGATGGCAGTGGCAAGAAGGGCCCATACGATTTTCGAAAAGCACAAGAAATATTTAGAAAAACCGAACACTTAGGCTCAATAACTAAATCACGGATGATCTTCGGTTTTCGTTTAAACTGATGTTAAACTTAAAATTAATTTTTTCAGTCAACGTTTAGAGGAAGTTTAATCGTCCAATATTGGGCGTTTAAACCACAGTTTAATGTGACATGTGACTCAACGAACGAAGAATCACAAATAAATTACATAAATAAAGCTGCGTCAAGGTTGATGTTCGTTTTTCGGTTAAACTGAAGTTAAACTGCAAATTTATTTTTTCAGTCAAAGTTTAAATGTTGTTTAACGCTTTCAGTGGACTTATTATGATTTTCAGTGGACTTATTATGATTTTTAGCACGTCTAAAAATATTATTTGCCGCTGAAAGGGTTAATCATCCAATGTTGGGCGCTTTTTTACACTTGCAGCTTTTTTACACTCCTTGCAGCTTTTTAACTCCTCTGATAGACATCTATCGGCGGAATATTGAGTATCATTTCCACACCTGTTTGGGGAGCTGATGTCAGAGACTAGTCTTTGGGCATTCATTACATTGGAGAGTTATGATTTTGTATTTAGAAGTTTACAGAATAATTCAAAACGATTTGAAACAACCTGTACAATAGAGTGGAGTGAAAACATGCTTTTTTTTTAATTTGAAAAAGTTAACCTCGGAAAGAGATGTAGTCTGGGGTCCTAATGAGGGGAAAAATAAAGAAAAAAATGTTAAAAAATGTTTAGGGGTCGCGCCACTTTCTCGAAATTTGGAAATTATCGCTATTTTGGCGTTGATTTTAGAAAAATCCTAAAAATTAACGACTTAACTTATTCGAAATTTAAGTATTTGAGGCAAATATGAGGATAATCGACTAATATTTGTTGCTTTGGTGGCGATTTCATTGTTCAGTCAATTTTCTGAAGAAAGGACGATTTGACTTATTTTACTTTTTGAAATTTTTGAACAATGAGAAAATTTTTTTTAAATTTGTTCATGCCCTTATTTCATTGTTTACGCTATTGCAAACATTTATTGACATAAAACTTTTTAGGATTTTTCTAAAATCAACGCCAAAATAGCGATAATTTCCAAATTTCGAGGGAGTGGCGCGACCCCTAAAAATTTTTTAAATTTTTTTTCTTTATTTTTCCCCTCATTAGGACCCCAGACTACATCTCTTTCCGAGGTTAACTTTTTTTTTTTGAATTTCACTCCACCCTACTGTACAATCTGTTTACCATCACTGTCTTAGGCAATGAAATGACAACCTTCTGTCCGAACTTGCCTTCAGAAACAGAAAAAAGCCCACTGTAGCCGTCTAACATACGTTTTCCGAACAAGGAAGGTAGTACACATTCGCCTAGATGAAATTCATGAAGGTCTTCTTATGGTAGACCTAAGAAGGACACTCAGGGTTTGGATAACGGAGAAGATAGTAAATGACCTTCAAGAGGGCCCTATTAAAAGGTTTTGATAGTTCCGCCTCTGGTTTATACATATCGCTCATTTACTACAATAATGTCACAATTCAAAATTATTATTTATTTTTTTGCCAAAGAAAAAGCTTTAAATGTCAGGGGTCTAGTTCATTCGGGGAAGCTATGATGTTTCCCCCTATATTTGCTTAGTATGGCGCAATTGAAAACTTTAAATCGTGTTTTGAGTTGTGACACTATTGAAGTAAACGAGCGTTATGTATGTACGTTTGGGTGTCCATATATGAGTGTCTCATGTTCAGGGCTCCGCATGGCTTTGCTTGAATCTAAGTTTTTGTCTTGTTTTCGCTGTTATTGCATTTTGCTTTACAACAACAAATCCATACGAGCGCGAGTATAAAGTTTAAATTTTGACTTTATGATTTCGTATGTACAAACAAGTATACATAGATACAAATACATACACATGTTTATACTCATATGTATCTGCCTCATATGCAGCAAATATTCGCATACTCGTTTTTTTTTTTTTCTTTTTCAGTTAAATTATGTGTGCATGTGTGTTTTTTTATCCACTGCTCGCGCTGGTTAGTTGGTTGACTGATATTTTCTTGTTAGATGTGGGTTTGTAGGGTTCTATGCCTTTTATTTGAGCTTGTGCTGGGTTTCAATGACGTCCATATGAACAAGAAGAGGACGATGAGTACACACAATGAAAACGAGTATTATGACGTTAAGTTTGTTCTACTTTTTCACTTTTTCAGCTTCAAAACATAACCTTTATTATTATTCTCATTTTTTTTTGTTTGTTTTTTTTTTGGTTTTAGTTATGAATTTGAAAAGACACACAGTTTTGCTGGTGGGCCGCGACAGAGCCGGTAAATGAATTACTTGGCGATTTTCGTTTATGTTAAATAAGATGATCCCTTATGTGTTTTGCGGGGTCAAAAACATTACACGGCGGCAAGGACGTGTATGGAGATGGAAATATCAAATGAAATTTTAACTGAGTATGAACGTCGTTGTTTTGAGGTGTTTAATGGAGCGTTTCTTCTCCATTCATGACATTCGGCCAAAAGCAGTACCCAAGATTAACCCATTAATGACCAAGACATTTTATAAAATAAATTAAATTTTATAAAAAAAAAAAAACGGGTCCTAAATTCGAACCCGCTGATATTTTTAACTTCACGAAATACTTTTTTTCTGTAGCATATGCCATCGTTGGCCATGAATGGGTTAAGACTCGGACTGACTATGAATTTGAAATTGGATATAAATATAAAAATAGTGAATTCAATACGATACGATTTTGATGAAAGTATTTAACTCAATGCAACATTGGTCCTTAAAAAAAGATAAATAAAATCAGATCGTAGAAAAAAAGGGTCGGTCAATTTTGTACTCCTAGGAAAAATGTGAGAAAATTGCTTTAGTATGTTCATGCCTTTCAAGGACCCAATCAGCAAAGACACGACATTGTTGATGATCCGCCGGCTTGAGTTCTTGGGTTAACTGAACTTTATAAGCCTTAAGACCCAAGTCTTGATGCAAATAGCAAGGACGATAGAAACAAAGATTACACCACCCCGCGCAGAGAAAAAAAGGTCATGCGTAGTGTATTCCTATTGGCTGATAGTCAAAGTGGTTTCAATCAAAATTTTTGTTTTTCGAATATAAATTATCTACTGAAAAGCCTATTTTATTTATATAAAAAAAAACTGTCCACCTATTACCAACTACTGCCAACTGACATCAAAACTTCGAAGAGCTTTGGCCTCACATTCAACTAAATTTTAATCACCAGCAAATGTGTATTTAGCCGCACCTATAACCAAAAGACCACCAATCAAATGTGCGGCTCAAAATTCTAAAAATATTTACGTGTATCATTTTTCTTTTTTTCCATAGAAACAAGTATGTGTTCTTGTTGTTGGCTTCTCTTTGTACCGAGTGCGGCATTTAACTCTTAACGAAATTCTTTTTTTTGTAATATTCAAATTTTATTAACCAAATAAACCAAAAAAAAAAAAAAAAGAAATAGAAAAACTTATGGATCTTTTGGGCACGAGCACATTTTGCGTGTCCGTCTGTCTGCCTGTCCAGTCTTTTAAAACACAACACAAGCTAAGTTGGCATGTCTGTCTGTCTTTAGACGATTGTTATCAGCCCAGCCACCTTTTGCTCACCTCCAGAATCTGTTGTACAATTTGCTTGTTTTTTTTTCTTGGCATTCATTTTGAACTCAATTTTCTTATTTATTTATTTTTTCAGTCAGAACTTTAAGTCATTGATTTTAACCGATTGCGAGTTGTTCAATAGCCGTTTTTAGCCGCCAGAATGAGCGGCGGCATGTAGTGTGTCATTTCAAATCATGTTAAAATACTACAACAGAAAACAGCACAAAACAAAAGCATTTTTGTGTAAGTTCCACATCGAGTCAGAGCTCAGATGATGTCATGTTTACTGTATTAACTTGGTTTTTCGCAAATAAATAAATAAATAAAGAAAAAATAAAACGTGTAGAAATCTCCAACAGAAGTGCGAAGAGGAGCGAGTTGCCAGTCGGTGGTGGAATGTTAAACAGAAATTTGTATTAAAACACAAACACTGAAATGAAACACTTAAAACGTTTTACTTACAAAAAATCCCATCCCCACAAAAACATAAAACCACAAGTTCAAATTATGAATCTGAATATGTTTTGAATGAGTAGCTGTTCAAAGTTTAAGTTTTGCTTTAAAATGTTTGTGGTTACGCTCGAGTGTTTGTCAAGGAAATACCTCTTTAACGAGACTGTTAATAATGATACACTCGACCGAAAATGTTGCCAATTTATAAAAAAAAAAAAAACTTAAATTAAGATTAATATTTGCCAAACACTCGAAATACTGAACAGAAATACCAACATGGGCTTGTCTAAACAGTGGCAATAGATTTTTTCCCAACTCATTAGATAGACTTAAGATTGTTAATTGTTGGTAAGACGCCCAGAAATAGGCAACCTGTTATCACAGTTGGATTATTCGTGAATTGAAGCGTATCGACGGAAATGTCGACAATTTGTGGGGAGATTTGTAGAAGAGATTTTCATAGAAATCATATTTGACGACAGTTAAAAAAAACCCTTGTGTTTTCAGGAAAAATGTTATATGTTCAGGAAATACGTGTAAAAATACTGCACAACAAAATATAATTTAAATCAATACTATCAAAAAACTCCAAATATATGTCCACAGCTTACGATAAATGTCCAACTCTATGTGTATGTATAACGAGTGACAAGTTTCAGATTGAAACACAGCGTAAGAACTATTGCTGGCAAACCTGCAATTGAAACCACTTTGACTATCAACCTGTGAAGAACCTTTTTTTTCTCTGTGCGGAATGGCGTAATCTTTGTTTCTATCATTCTTGGTATTTTGCATCAAGACATGAGTCTTAAGGCTTATAAAGTTCAGTTAACACATGAACTCAAGACGGCCGATCATCAACAATGTCGTGTCTTTGAAAATGATCCGGAATTCCATCGAAAAATCATCTTGACTGATGACGCCCATTTCCACCTCGGTGGCTATGTCAACAAGCAAAATTGTCGCATCGTTGTTGAGAAGCCTCTCCATCCTCAATGTGTGAATGTGCGGGGTCATTGGACTTTACTTTTTCGAAAATGAGGTTGGATCACCAGTTACGGTAAATGGATTGCGCTATCGAGAGATGATTAATGATTTGTTTATGGTCGCAATTGGATGATATTGATCTGGACAACGTTTACTTTCAACAAGACTGCGCTACACAAGCCACATAAGGAACGAAACCATTGCTCTTTTATAGAAAAAGTTTCCGGAGGTGATCAAAAATTTATTTCATAAAAAAAGTAATATATTACAATGAATTCAGCGTCTCCGCGCCTTATAGGCTTGAAAAGAGACTAAATGGCAACAATTTATTGTATATTTCTATACACTATATACTATTTAATGCATATGTTTGTATATGTATATACATATGTACAACTATAATAATACAAAAAATAAATACATATAGAAATCGAATACAATTTACAAACATCAATAGTTAATATGTTTTATTAGAATTTTAGAAGTGTTTCTATTTCATCAAGTAAATATGATTTTACTTTTGTTTTAAAAATTGATATTCTAGCGATGTCTTTTATATCGATGGGTAATTGATTATATTCGTGAGGTCCGCCCGCCGAGATCTTGTGATTTAACACCTTGCGACTTCTTCGTTTGGGGCCACGTGAAAGATAAGGCCCAGCGTCGATTCAAGACCTCAAAGATAGAATTCGTGAGGCTATCGAGGACTTAGGGCAGCCACTTAGCGATTTGGTTATGGACAATTTTATGAAAAGGATATGGTCCTGTAAGCGTGGTCTTGTTGGCCATTTGGCTGATGTTGTTGTATGAAATAAACAACCCGATCATTTACCTCAAAAACGCCATTTTTCTTTGTATACCAAAATAACTCCTCTAGTTGGAAACCCCTTTATTAACCCCGCATTCAGAAAAATTTAAAACAAAAACTTTGAATGAAAATGAAAAAAAAAATTGTTTACGCATTTTTCTTAACAAAGGTATTTTAAATTGTTGTTTTTGTTAATTTTGTGTTTTCATACATTTTTCCAACAATTTTTTTTTTCTTTGAATATGATAAATAGAATATTATAAAATAAATTAGGGATATTTTTGGTGTGCCCAGTAATTTGACTTTCACAGGCGGCAACCCTAATATCAACACCACACAAGTAATCAGCTGATTGCTGACAAATAAAATTGTTTGCCATCAAACAAATATTCGACAAGTGTGAAACGTCAAATATTTGTCGCTCCTTTTTGCTCTTACAAAGCTTTTGGCATGCCATCATGCTCGTGTAATAGCTCTGTACAAAGTATTTCCGTTTGGCCGGTTAGAAGGATATTATTTTTTATGAAATATTTTAATTAAGTTAAATAGAATTATTGCTGGTTAGAGGGTTAAACCACTCTTCACTTCATTGCATTTATTGCCAGTTATGAAATATTTTAATTAAATTAAATATATTCAGTACAGTTTATTGCCAGTACTGAACATACCTAACGTAACAATCCGCCTACTTAATTTTGTAAATGAGAAGTGTTTTTAAATACATTTCCATTTAATTACATCCCGTCTCTATATTCCACTACCGGCTTTTGTGATTTTGGTTGGTTGATTGGTCACTAAATCTATTTTTAGGTGTTCATTCGATATTGACAAATAAAATCTTATTTAAAACTAAAGTCCTTACTTAATTGACTAGTCTTATTTCTGAGGGCGATTACCGACGATCAGACTTCTAGCATAAAATAACAATTAAAATACAAATCATATGTTACATATTGGAAAATCGACTAACATTTATCAATCACAATAGGAACACTTGATTGGTTGAATTCCATTTACGTTTTATTAAACTTTTCGACCAAATACAATAATAAAATATTTCTACGACTTTTTTGTTTCTTTAGATCGTGTCTATGTCTTTATTGTTAACGCTGATCAGTCTATGATTTTAAAACGGTTTTTTGAAATAATTAACGTTGAGGTGCATCCAACCGTTCCGCTTGCATGGACTTTATTTATTTATATGATTGGCTCAATGGTTGTATTGAAGACGGGGAGCGGATAATGATTTTATTACGGTATCATTAGACTATGGTACAAAAAAACAACACTAAGCTAATTCCGGCATTTGCAAATAACTAATAAATTTTCCATAATTTGTATAAATTTGAAAAAAAAAGTTGGCAACCCTGCAATGAATAACTAGCAAAAAAATCGCTGTTCCTTAAAAATATTTCAAAAACGATAAAAAACAATAGTTAAACCTGTAGTGAACGTTTATATTTTTTAATTAATCAATGCATTCGTATATTGTTCGTTGTCTTACAATGAAATATTAGTTAAACATTGCTTTCATACAATATAAAACAAGAAACAAAACAAAACTTTATACTGTGAGCCAAACAAGAAGAAGAAAATTGTGACTTGCCGCCTTTGGATGCTTTGATATTTGTTATTGTCGTTCTTCTTTATAACTGATACGGATCAACATAGCAGCTGATTTGTGTGTGCATATCTTCGTCACTCATCTGTTTATCTTGTGGAGTGGAACACAATATTTTATATTGTCGTTTTGATATAACATATGTACATATGTACAAGCTGTCTATGAGATTTATCCAGAGCTGTACATACTGAATTGTCAACACAACAATGGCTTCAGTCGCTAAACTATATAAATGCCCAGTATGTAGCAAAAGTGTTCAAGACAACCAAAATAGCTTAGGCTGTTGTGTCTGCGATGAATTTCATCATATCGCTTGTGTTAAAGTAACTAAGGATCAACATTCATTTTTATATAAAAAGAAAATGTTTTTATTTAAATGCCCGAGATGTATGCGCAAAAATGTTAATGTGTCTGTTGTTGCTGATGATGGTGAACCTATTGCGATTGATACCACTCCGCTACAAACCAATTGTAACAATAAAGTAAGCGAAGAACTTCGCAGCCATTTTGCTGACTTTTCTTCATCGATTGAAAAACAATATGAAGCCTTCAAGCTGGATATGCTGAAACAAGTTCAGTGCATGAGAGAAAAAATTGATGAAGTAATAAAGTCGGTGCGTGCTGATGTTAATATTAAAACAAAAAAGATAGATGAAGATGTCATAAATTGCTTAGCCGTCACGAAACAATGTGAATCAACTTCTGCCATTGCTATGCAAGACCTGCAAACACAAAACAATATTCTGCAGAGGAGGTTAAATAGAGCTGATATTATAATCAATGGGTTACCAGATGGCATACACGACTTGAGGGAGCCAGTTGTCAAGATAGCCTCGCTTTGCAATATTGAATTAAACCCAATTGATATACAGCATTGTTGCTATATGGCAAAAGGAAAGTCTGTATTGGTTAAGATGAATTCAGTGTATATTAGAGACTGCATAATGGCAAATTACCACAAAGGTACACCGTTGACACTGCGCAGTGTTATTGGCGGTGATGTGAGTAGCAGAGTCTATCTGAATGACCATTTAAATCCGACTGCATCGAAATTATTATTCTTGTGCCGAAAGTTGAGAAGGATGAACAAAATAAAACTGTTCAAATTGATTAATGCCGACAGACCAAAAGTTATAGCAACATATCCAGACGGCACGAAGAAAATGATTGATTTGAAACAGTGTGCAGAGTTACTTGATGTTGGTATTGACGATGTTTCGTCTGATCTGCCTAACCCTCAAAGTAACCAGTAGTTGATGTTTGGGTCTGAAAGTTTTTTTTTCCTTTCTCCATAACTGATCTCATAAATACTGCAAAACTATTTACGAAATTTGTTTAAATCGTTTTTTGGAATTTTTTTTTTGGAATTTTCTGGAAATTTATATATTTTTTTTTTTTGTCAACTTTTATATCACATAAAACCATTTTTGAAAATTAAGTCTTCGTAATGAACATTAATAATATTGGTAATATTGTAAATGATAATCAAATTTTACGTTCCCGCTTAAATGATTATAGAGCAAATTTAAATGTTGCACACTTTAACGCTCAAAGTTTTAATATTGGTCCTACGTCATCGAAATTATCCGACATTAGAAATATAATTGAAGACAGCTTTTTGGATATTGTTGGAGTTAGTGAGACTTGGCTTAAACCATCGGTTATGTCCAACTCTGTCAACATTTCTGGCTTTTCACTGTATAGAAATGATCGTCCTGATCGTAGAGGAGGAGGTGTGGGTTTGTTTATCTCCAAAAATCTAGCAGCCAAGGTTGTGTATTCCGGCTTAAACTATGGTGTCGTTGAATGTTTGTTTGTAGAGATAATGACTGAAAGAAATTCTATATTAGTTGGTGTTATATATCTGCCTGATGGAAACTTTGAAAGATTTGAAGAAGATATTTCCGATCTTTTATTGCGATATAATAATATCATACTAATGGGTGACTTTAACAATAATTTGTTTGACATCTCGAAGGCTCACACCGTTCGACAAGCATGTGCCAGAATGGGTTTATCCATTCTCCACAATTCGTGTCCAACACATTACGACGTGTTTCACCAGTCATCTTCCCTGATTGACTATTTTCTGTGTACTTCACAAGGTGTTGACCTTTCGGGGCAATTTATTTGTCCGGATATTTCAAAACATGCATTTATTTATATATCTTTTCCTATTTCAGTGCAACGTAATGAACAATTTGTTGAGTATATTGATTATAATAAATTTGATGAAAATGCGTTGTACAGTCGTGTTCAATCTGCTGATTTTTCTGGGATGTTTGCCACATCGGATGTCAATGTACAGCTAAATATTTTTATGGAAGGTCTATATTACATCCATTCTATATTTAAAAAAAAGAGAAAGATTCAGAACAACCCTGATAACTGGTTGAAATCACCGTTAGTCCGTTATCACCACTCGATGAGGGATTTGGCATATGTAGCATTTTTGAATGCTAAGAGTGACGATAATTGGAAGATATACTGTAAAGCTAGAAACCGAGCCAAAGCCGTTAAAAGGAAATTGAAACGGGAAGCCCATTCTACTCTCTTTGACAGTTGCGCAAGTGCAAAGTCTCTATGGAATGTTGTTCGTAGTAATGGTCTTATAGAAAGTAACTCTTCAGGGCTAATAAATAACACAGTTGATGATCTTAACAATCTGAACAGATTGTTTGTTGACAATCAACTGGATGTCGTTGGTGATGTTTGTGAGCTTATAACTTCTATTTCCAACAATCAAGGATTCTCCTTTGCTTCAATTTCTTCCGAAGAATTGCTTTCTGCATTTGTTTCAATCAAATCCAATGCTCCTGGAAACGATGGGTTTCCCTTAAAATTCCTAAGAATTGTATTTCCATATGTGTCAGATTCCTTTTTACACTTAGTGAATACCATTGTCATGACATCAACATTCCCGAGTAAGTGGAAAACTGCTAGGATTAATCCCATTAAGAAGAAATCTGGTTTGGATTCTCCTGCCAATTTTAGACCCATTGCCTTACTTCCCGTCTTGTCCAAAGTTGTAGAGCATGTACTCAAGAACCAACTTGTAAGATACTTTGAAGGTGAAAGATTGCTTAGTGACTACCAATGTGGTTTTCGGAGTTGTAGAAGTACTTCCATGTTATTGGCCGGATTGACTGATTCCATAAGAAAAAACTACGTGAATCAGAAGAGTACAGTTCTACTTTCTTTGGATTTGGAGAAAGCGTTTGACAGGATTGACTATTTTATTCTAGTAAGTAAACTTTCTCGGTTGTATGGGTTCGGGCGGAATGCCTGTATGTTGATTTATTCATATCTGAATAATAGGAAGCAATGTGTTTGTGTTGACGGTGTTATTTCTGGTACTCTGCCAGTGAAAAGTGGAGTCCCGCAAGGATCTGTGCTAGGGCCTTTACTTTTCATAATTTTCATGAATGACCTTTTTCAAAGCATAGATGATTGGTGTTTGCCATTTGCTTACGCCGACGATGTTCAGCTCTTGTTTAATGACGATATCCACAATGTTGATGTATTGCAAGCAAAAGTTGATTATGTTTTGGATACTTTATTTGAGTGGATGAGTTTGAATAATCTTTCCGTCAATGCCTCAAAAACCAAAGCTTTGTTGTTTTCCTCACATGTTTGCAATGATTTGCGACTGAATTATAATGGTGCTGCAATTGAATTTGTCCACAACATGAAATGTCTTGGTGTAGTTTTAGATGATAAGTTGACATTTGAATTACATATTAATAATGTTGTTGCCCATACAACCCTATCTCTTCGTCAGCTCTACACAACAAATTTAGTCATACCTCGCCATGTAAAAATTAAATTAGTACACGCCTTAGTTATGCCCAATATTTTGTACTGTCTAGAAATATTTTGTGGGACTACAAATAGGATTTTTAACAAAATTAGATTATGTATCAACCGAGTAGTTCGTTACATTTTTTCTCTTAGACGGTTTGACCATGTTACCCCATATGTAAATCAATTCTTGGGTTGCTCCTTTCGTGATTTCGTAAATTATCGGTCTCTTCTGTTATTTTACAAAATTTATAAAAATCAAACTCCGGCTTTTCTTGTTGACTCATTTACATTTTGTCGTTCATCGCGTGCTAACCAACTAATCATTCCCAGAGCGGATGGTCATATGGATAAGTCCTTTCGAGTTAGAATAGCCAGATTGTTCAATTCACTCCCCGGTACATTGAAAATATTTTCACTGACTAATAATACATTCCGAAAAAAGCTTCTTCAATATTTTTCTTTAATTTAAATATCGTAATCTATTTAAGAATTATTTGTTCATTCATTAGGGAACTGTAAAATTTGATTGTTTCATTCCTCATTTTCCAATACTGATTGATGTACGCTTTACTGATATTTTGAATTTGATATGTAAATTGCTTTTTTATATTTTATTTTGTATAGCTATATTATTTTTAATTCCACTGTATTTTTATACGCATATTTTTAATTGTTTTTAAATTAACTGAGCAGTAGTATTCAACATGGAGTAGTTTTTATTGTAATTTGTTACAATTGGCCGTAAGGCTTTAAATTACAAAATCTGTGCAAATAAATGAAAAAAATGAAAAATATTATTTGTTTAATAATTACCAGGCGGATTTTATAAATCAAATTCGTCTGAGACGAACGAAAACGTCGGTAGGCGAAACGAAAAAAATAAATTGGCTTTTTGAAATTCGATTGTCAATACATTACACAAATATTTCAATTTCAAATTTGATACAGATTTTCGTGTTATGATGATAATGGATTTCCGTTTAGTCATGCGCTTTATAAAAACAGGGGTTAAGTCTTAAAAAATCCCAACTTCTATTCAACTGAATTATCTTAAAGAAAACACACCAAATTATATTGCTGATAAGTTCAAAAACAACATATACAGCAACTGCAAAATCTTTTACAAAAATGTAAACAAATTTCAAGAATTTTCAAAACGTTTTGCGTCCACGAACAGATTCTTATCTTATCATGTCGGAAGAATTAGAAGAATTTCCCATAACCAATTGTTATCAGTAGTTTTCAACATTCTTATCAGCAAAATGCCGTATTATATTACTTCAACTATTTGTTTATTTACACTCTTGCCACAGGTAAAAGTAAAAGTGGACTTTTGAGATAATGAAAACACCAACATCTGTTTCAAGTGATTCGCAATTATATTCTCGGTCACACGGTCACAACGGGAACTCACTTTCAAAATTGTCCAATCACATATTGCGTGTGGGTTGAAGTTAAAATGATAGTAATGCAAAATAAAAGTATACAACAAATTCATCAAATTGTCAACTTTCAAAAAAAACAATTACTTCCGTTTCTGTAAATACAAATTCAAAATTTATACACAATGCGACGACGATGAGATTAGATAAACTTGGAAGTGGTTGCCACAAATTGAAACGTTGCCCATAAAGTCATTCATTCCCATAATTCAGTAGGTCATATTCCGTTTTCACCGCGTTAAATAGGGAATTGTTATGTTGAGGTTAAAGGTTGTGGCCGCAGAAAGATTCATATTGCCGGGATCTTGTTAGATTTGTCGTATATCTCGACCGAATATTCAACTTTGGCTGTGGCCAAACTGTAATATTAGTTTCGAATTCTCTGTTCGGCGTAAGCCACATTTTTTTAAGTAGTAGTTGCCGAGTTTTTGTTCTTTGCATGTTTATCTTAATTATTTTTTTTTTACATAAATTGATGCAATTTACTAGATACCAAAAATATATGTCTGCAAGTGAGCTCATTTAGGGCAAATTCCGCTCCTTTTCAACTGAGTCAAATAATAACCTCCTAACGACCGTCCAGGACAGTATTGTCGGTATGGAAACAATTTCCAATCTATAATTTTGCATAGAAACCCTTCCATTTCAGCTGCAACGCTCTTATACTAACTGACCGTAACCATAATTTCATATTTGCTCATAAAGTACATGAACAGTTTTGGAAAAATATGCAGTATGTTTAACATGGAAATTGCATGACTTGATATAATTATTGGGAAACAAAAAAAAAATACAATAAACGGTATGAAGCACCACATTCTATTGAACATAGAATAAAGGGTGTTGGCCCAGCGTTGGAAATGTTGAGTAAAAATGTACAGTGTTCAGGGAAAATATTAAAGATTTCCAACTGAGAACAAAAAAAAAAATAAAATAATAATAACATCGACAGTGTGATGTAGGGCGTAGCACTCAAGGCAGATCTTTGTAATACCCCAAAAGGGATTCTGGGTTGCCGTAATGTGTTAGGTCTGTAATACAGCTAACTCTGGCTAAGAACATCAGCAATTTTTCACCGACTAAGACCCAATAAATGAGGTTGATATTCGTTTAAACTGAAGTTAAACATCAAATTCATTTTTTCAGCCAGTTTAAACGAAGTTTAACCGTCCAATATTGGGCGTTTAAACCACAGTTTAATAGCCATATGATTGTGACATCACTAAACGAAAGATGAAGAAGAAAAAATTATATCTACGTACACCCAATTAGGTCCGACGAGCAGCCAGAGGGTATTTAAAAGCTGTCTGAAAAATACACCCACTGGATTTGCGCGAAGGTCTTACTGCCGCTAAGGCTACGTACACCCAATTAGGTCCGAAGATCAGGCAGAGGGTATTCAAGAGCTAACTGAAACAATACACCCACTGGATTTGCTGGCCACCTGCCGCTGTGGCTACGTACACCCATTGTGTTTATTCTCATACCCTATGCGTTCTGGATAAATTATCAAAAATCATGTCATGCAACTACTTGGAGTTTCCAACTATTCTTTGGCTAACCATAAATGGTGGTCGGAAAATGTATGTTCTAGAAAATATATTTGTTTTAATCACAAAATCCTATCATAATTACAAATAACAACATGTCGTCGACGTCGTCGTCCTGTGTTCCACACACACTCACTTTTCTTGGTTACGAGAGTACAGGTCCTTTCATTTTGTTGTTTGTTTGTCCCAAATTGGTAACAAACTTTGACTTCACACTACCATAACAATTCATATTCAAATATTGTATGTATGTGACGGATGGACATGCGCGCTGAATTGTGACCAGCAGCGTTTTCCCACCTCAGTAGCCCCAAACTATCATCGATACATTGCAGTTAAATATTTGCTGTCCCAAAACTCCCCCCCTCAAACAAACTGTTGAGTTAGTAACTTGAATTCTTTTTTTCTTTTACTATAGCAACGCTATGGTTTGTTAGTCGTTACTATTCGAAAGAAAAAATGAAAAACCAAATCATTAGAGTGGGTGGTTTTTTTATGATCCTGTATGGAAAAACTCTTTTGCATGCTAGAGCTTTAGGCGGTTTCTATGCACGGTTGGATGGTTGGCAGCGGTTCCCTTGAGACCATCTCCATACAGACATATGAAGGACATTAAAAACAAAAATAAGTTAAACGTACGTTTCCTTCGCGTTCATTTTCATTGTTATTAAAGGAGTGCCTTGACAATAGACTCTATACGTAACCATCAACACAGTGGCTACACCAGGTCCCCTACAGCCCCAAACCTCCTTTAAAACACATATTCCAACAATGGTAAAAACCATGCACGTCATGCCACATTTTTAGAACATTTACGCACTAGACCAGAATGTGAGTTTTGCTTTGGGCATTACCCGGTTCTCAATTCAATTCAGTTCAGTTGATTTGGTTTTCCCTTTGTCGTTTCTTGTTGTTTTGGCAAACAAATTGTTGTTGGGTAATTAGTCGTTGCTTGGTTTCTTCTTCTTCTGCATTATTGCGTGTACTTTTGGGATTTGTTCCTTAATGTTCGGTTATAGTTTTATGTTTTATCGATAAATTGCTTAATTGAGACAAACAAAGTTGGATCTTGCAATTTGAAAATTTGCTTAATCATAGCCTAGGACAACATTTGGAAAGGTATACATTGTTGGAAAAGTGTAAGCGGGAAAAAGATTTGTTGGAAATCAGTTTGGACTATGAAAATCTCATAGTATTAGTTGAGGTTCAGCTGTTGGTAATCAAATGTATTTTTTTTTTGTTGAATGAAATGCTGTACATTCGATAGAAAATGTGTCCCTACTACCACAAAATTAGTTGCTGGAACTAGGATGTTTATGTGTCAACTCCCGGGAATCGGGGATTTCTTTGATGTCTTCCCGGTACATGATTTCAAAAAATTTCCAAAAAAATAATTGTCTTGTTGACAAGAAGTGTAAAATATTATAATTGGTGATTTGTTTTTTGTTTAGTGATTAGACGATGGTTGACGAAGACAACCGAAATATTGGGAAAAATTAATAATGGAATACACGAAACAACATCGTTTTTATATGACCTCAAGCCAAACTATCACAAAAAAAAATTTAAAAAAAAACTTCAAAGTGTTTGTTATTTTTTACCCAAAACTTAAACATAAATAATTCAGGCATGTTACAAACATGAAATGGTTATTAAAACATTAGTTAAAAAACCTACGCAATTAATCTTGAAGCAAATATCCTGTACAATTTAAAGATCAACTAGTTCAGAAAGTAAAAAATCGTATATTTCCGGGTTAGAAACCACAATCACAGTCGTAAAAAGTGCTTAAAATCGCACATAAATTCATTTTTTGGTAGTATTTTGTTCCCGGGAATCGCGACCAATAATCCCGGGAATCGGGAAGTAAAAAATCGCAAATTTCCCTGGAAATACGTCCCATAATGAAAGTGGATGGATCAACTTTAGAGGGAAACTGTTGTCATTGTGTCCATGCAATTATCAACAAATTATATTTACTTTGATTGATCCAGTTGAAAGTTCAAAACATGTGTCTTTTCCCCGTGCCAAAGTTCATTGAGCAGAGTTCTTTAATTCTCATACTTTTCCTAAAGATCTTGTGTGGCCAAAATCCACCACAAAAGTTTAATATTATTTGAATTACTCACCGAAAACATATGTTTTCTGACAAAAGTGTGAGTGTTGCCACATCAACAGCCGAGAATGGGGTTTATTTTGATGTTTAAACTCAGTTTTATTGGAAACTGACAGCCTGTTTTTATAAAACGTATACGTCTGAGACGCATAGAAACGTCTGTAGCCGAAACGAAACTAAATTGTGTTTCTATAACTCCAACGAATCCAATTAGGCAATACACACAAAAGTACATAAGAAAAAATTTCAATTAGAATTTAACTGAGACTTTCGTGTTAAAAAAAACCCAAACTGACGAAACAGAATTTCTGTTCGTTATTTTAACGAAACGAAAGACCCATTCGTTTTATAAAAACAGGCTATGAGTCTTACATAATCGTGATTTAACTTTTTTTTTTTAATTTTCCTGCTGTACATATCACATAATAATTGTACTCTGTGACGCTTTAGTTGTCCCATTCGAATCTCGATGTCTAGACATTCACAGATGTTCTAAGTACTTTTATATATATATATATATATATATAATTTTTGTCGTCTACTTACTTATTCCATTACAAAAAATATTATTTATACTTTACTAGCTCGGCTAACTTGTTTTACAAGTTCTCTTTCATCATAATTTGAATAGCTTACGAACGAGTACATATCGCCAAAGAATATATCATTTTAATATCATTTGGCCAGTCGACGGTGTACATTTCAATATTGTTTCTTATTGAATAACAAATAGTGTATACGACGACTGACTGACCGTACAAATGTATTTAAGTGTTTATTTTCAGTGTGTCCATTATAATTTACATTCATAATTAGTAGTAGAGAATGAATGTGAGTAGAAGGTGATGATCGGGCAAAAACTGCCTCTGCCTGCTAAAAACAGAATTCGCATTAGAAACATTTTTGTGTTGTACTTATTTGTAAAGCGAAAATATGTACGTATAAATAAATTCCTATTATTTAAATACACCTTTTTACACTTGGAAATACAAAAGTTTTAAAGTCGGACGAAGGTTGGAATGAGTACGGAAATACAATAAACAAAATACCCAGCTAAATATTTGCGCCCAACGACGAGAGACAAAGTATGTGTTCTTATGTAATACTTTTATTTCAATTATATTAAAAGTATTTACCTAAGAACTCACGCAAATGCATAAATCAATATTTAGTTATTTATTGTATTATTATTTAGTGTTGTGGACAAGCCAAGATCATCGATATAGAAAAAACGCGCCTAAATTACTGGGTGTGTTTTATCTCCAGTTGAAATGTAAACAATGAGTTTGACAATCAAAATTCTGTCAACATTAACAAATTATAATCAGCTGTTTGCATTCTATTATTGTGCCATGTTAGTTTTCATTAAAAATTCAACGAGATTAAATGTCAAAACAACAGTGTGATTACCTACCCCTCACTCACTCAATGATGTCTCTCTTTACATATGATTCAGAAATTCTTTCCACAGAATTATCAACAATTAATAACAACGTTTGACGGTTAATTAAAAACCGCAACAATCGAATTTTAAATCATTTCTTTGAACTAAACACTAAACCAACTTTACGCAAGCGCCCACGTCATATCTGCTCTGTGCCCTGCAGATTGTCAGATTTGAAAACCCATGCAATTGTAAACAATTGATCTAACAACAGATCATAAATCCAATCACTCAAAAGCGGATCTCCTCTGAACGTAAATCAATATGTATGATTTTGAAACGACAAATACACATAAACATGTACAGACTAATTTGTCTATCTCGAGGTTTTAACTTATCTTGCACAAACAGTCGTTTGCAGGTCTGTGGGTTTATTTGAAATACAAAAAAAAGTCAAAAGCAATTCATTCATAATCAAGAAAAAAACAAAACAAATATATTTGAACTGACTGGAACAACAACGAGTTTATGAAGAATGGCATTTCCGTAAAGTGTTGGAGAATTATTTATCCAAATAGTTAGTCAAATTAAGATATCGACGACGTTAGCTAAAATTCGGGTTCTTTGGATGGACGTTAAGCACAGGTGTATGACAGAATTTTTAAATAGCAATAAATAAAACAAACTAAACAAAAAAAAAACTGGTCAGGCGTTTTAGGACGAGAAAATAATTAGCATAAACACAAATAAAACCCGTCAGGCGTTTTAGGACGAGATTAGCAGGTGTATTACTTCTTAATATGATTAACTTCTAAAGTATAAGTAAATGAAACTGCCTCAAGTAAAATGGGAAAACTGTAATCAACCAGAAGAATACAAGTATGGGATATGCCTTAGGAAAATCGGTGGGAATTTATTCAAAATTGAGCACCTATGTCTCTTAATGTAGATTAATAGTACCAAAAATGTCAACCACTAATTTCATGGAAAAAATGTTAAAGAACAAATAAAAAAAGTAATCAGATCAATTAGGTTAGGTTAGGTTGAAATGGAGGGTCGGTTATGTACGATTGCCAGTCTAATGTTGTTGAAATACACCTAGGCCAGTAATTCGGCCGGTTGTGCGCTCCTGATTTCTTCTTCAGATTCCCTGCCCTTTTTTTACGTTAGGAATTCGGTTCCCTCCATAAAGTTTCTTAAATTCCTTATGTCCATTCCTTTGACGACCGACAGGCCATCTAAGGTATCCTCTCCTAATTGGATTTTTCTGATCTGCAAGAAAGCGGGGAACGGGCACAGGAAGTGTTCCGCCGTCTCGGCGTCCTCTCCGCATGCTCTATATCATCGTCGTACTTCGTTCTCGGAACATCCTAACCTAAATAGGTGTGCCCTTAGGCTAGAGTGTCCTGTGATGACCCCAAGTAGCTTACTAAGCTCATTTTTGTTAAACCCGAGCATTGTGGTTCTTCCCACCTGTTCCTCTTGCCATCTGAAGGCATGGGTCGTCTTCATCCATTCCCTCAACTGTTTTTATTTGTCTCCAGAAAAGGTTTACACAATTGCAGAGTATTTTGGTCTTGGATTCCGATCAATTACAATCAGGGTTTTGTTGTTGTCAAATGGAGAGAAATGTTGATTTTATTAATTGGTTTTTTTTGCAAAATATTTTTCTAACTTCATCCAAAAAATTGGTAATCAAACAATTTAGTTAAAATTTTCGTGATTGATACAACAATTTTTCCTTAAAAAATTAAAAAAAATTGGTGCGATTTATGGGTGGCGATATCAGTAGATCGGATTTTCTTAGAAACGAAGATGGTCGCATGCAAAGCCACCCGATGATCACGGTCCAAGGGTGGCTGGACAATAAGAATTAAAATTTAAACAAAAAATCGTGCGGTTTTTTAAGGAATGCGGAAAATGAATTTGTGATCCTTTTGTTTTAAAAATTATAATTTTTTTAATTTTCAGACCTAATTTTAATTCCTTCCTCAATTTTTATTTTCGTATTTTGCTACTTATTCATACAGTTTAAGTACCCACACTTGCATAATGTTGGGGCGTGGAAGTATGCTGAATATGAGGTCCTAGGGGCCGCAGTCCCCATATTTTGCATCCTTATGCAATTCCCTATTTGGGAAACAGCACAATGTTCTAAATACAATAGTTCTTATCATAAAAACATCAGCAGTTTTACATACATATATCAAATTTACAGTGGTGTCATCCTTTAAAAAATGGCACATACCCTCATTACTTGTGGGTGGGTGGACGAAAATTGTACCTGCTCCACCTAAACGAGTGGTGACTCGCAAATCTGGTAACGCTGTGCAACTGTCATTAGATGATCTAATAACTGATTCTCCACTACTGTATGTTCAAAACTTGGCAATAAGAATATTTTAATATTTAATACAATAACATTTACCTTATGTCTCATTTCTAAATGAATTTCATTTTTTTATTCCTCCAGATCTGTATGTTTTTAATATTTACAATTCTAATTTTTTGAAAGTTATTATTACATTCATGCACACACACTTAATGCCCCGCCGCACAAATAGGAGGTTTAAGCAAAAATATTTCACTTCTTTTTTATTTTAATTCAAATTACGTTCTGCTGCTAAGTCAAGATTTTTCACCGAGAAGAAAAAACAATTCTTGTTGTTGTTTTTTTGTTGATTAACGATAAAGGTAAAATTACTAACTACACACACAACACACTAACAAAAATCTGTAACACACACTCGCATACATACATATATTGCACATTTACTTTGTGAAGCGAAATACAACAACTACTAACTACACATGAACTCATAAACTGAACTGTAGACTCTGACGGCGCTCTGGTCTTATCAATTGTGTTTTGTTGTTGTTATCACTTATTTGTTGTTAAACATTTATTATTTAAATATTTTTATGCAATTTTATGAAAATATTTTTTGTTTTATTTCATTTTTTTAAATAATTAATTCTTTTAAGGTGTTAAATTCACTGTTACTTGCATAAAATAACGCAAGCAGGCGGTCGGCGGACAACTACGTTTTACGCGCTCGTTCCGTTCATATTGAAACCAAAACCGCTACTAACGTACTAACGTGCTAACGTCTACGTACATTAACAACACACCAACAGTGTTGGTGTTGTGAAAACTTTGTGCCGCAATGACACATTAAATGTGCCCAAATAGGGCCAAATTGTATGAAATCCCAGCAAATATTAAGGGGTGACAGTAGAGCCGTCCCGATACCCCGAAATGCGGACTTTGAGCGGGATGCGTTACAGAATACTTAAAGATAGGTAAGAGTGGAGAATCTGGCGGCTTGGAATCAATCCTTTTTACAAGCAGGAGGACAGGGGTATAGAGGACGTGGCATACCGGTTCATATTCCTCATTGAGGGTAAATGCTAAGGGGGAAGGGGTTGAAGAGCGGACGCTTGAATTTGGAACTTACCTGAACTTCCATCCAGGAATAGCGTTGGCCTTGCTATTTCCTCTCAAAGTGCCTGGCGCAGACCAATAAATTCCATTTATCGACGCCATCAATCTTCCAGTGTAACTTCCAGCAATGCAGGGCGACTCCTTGTCGTTGGACAGTGCTACAATTCACCACGCAGCACTTCTACAGGTCCATCCACCAATCTAACTAATTAATTTTCCTCACCATGAGGAAATTCGACAATGAATGAAATTAAATTTTTCTACTTCGTCGCCTGTTCTGGTTTTTTCCCATAGCGAAGATCACATTTATGACTTTTTTTTGAAAGTGTTGTCAATATTAGCATGAGTAAAAACGCCAAATTTGAAAAAGGATCTCACATTTTTAATTTTTGCCGTTTTTTTCTCTTAACATATGTCAAGTAGAAAGTGTATAATTCTAAAATGACTAGACTTTCACTTGAATTTTAGATATTGTTCTTCGTAAAACTTTGCATATATTTATGGTCTTCATGGGATGGATAGATTTATGGACACATCAACTTTTTTCGTATATAAGTAGGTGCCGCTTAGTAAACTCTTTTGCCTTTCCTTCCTCTTTCGAATCCCGCCCAAGAGCCGTATTCGCTAAATTCTGGATATCTATGGTCGTTATAATCGTCCAACAGAGGCTGGTATAAGTTAATCAATCAATTTGAATCAAAATTTATCAATTAGGCGGCTCTCACAGAAGTTGGACATATTTTCCACAACCATATGGCAAATTTAACGTAAGGATTTGCCTGGTACTTTCTCAGTCCATCAACAACAAATATTGATGTTTTGCGAAAGCAAAATAAAAGCATATTCTTTATCAAACAAATAATTTAAATCAAATATTTTTGTTTGATCTGTTTAAATTGCGACGGTCTTTCAGTTTTGCGTATTTTGGTACTACGTACATGTGTACATGCATTTTAATTATATAAAGCCGATGAGTTTATTCACCAAAGAAATACATACATTGCCGGTTTACATTAACATCAGCTCACTCACATTGGGATCAGGTTCTTTGTCAACACCAGTGCACCTCTGACTTCCTCAACGAATTGCATCGAGTACTAAATTATTCAAGACTGCACCTCATTTCTGATGATGATGAGTAGAGTAGATTTTAAGCATTGTCGGTGGGGTCGATATCGACGTATCAGACATTACTGATGTTCTTGTCCTAAAGACAGAGTGTGATCATCGTTGAGCTAGCCATATATGCGAAGTATCGATAGAATTGCTAGAATTACTCCCATCTGATCTCGTAAATATTTAGACCATGTACATCGGACCAAAAATGGAACATAACCATCATAAAAGGGGCATGGGCTCCAAAGTCATCTCTGCAGCTGCTGGAGAAATCGGTAGTTTTGAAATGATAGTCGGGTAACTGACTTTATTTAACATGGCTGGAGCGTGGATTGTCGAATTGCCAGTTGATCGCACGGCTTACTACAGAGAAAATTCGTTATACTGACAAAAATGTCTAATAAGAGAACAAATATTGGAATCTAAACAGATTTCCAACTAATCTTTTCCCTGTCTCCGATCATAAACTTCTCGCTGCCGAATGCCATGACCGCACCCCACTATCTTTTCATATTTGAAGGAATTATATCCGCATCCGCTACAACATGCAGCTTTTGAATATTCTATGGCGTTTAACTCGATATTTGTTCTCAAATTGAAATAATTTTCCTCTCCTATCCGTTTTAAAACTAAACGTTTCACTACGCCGTGCTTTTATGATTACTCAACACCAGTTTCCAGTATTATTTTGTTTAATATGTTATTTGCTCACAAATTCCAAATATTTTATTCAATCGAAAACAAAAAGTGGTATTTACAATTTTGGTAAAACGAAAATCCAATGGCAGACCACAACAGCCGCAAAAACAACCACACACATATGTATGTGTGTATGCAAGTCAATTAAAAAAAATGATGAGCTGAGTGTGATGTGTAATACTGGTGGCGTTAACAAGTCTGGCAAGATGTCCCATGCATACATCAACACGATCCAAACGACCACTACATCAACCAGCCGTTCCAGCTCAACCATCGGCAGTATGTGGTGGTAGCAGTGTGTGGGAGTTCAGAATGAACAACGAAAAATGTATTCAATACAAAAATTGAGTTCATTCATGATGTTTATGAAAAACGAATTAATTAATGTGTGCCAAACGAAAATGCGCGCCCGTCTCTTTCCATAGAAGGCAACAACTCTTAAGACTGGTTTACGCTGATGCATGATAATGCCCAGATATTGTGTTGGGACCATAATTAAGAAAGCCATTTTTAGGGATTTATATTTTTGACAAGAAAACAAAATTGAAGAAATCGGTTGCAGGCCTACAATTCCAATCATTTTATAAAAACAACATGCATATGTATGTATGTACATCGATATATAACAAAAATATATGTATTTAACAAATTTCAATACAAATACAAAATAAAAAAATATGTCTATAGTTCATTTAAATTAAACTCTTCTTATGCAAGTTTTGTTCCTTTTCCCATGTTCGTTTAGTCGTTATTTTTTCCTTTGGTTGGGGGGGTCACAGAATTTCCCTTGTCATCTTATTTCTTGCTTGGAATGTAATACATACTATTGAGGTAGCATCGTGTCACTTCACCCACAACGGAACGATCTGGAATGCTTTGTGCCATGCCGTATAGGGCCATTTTACCCGACACCGGTTGTTGGGGATCCTTCATGATTTCAGCCACAGCTGATTGGACATCGGCTATAAATTTGTCAGCAATGCCGGGAGCGGTGTGCATGTCAGTAACGCAAATGTGAATTCTAAGAAAAAGAAGAATAGAAAAGTATTAAAAATGTTACCCCTAATGTATACGACATTTTGAAATATGTGTGTCAGTTAAACCCAAAGATTTCAAATATTTTTTATTTATTGTTTGCAACCAATATGGAGGTATCGATGATTAAGAATTGTAGAGTATCCATCTAATGTTTCTTCTCGGCTGTTTTACAAACCAGAAGAAAACCAACACTGTTGGTCTCGAAAACAGAATGATAGTTTAATGAAAGGTTTCTACAAAAAAAAAATGTTTTCATGTACAAAATGTTTCCTGATGAGCTGAGGTTGCTAAATAATGCCAGAAGATTCCATAAGAAAGTTTATTTGACGAAAACAATATAAAAATAGGGTGATCTACAATGAACCAAATGATCTTCTTGGGTAAATTTCTGCAATTCAGCTAAATGAATCATATTAAATACAAATTATGAGTCAACGCCATAGACTTCGTGAAATCGCCCACAACTGAGGGATACCATATCGATATTTAAATTTAAACAAACAAAATGGATGGAAATTAAAACAACCAACTAATACGGAGAGGACTTGTGGAAAAAGTAGATTTTTTTTTGTTAAATTCATATACTTTTAGTTGTGTTTAAGATAATTATAATTATTTTTTATCTTCATAAAAAAAATATAACTTGTTTATATTTTTCTTAGCAGAATTTTTTTTTTAATTTTTTTAAGTTCCAATGACACTAAAATTTGTTCTCATTTAAGATATAGCTGTGATGTCTTGACTGAAATCGGACTTCAACAAGTTTTTGTTATAACCAATAACAGTTTATTATTATTAATCGGGGTCGAAAAAAAACATTATGATATGTCTTGACCTTATACACATATTGAACTATAAATGAACATTTGGCTGTCATCTCTGGCTAGACGCACTGGGTGCATCTTCCAGACTTAAGCTCGTGAACACTAGCTCACCTAATGAAATTTCATTCAAATCGGATAGGCCAATTCCAAATGGTAGATTTATTTCCAAAAAAATCTCGAATTCCGCCACTGTGCGACGATTATGAAAATATGAACTTTACGTTTGTCCGTCTATTCCTTTATTTATTATATTTTCATTTACAAACGACGGAGTCTAAACAATCGGGACCATACCGGTTTATGGTTTGATATAGCATTAATACTCTAGTAAACGGTGGTCCAAATACATGTTTATTTTTACAAATTAACACCACATTATTGGTTTATTTGAAAGATAAAACATTTTCACTATTTATGGATCACGAGGTCATTCAATTAGTAGCCTCCGCTGGCTTTTCCAAATTTTCAAAGACCTTGGTGACGGTTTCTGTCTTTACCTCATGAATAGATTGCCTGATATTTTCTTTTAGCATCCCGTCATCCCAATTTTCAAAGATCTTGGTGACGGTTTCTGCCTTTACCTCACAAATGGATTGTCTGATATTTGCCTATGCCTGAATTCATTTCATTCTACACAAAACAAATTAAAATCATAACAAGACACCGGTAATTATCGAGCCCCCTAATATATAGTAGCAATATCACCGCTTTAAAAGCAATTTAGAATAAAAAGGAGGTGAACGATAGACTGATTTGGAAAGATTTTATAGGGCATTATAGATTATTTTCAACACGTCTGTGTAACTACTTGTTAAAGGTATCAATTGTTTTTTATATTGACTGAAGCATGCACCAGACTTCACAAATAATTTCTGTAAATCAACACTCCTTTGGCACTGTAATTTTTTCCATTGGGGAATATTCCGAATGTCGTTTGTGCTAGGCATGCGTGGGGGCAAATTTATGTGTTTTTTGACCGCTACCATTTCCTATACCTTTTTTAATGCCAGACAGATAATACACTTAATGCCGGCAGATAATACCATTCGAATTGCTACTGCGTATAGAGGTAAGTTAAGTTATCGGAATATAGTTCATTTAAAACAGGGTTTGTTATTTTTCCATTACTGGACCATGGACCTGATAATTCACAAAGTTTCATCATGATCAGTTCATATTTCCCATGAACAATTTATACCGTAATTAAGCAGTAGGTACGGGTGTGTAACCAAAGTTCCCCTCAGTCCGTAATGACACGTGGGGGATATACATACATATATAACACATATGTACAAAATATATATTTATCTTACCCGGAGGGGAACTGCAAAGTATTCAAATTCCATCCCATTTTACATAGGGCATCCGACAGACGGTATATATCGAAAACGGTGGACCCCATGGCAATGACCGATGTAGCAGGTTTGCCAAAAACAAAAATGCCATCAATTTTACGTACACTAAAAACAAAAAAATTAAGAATATCAATAGAAATCTTTAACAACATTTAGCGGAAAACCAAAAACTAACGCTTGTTCCACATAACGCGATGTGTCTAAAATGCGTTTTGTAGCCTCTAAATAACCATTATAGCCAAAATGCATCATTGTAGCCCAACAAGCGGCAATAATGCCACCAGCTCGGGAACCATTGACGGTGGGTGATCCATAAACACCGCCGGGCCAGTCGCTGGTCACAGTGTACTGATGATTAAGATACTTAATATCACTGTATAATATAAGCGATGATCCCTTAGGAGCAAAACCATACTAAAATAGAAAGATATTTGTTATAGAATACTCTTAGACAAATGTTCTACTGTTTTCATACTTTGTGTGTATCAGCTGAAATACTGGTAACGCCTTTGAGAGAAAAATCGAAGGGCTTTACTGAATAGCCCGCGGAACGAGCTAAAGCTACCACAAAACTTCCCAAACAGGCATCTACATGTACGGGTATATCATGTTTCAGGCCTAAGGCAGCAATAGCTTCCATATTGTCCATAGTACCATAGGGGAAATTCGGAGCAGAACCTGCCAGCTAAAAGAGAAAAATGTTAATGATTTTGTTAATTTTTTCAATGATTCTATATTAGGGGGCAGTCGACCTAACTCTGTTTGCCGATGCATTAGTTCAAACTCCAGATTTCAGTAATTCCTCTTTAGAAATTCACGTTCATAGAAAAAGTCATAGTAGCCATATATTGAAAAAGTTCGCATCTGACTTAGGACGTCTGCCTAATAGATTGTTTTTGATTATTGATTCTTACCATTATCGTATTACTATTGATGGCTTTCTTAAATGCGTCCATATCCACTTCATAGGTTTTGGGATCCACTTCGACATAACGAACATGAATATTGAAATATTGACCAGCTTTGTCGAAAGCCGCATGAATAGTCTTCGGTACAACCATATTCGGTTTAGTGATACCCTTGTGCTCACGAGCATAATCGCGATAAGCTTTACATGCCATAAGTATTGATTCCGTGCCACCCGTAGTCATCTTTAATAGAACAAACAACAATTACATTAGAAGAATTATATAAATTAAATCCACCGCACTTACCGTACCACATGACGCTTCATCGCCGTGAAACAGTGTTGTGGCCATTTTAACAACTTCAGCCTCCATCTTGCATACACCCGGGAACAGATCGGGATGCAAGGGATTTGTATAGGATGCTTTACCGTAAACCTTGGTTACAAGATCGGCCAGATCCTCTTTATAGCCGTAGACAGCACCAGATACCCGACCATCGCGCCAATTGTAATGACTCAAATTTAGATGCTCATCCATCAATTTTAGAATTTCTTCTTTGGTCAAACCATTTTCGGGCAATTCCAAAGAATATGTGAGTTGAGCGCAACTTTTCATAATTTCACCTTCGAAATCCTGATTGGCTTTTGATAATTCCGATTCGATTTTACGGCGAACAGCGGGTACTTTTTTCACATACCGAAAGAATTGTCGTTTGCCGCGAATGAAAATGCCTGAAAGAACGATAAAGTGATGTAAATAAATATTTAATAATGTAAAAATAGGATATGTGGAATTGCGTTGTCAGATACAAGCAAATTTAGTGGCTGAAATAACATATACAGGGCGTAAGCCCAGGTGTCGCCCCGGACCACAAAATTACACAAATGAGTATCTGTGACAATTTCGATTTAGCTGCTCAATGTAAGTAATTGCTTGAACCTTGACTTGACTTCTAATAACTGGAAAATCCAGTCCGTTTACTACAAATCTTACAAATACCTTAAAAAAGAACAAATAAATAATTTAAAAATTCTTCCATGCTCATATTCGTAAGCTAACTTTTTTGTCAATCATACAACAGTAGCCCGAAAAAAATTAGATCATGCATCAAATCATGTTTGTTAGAACTAATAAAATATATAGTCAGGGTTTGGTATTTCTATTATTCCCGCCAGATTATTGTAATTATTTGTATCTACATAAAGTGGAAATCCCAATCCATCAAATTTGTCCAAACTCTCTATCAGTTACTACTCCTTATCACCCATTTTCTACCTCAGTGTGTGTAGTTTTAATACATAAACAGATAACAATGTATTTATATTCATCTTATCTCTGATTATCATAAATATTCATTGTTGTCGGGAAAAGTTCTTACCAAAAAGAGTGTTAGATTAAAAAAAGGAAGAATATCGGAAAAGAGACAAATAGTGCAATATATAAAACATTTTTCAAAAGACAACTGAGGTTTGTTACATATTTATATTTAGCATTCACTAACTGCAAGCAAATAACCAATATATGGAATTACACTTGAAGACATTTCAGATCATACACAAAGTCTTATATTCTCAAATGATAGGCCACAATGAATTAACAAACATTCAATCAGCCAAGACATGCAGTCCTTGGCTTGCTCTGATGATAAAATATCGCCCAGCTAACCACTGTGTTTTGAGGCGACCCCATAACGTTTTATAATCATTGCTGTTCTTGATCCACCTAATTTTTATTCGGATAGAAATGTTGGCTTTATTTATAAAAAATTCAATTTCAAAAAAGAAATTATTTTTGACATTGCCAAATTTCTCCCGAAATAGTTCCTACTTTAAATTCATTTCTCTCCAGTAGAAGATGGAGGCCTTTGGCTTAAACATAATAAGCTATATTTGTCATCAAAACCAAAAATAGTCATTTCTGTGTAATCTTACTTTCGTCAACATATGTATAACAAATGACAGATTTCACCTAAATCATGCTGATTTATACTATATTTCTAGACAGAGATTGGCATTACTCACAAAATGAAATTTGAACTTGTTTGTTTGAAACAAAACCAAAAAGTCGATACCATAGAAATATTTTTTATTACTTAATTGCAAGCCATGACTCAGAAAGTAGAATGTGAGACAAATGTAATAATAACAATATATGGGAAGAATTTTGAATAACCGTGTCGACATCGAATTGATACATTTTCTTCTCTTAAAAAATGAAAAAAAAGGTTAACATATTATGTATGATTTCTTATATACATACATTTACTTTATACGACACATTAGTTTTCTATAAGTGATAAAGTCCATTATTTATTAACCCTTCGAAGAAAGATAAATTATATGCTTGCTTTTGTTTCGTTCTATTTTGAGCGATTCATTTAAAACAGACAAAAGAATGAGTTTGTTAAAAAAAAAACAATTCCATGACATACTTGCAAAATAACTTTTGAAATTTTATCAATAAGATAAAATTTATAACACAACAAAGGCATTTCGTAAAGGGGCACTTTATCATAAAGTCTATTTTGAAAAGCCTATACTACCAATAGTTCAATTACTTCCTTTTCTCGTTTACAAGATTCATTTATTGACCGTTCTTTGTTGCTTTTATGACAATCTTCTTGTATTCACATAATCGATAAGTTGAATAATAAATCATTTGAGTACTGAAATGTTTTCAATAATAATCGCAATTTAATTATAGCTCTTTTTGTTGTTGTTTATATTTTACTAAACACTTTTCTAGCTCAACTATCACTACACCATTTTCAATGAAATTCGAGCAATTTCAAGCAATATCCATTTGAAATAAAGAAAAAGTCAGTTTCTATTTAAAATTGAAATAATTTGATTATAGTTCGTTTTGAAATTGTGATACATATTTACTGCGTGTTTCCATAAAACGACTTTGTTCGTTTGTTGTAAATCGTTAATCGTTATAAAATGGGTTTCAGACATTCTTGAATTGTGATTTTCAGATATATTTAAGATACCGACCAAAGAGAATAAGCTCTCATTACTGAGAGGAATCAATTTTATTGCGCCTTCAATTTTGACAATTTGTAACGAACGAACAAATTCGTTTTATGGAAACAGGCAGAAAAATATTGAATTGTCTTATTTTATTTATTATATTCATTAAAATTGTAAGACTTTGTTAGATTATGGAATACGGTTACCTTTTGTCATTTCATGAGTTAAAAAAAAGAACACGAAAAAAAGGTTCTTAATTTTTCCAAATTTATTTCAAGAAAATGGGACGAATAGTTTTGGTGTTATGACGACTTCTAAAACAAAATATATTTTTTTTACAACTCCGGAGGAAATGAATTCCTGATTCCTTTTTGGGATGTCTTAAAAAAGTATATTTGCAATTAAGTTTCAAAATTTGTAGAAGACAAATTCTCAGCAAATAATAATGCAAAATAAATGAACAGTTTTAAAGGAGTAGTACGATAACATGATTTAAATGGAATTGAATTTCTTAATTTCAATCGGAAATAGTGTAGTTTAGTTTGATTACACTTTATACCTTATACATTTCGTTGGTAACACACACAAAAAAAAAACGATTATAAAAGATTAATAATCGCAAAAAATACATACTCATTGAATACATAACAAATTGAAAATAGAACGAAAACATGGCTAAGGGGAAATCTAGTACTTAAAATGTTCTGAGATTAAATTCCAACAAGAACTCGATTAAAAGACTGACGATAGTGATTGACAATATCAGTAGAGATACAATTCCAAAGAGTATGTGAGAATATCCCAGGTTTTACAGTTTTTGGCAAAATATCTTTGTTCGACTATTTGAAATGTGATATATGATATACTTTGAAATGTTTTGAAACTAAAAAATGCACCACCATACTCCCAACATCAAGCGGGGAATCCCAACGGCCCAATGTTATGTTTATTTATTTCAACGGTCAATGGACACAAACAACGTATTTTTAAATAATACACCATAAATGTCCTCCATTATTACACCTCAAATACATTTACCTATTAACCATTATCATATACATTCACTTACTTTCATCCTGATTGAGAAAACTCCAAAGCCATACTGAACTCAATACAGCTGTGGCCGTTATTGTAGCCACCTGCCATGGCTCACGATTGGCAAACATACGATTGATGTTCTCTGTAATGACTTTACTGCAGTCAGCCCCGCTTGTAAATGGTTTCATTTTCAATTAAATTCACTTTCTGCTCAGGTGCACAAATAAATGCGAATACGATTTTCTTTTCTCCGCAATAGCGCCAAAGTTATAAATTAAAACTCGCACCTCACACCAACACCTAAACACTTCGAAGCAAAGAAAACAACTGAAATGAGAAAAATGTATATAATAAATATTGAGTCAGTGCGTTTAATATTGCAAGGGGTACATGTAGATAAATGTATGTATGTGCGTTAATTGTTGTACGGGGTAATGGAGATTATGGCATTTCTTATCAATTGAACTGATAAAAAAACAACAGTAAAATACGGTGAAAACTGGGTATGTGGTACGTTTTTTCTCATTACTTTGTTATTTTATATTTGTTTGTAATTTATTTAAATTTTTCATAATTTAAATTAATACCCATACCATAGTTTAGTGGTTTGTTTTTTATCAGACTCGAAATCGTGACAGAAAATCAGCATATCTCAGTGGAACAACGGCTGTGTTGAAAAGAAAAAAACTGGCTCATCTGCGGATCCGAAAACCCGCATGTGATCGCCATGAAGCCAGAGTATCATCAGAGAGTGGCAGTTTGGTGCCGATTGTGGAGCGGTGGCATCAGTGACCTTACCAGCCGTCTCGGTGATGTCTAACTCGGAGGCGTAATTTGAAGAATTTAGACATGTGGTGTAACGTAATGCGAAGAACCCATTCATTAAGGCGAATACTGCTCGATCTTGGAATGTTGGGTTGCACTACTGCGTTAGCCGAGGCATCCACATGAGAAATTGTGTTCTGTCTTTGGACCACCCTTTACTTTCACGATTAACGGTAACACATGAAATTCGTTTTACATGAACTAATTACTATTGTTATTACTAATCGCCAAGTTACTCATTTTTATTGAGAAATGAGCGAAGTTCTTTTTTTTCATTCATTAATGTTGTCACAACAACAACGAAAGAAAAACAATGAGGAATTAATTTCACTTGTAATCGACAATATACTTAATAAAAAAATACCTAAAAAGCTTTGAAACGGTGTCACATGTATGTTTCTCTCTCTCAACTTGTATATAATAACATATCTATTTACACAATGAACAATAAAATAAATTTTAGAGGCTTGCTTTAATTTACAGCGACTACAGCTGATATACTTGTTTATTTCTGAGACGGTCAGCAGGCTTGCCATATAGTTTTTTTTTGTCACAAAAAGTTCTCACTAAAAAGGCCACAAATCCCTAAATATAAAATTCAGCGACTTTGAATAACGGGTTTTTTACTTAAGTTGGACTCCGTTGATTTAATGAAATCAATAAACCCTTAAGCGCGGCACAAAATTATCAAATCATATACACGATTATCAATACCACTATCCTGTGTATCGTTTTTCTACATTGGTATGCTGGTTTCCGTCCTTTTTGACTTTGTATGCAAAGAGGGTCAAGTTCATTTTTAATTAGTTTCCGAAATACTTGGTTGCTATACTTTGACATTTTGTGTATGAAATTAACGAGCAATTTCCCAGCTTTTGGGGTAATCCACAGAATACACAACCACTATTTCCTTAATTATCCACAGAAAATCCCGGATATCATTTATAGCTTTGATTTTGAAACATATGGCATGCCTAGTTAATACCAGATGTTGAGTGTAGTTTAAAGTCGGCATAAAATTATTAACGGCGCGAGTATATTTTAACAGCGTTCGTTATAAATTTTTGTTAAACAGGGTTAATGTTTATCTTGTTGAAATTGAAATGAACACGAAATATTGATAGAAAAAACATGTGTTCACCGGACGTTCTCACAAATACAAGTTACAGTTCATTCATGCAACCGATTTCTTATGAAAATTCACCACGTTTTACAGGACGCCTTATTAAAGCCAATGTTAAAATTTAATTTTTCGTAATGTACCGCTGCATTTTTTCATTCTCAACAAAATGCACAGCCAGAGTTCACAGCCACGCCGCCGTTCGAAAGTCACCACGGCGCTCATAAAGTCAACTCCGTTTCGAACTTTAATTGTTGTTTGGGCTTTATTATGCTGCGTACAAATCTAATAAATTGTATTACATTTCCGCACAAAATCGGAATAAATGAATTTTGTTTGCATAAGCGAATTCATCATCTATGGTTACAATTTTTTTTGGAATATTTTTCTTCTACAACGTTCCGAATGTGAAATTTTTTTATATCGGAAAATCTATTACAATTTGTGGGATCTTGGCACATGAACTTTCTGGTTCTTTTTCAAATTTTTATTTATTTTTTGAAAATATAAATGCAAAGTTTTGTGAGAGAATTGATATCTCTTTATAGTTAACACTCTTTTATATAGAGTTAGAATCAGCTGTTATTTATTTACTAACCTGTTGTAGTTTGCATAATTTTTTATTAATTATTCAGTGGATAAAATAATGCTGCGTCATTTTTTAATAAATAAAGTACGAAACGTTCTTTAACCTTAGTTAAACTAGACATATATTCAATGGCAAATGTATACTTTAGAAATTTAGGGAGTGACTAGTAATTTAAAATAAAATACCGCCTAAGAAATAAACCAAATCCAACTACTATTGATATAAAATAAACTCCCAAATATCTAGAAAAGAGTATTTTTATAAAAGGAAAATTCATTTTCACAATAACTGCATGTGTGATTCCTGTGGAAGATTTATTTTCTTAGGGATGGTATTTTTGTTTAAATTTCGAGTCACGCTTCATACTGTTTACCCACTGAGCTCATATAGTATCCGTTTTCCCACACTTCCAGCATTTAGCAATAGCTAGCAATTTATGCACCCGAACGGCCGTAATATCAACGTCATCAATGTCGAGAACAGCAGCCTCCCAACAACCACAAAAGTATTGTCAAGTTTACGAAGGGAATGGCGTTCGTGAAATTTGTCTCAATGAACCTAAAACCCGGAATACTCTGTCACTACATATGATGGATGACATTTTGAATGCCTTAACGCAAAAATGGCATGACAAGAACCTACGTTGTATCGTCATTTCATCCACGGGACCGGTATGGTCATCAGGACATAATTTGAAGGAATTGGTACCCGAGAGAGGAGCCCAACAGCAAGCAGCTGTATTTGAAAAACTTACAGAAATTATATTCAATATACGCAAAGCTCCAGTGCCGGTAATAGCCAAAGTGAATGGAATTGTGGCGGCTGGTGGTGTCCAACTGGTAGCATCCTGTGACATTGTTGTCTGCTCGGAGAAGAGTTCATTTGTAACACCCAGGTGAGAAAATGATTGAAAATACATAACATTTTATAAAACATTTTATGTTTCAGTGCCAACTTTGGTGTTTTTGCATCAACTCCGGCCGTAGCAATGTCTCGTGTAATGTCACATTCCAAATGTTTGGATATGCTGATGACTGGTCATCCAATAAGCGCCAAAGATGCCCTCATACATGGCATGGTTAGTCGTGTTGTTCCTGAACATGAGTTGGATAATGAAATGATTCAAATCACCAATGCTATCAAACATAAAAGTCGATCTGTCTTATCATTGGGCAAGGAATTTTTCTATAAACAACTGGAATTATCACTGGAAGAGGCTTATAAGCAGGGTGCTAAGGTATGTAAGATTAATACACAATACAACTTTTATATGACATCAATTTTGTTGCAGAAAATGACCGAAAATCTAAAATTGACTGATTCCCACGAAGGTGTGCGAAGTTTTATGGAGAAACGTAAACCAGTATGGTCCCATCTGTAGAGATATGATCTTAATTGAGTAATACACTAGCATTGTATAGACATGTATACTCAAATTTTCCTATGTATTTTCAATGGGTTGTGGTGTAATGCATTTATTTTTATATTAATAAGAAAAGTTATTTTTATCTATTTTGATGTGAGCGATGTGTTTTTAAACGCAATACAATTTATATTAAAAAAAATATTAAAAATAGCAATACCAACGATATGTATTATATGACCAATTAACAATGCGATGGCAGGGGGGAATGTAGGAGCATATTCAACTACAAAAAAAAAAAAATTTTAACGGAAATATTTAAATTCTTTTAGAAAACTTCTACATCAGTCTTTGCAGATTAATATTTAATGTTTATGAAATATTCGAGGTATTTCAAAATGAGTATGGAACTATAGGAACTATATATTTTTGATTTTTGGAATTGTGGGTGGATCGAAAACATTATGCTGGGGTTTCTGTAGTATTAGGGTTGATATAGATTTAGCTATAAAATAAATGGAGAAGACAAACGGAGATTGTCAGATAAGGAGATAACAGTGGTATTAAAAGTATAGTGGTATTATAACTATACACAATGAAGGAAACAAATAAAAATAACGATTAACAAACAAAACTTCAGTGAACTATTTATTTATCTAAATCTATTTTACAATTTCAATTTGAAAAATACAAGGACGAAAGCAGGGTAACGAGCATTTATTTTATACAAAAGAAGTACTTCATTAAATCTTTGGAATTGTCTGACTTTGGAACCTTATTCCTAAAACTGTGATCCGTCGAAAAAAATGTATTTACTTTTCTTTTATTCAATATAAGAAGGTCGTTAATGGTTAAATAATATCCGCTTTCACAAAAACAGGGTTGTTTGTTTTTTCATAGTTTTATTATCAGAAGAATATCAGCTGATACTATTTGTTGTCTTTTCATTAAACACAAAGTTTGCCTTAAAAATGTTGAAGACTTTAAAAACCCTAACAAAGGTAGGTGAAATTAGTACGTTTCTCAATCAAATAACTAAAATTGTGTCTTTGAATCAGTTTCAAACTTTTGAAATCGGAAAATCATATTTTCATGTCTCATATCGATCGCGTGCTGCCGCTCAACCATTTACGGAAATTACACAATGCAATGGTGTACGTGAGATCTGTTTGAATGAGCCAAAGACACGCAATTCGTTGTCCATGGATATGATGAATTCCATACTTGAGTCCTTAACCAATGACTGGCATAACAAAGACCTACGTTCGATCATTTTGACGGCTAAGGGTTCGGTATGGTCAGCGGGACATAATCTGAAAGAGTTAGTACCGGAAAGCGGTCCAACATACCAAGCAGAAGTGTTTAATAAGTTATCCGAAATTATACTGAACATACGTAAAGCTCCTGTTCCGGTAATAGCTAAAGTAAATGGTCTGGCCGCTGCTGCCGGTTGCCAATTGGTGGCCTCATGTGATATAATAGTAGCGTCCGATAATAGCAAATTTTCAACACCTGGGTAAGTATAATATTGTGTAAATGGTGATTCAGTTAATAACGCAAATAAACTGCATTTTTCAGCGCTAATTTTGGAGTTTTCTGTTCCACTCCCGGCATAGCCATATCCCGTGTTATGTCCACACCTCACGCGGCCTATATGGTTATGACCGGATTACCCTTGACAGCTCAGGAAGCATTTACAGCTGGTATTTAACAACAACAAAAAATGACAAAAAAAAACCTTAAAAATTTCTAACGTATGTATGTATCTATTGCAGGCCTAGTTAGCCGTGTAGTCTCTGAATCGGAATTAGATGCCGAAGTTTTGCGTATCACCGATGCCATTAAACATAAAAGTCGCTCGGTAATTGCACTCGGCAAGGAATTCTATTATAAACAGTTAAATTTACCAATTGATCAAGCTTACAAGCTAGGAGCTGAGGTTTGTATACAAAAGCATCTTAAAACTTAAACTTGCAATCGAATTCAAGATTGCGACTGGCTAACGGCCTGACCCACGATGTACTGATGACTGTTAGTAGGTCGCAAATCAGCTATTTGTCACATGGCAAGACAGTGAATGTTAACGTTTGACAGCAAGGGTCAGGTCCAGTGCAGTAAATCCTCTAATGTCGATTCCGGCTTTCGACATTAGATGTTTCAATTTATTATTATTATTTTTTCTTTGCAGAAAATGTTAGAGAATCTGAGTTTAAAGGATTCACAGGAAGGCCTGAAGAGTTTTGTGGAAAAACGTAAACCTCAATGGAAGCATGAATGAATGATAACTTATTTGTGTAATACGAACTGCATTTATAGACTAAAAGATTTTTAATAAAGATGAATCAGAGAACATTTGTTGATTAAAGTTTAAGAAAATGTATGTTATTGAATTCCAATTTTGAGAAAGAAGGAAATAACCGTACGTTCAAAATGCAATAACAATGATTTGAACTAAATGCATTAGAAAAAGCAATACTATAATACTATTGAAAAGACAATAATTGTAAATAAAAGATAAAATGTAATGCAAAAAGTACTATAAAATGTAATGCACTATAATATTTCTGAATGTAATCAAATAGAAACATTTTTTTTCTCCAGTACAACTTATTTCACTGTATTGATCGTGTGTCAAGTATAATACATTTTGCGAAAATGAGTTTATGAAAACTGGCATGTTTAAAAAATGTTAGTTTAGTAAGCCCAATCAAAGTAGTGATAATACAACAATCTTTAAATAAACAACAATTAAAACAATATATATTTATCTAAATATATGACAACATCACGACTGAACCACTAAAGATTTTGATGCCATATTCGCAGTTCAATTTGTGCGATAACGTGCGTCAAAGATATCTATTTCTTGGACCTGGTAGGTGGGGATGAGGTCGAGACATTTCGATAATCTGTTCCTATTGGAAATAACGGTATTGGAAGGTGGATAGAGAAAGTAGTGTTTGCTGACATTTGTCTTGAATTTAACAATGTAAGTTGTGGTAGGAAGAATCCAGCTGGAAAAACTAATATAAATAGATAACTATAGTATAAATCAATCGTTCATCTCACCCCATTCATATATCGTCTCTAAATCGCGATTGAGTGACTTATTAATTTTTGGCTTTTGTCCCCGACCGGCAGAGGACTTAGTGGTCAAATGAATATTAAAGGCAGAGTATTGTATTCAGTCTGAAGCAAGTCGTCAATAAAAATACGAAATAGGAAAGGAGAAAGAACAGAACCTTGTGAAACTCCAACGGGCAACGAGGTCAACATATGCCCATTAGACTCCATCTTTAACAACTCGTACAAATCGATCTTTGAAAAATCTCATTTTAGATCGAGAGAAGGTGCTGAATGCAATAAGAATGAAGTGATCCGTGACAGACGTTATCGAACGCCTTAGAAATATCCAGTCACTGCCGTGCTGTCACCAAGGCCGTGAATTCCTTTCCTCATTTCCGTATTACATTCCCTATTCCTAATATTAATATTTTATATATTTGTTGGTTGCTTGCGGCGGTAAACTGAACTTTTGTCGAAATTTGAAAGGAAAATAGTTGGACCATGTTTACACGTTGCAAGTTGTCGGAGCGACGCGACACTAGTTTCTCGATGAGAGGTGTAGATAAGCAAGAGAGGTTGCGAAAGTCGCTTGAAATGGATTTTCACGCAACTTTTGAAGTTTCTCTCCCAACGTTTCGTTCTTTTGGCTAGTGATGAAAAAAAGTAGTCACTGGCCAAAGAAATTAAATGTTGTGAGAGAAACGTCAAATGTCGCGTGAAATCCATTTCATATATATTTCTATTTTTACAAAAACAAAAATAGAAATAATTAATGATCTCGAACTCGAATAACAGAAACAAAACTATTTAATGTATATTTATTCATATCGAAACAAAAATCGTATTTATTTTTAATAAGTTGTACACACAAAGCCACAGACTATAGTACAAAAGTAATTGCTTCTAATCTATAAATATCTAAAATTCTTTATTTAGTACAACTCTTCTTATTTAACGTTTTGTCCTCAAAATTTAAATTTAATAAATGTGTGTTTTCTAATATGAAACCAATTTTAGTGTTGGTACAGTGAGGAGTGAAAAAGTTCAATATGGTTCTTTGAAAAGTGCACATGTACAACAATACAACACTGGGCTGATCAAACGTCAAAAAACAATTTAGTGTCGCAACAAAAAAATAGCACCGTGTAAACGCACGAAGAAACAGGAAGCGACACCGAAATAAAATTCAAAGAATGTCGCTCCGACAAGTCGCCCAGTGTAAACAGGGTTTTAGAAATCTTCTAAAATTGTAACAGATCAGATCTGATCTTCTTGCACAAGTTTTTTTTCTATGTGTAATGCCGGCGTCGCCCATACAAATGCTGCTAAATTTAAACAAAACTGACTGTAATGTGTGGTCTACAGCACGTATATACGTTACAAAATATACAATCAGTCTGGGTAGAGTGTATTTCGGGGAAGTATTGGTTGCACGGCAAGTCATCAGAGTACAGTATACATTGTATACTAGTCATCAGTATAACAAGTATTGAAATATTTCATTGTCATTCATCAAACGAACTTTGTTGAAGTTCTAAGCTCGAACTTGTGTGTAGTGGTGTTTTAAGTATTGTAGAAAAATACTATATTGCCAAAACAAAAAATAATTCTTTCCAAGTGATTGAAAAAATAATTGTATATAATAGTTAAAATTATGTTATTCAAATTTGAACTACAGCATCTTAGTTTCTGCAAGTAATGTGCATTGTTTGTACATAAAATAACATACATACATTGGGTATACAGGTAAGTGTGTTTGAGATAAGTGAGCTTGTAGGTGCAATTGTATGTGTACTATGTAGTGGATTTTTAAATCAATCAAATCTACTTCACCCGGATTCGAGAACATAAATTATCCGAAATCAATTTTACAAAAGGCCAAAAAATGTTTCCGTACATAAAATACATGAAAAATATTTTATGTACTTACTGAAAAGTAACAACTCATAATGGTCATAACGGTTTTTTTTTACGAAAGAAGAGACAAAACAACGCAGGATTACAATAGGTAGTGATGTCCAATGTACATTGTTTTTTATTGCAAAAAAGCTAAATTGAGAAATTTTGAGTTGTGTCGCTTTTGTTGAACAGGTGCGTCATGTTTAAATATTGTTGGGAACAAAAAAAAAATTGTAAACACCAGTGTTATTTTGTTTACACAAACACACTTATTTTCAAAAATCCAAGATTTATGCAGATCCCATCTTGTTGTAATGTTTTTTTAGACACACATTAATTGTCAATGAATTTTGTAAACAAAAAAAAAAAGATGTCCAGCGATGAATCACCAGCAATTCAAACCTCCGTCATATCCATGGACGATGGTGCAGCAGATAATTCGAAGCTACACAAATCGGAACAATGGGGTATAATAACACCAGTTGATCTTATCAATTGCATTTTTTGTTTGTTATTGTTTTTAAACTTTTGTATGGTTTGTCTTATAGAAATTAATTTAATTGGCAACTTTTTGCTGACACTATATCATCGATGTGTCATTAGCCCGCAAAACGAATGGACTTGCAAGGAAGACGATTGTCAAAGGGAATTTGAGAAGTTTGTGACACCCGAGTTGGGCAAACGTCTAATAGAAGTTAATGGCACCGATAATGTAAGTACAAATTAATGCTTATTCATTTAATAATTAAAAGCAAATGAGACGGGTGACTCAGATTAAGAACCATAATTTCAAAGATGAGTTAGTGACAACCGGTAAATCAACCATGAAAGTAGCACCAATCGTGTGAGCGGCTGCGCCTGTAACTAGCTACGGAAAATTACTTCTAATGCTGACGACCACAGCAAATGTTTTACGGATATTCACTTAGAATGTAAGAACACTTTGAAGGTCAGGTGCATCTAGGGAATACGTTATTTTGGTTATTTTAGTCTTTAAGAGACAATCTACCACATTTTAATATTTATAATTATATTATTTCCCATACTCACGTTGGAGAGATCACAATTACTCTCATATTATATTTATTATAAAAATAATTCCTTTTATGTTCGTTTTGTAATACAGATTTGTACACTTTTGAAACGCTGCGGTTTTCTTAACGCTGCAAAGAGTGGTGATAGTCAATTATGTAAACTGAAAAGTAGAGAATTATTGGAATTCCGCGCAAAAAAATTGAAACAACAGGACAAATGTAGAATTAACTTTGATGCCGATTATACCCCAAGTGGCATTGAAGATATTTTAAATAATGTAACAGAACGCCAGAAGATTCCTTCCTTGCAGGGTAAATATTTGCAAAATCTTGATTTGATTTCTAGTAAATAAAGTGATTTCTAGTAAAATATGAAATCGACGATGACTATCCACTATATCCCTTAACGTACGAAGGGACAATATTGCAACATCGCCGTCCGAAATACCGTCCAACCAATATGAGCTGTTTTATATGCCAGCTGGATTTCTCCACAATGGATGAATATGAGGAACACATACAGATTCACAACGATGAAAAGGAATTTGAATACTTAAAACAATTGAGTCGATTGTAGGTTTTGTATAAAGATTATATTTGCATTTCTCATAATAACAACCACAAATTATTTAATGTTCCATACAGCGATAAGCCGATATTTTCACTATCCTACAGATTGTGCAAAAACTCTCACCACTTCTGTTTCACCATCGAATGCCACGATATAAGCAATTTAATCATTGAGAAAATAATTATTGTACAGTCTCGTTCCATGTTTTATGTTCACAATATGCGTGTACCCTATGACATGCCGGAGAACGGGATTGAAAGTTTCTATGTCGATTCTCATCTATTTGAAATGTTTGTGGAACAAGCTATTGTTTTGATATGCCATGTGAAAGACGACAAGGATACACGTTATATAGAAGAACACCATTTCCGGGTATGTTTGTCCTACATTTACATTCCATCATTATTTTATAAACAAAATGAAAAGCATACTGAGTAACCACTAAACAATTCCGATTTAAAAGAACATAAGCATATAAAAAATCGATTTTTTTACTGTGGAGATCATGAGTCGTATTCATTACATACAAATTTTTGTCCAGTGTTATAGATTAAATATTGACTCCATGTTTCTAGAACATGCGTTCTTCAGGTAAATCTTTTAGGCACCGTTTAATGCGTTGTAATGAATTCGATCATAAAGCGAGTTATTGGTAGAATGGTGCCTAGGGAACTCTTCGTTACTAAATAATTAGCCCTCAAGGGAATTGTGTAGATTAAAAAAATATAAATTAACTGTTTAAAAAATGTAAGACAACTATATTAAATGATGATTGCTGTATTCTGTGACAAGCACATGTTTCCATTCCTTTCCTACTCGAGCATTTGTTATAATGTGGGGTTTGGACCATTTAAATACTTTTCATTTTCAAATATACAACTATGCATGCGGTATCCCGATTCGGAGAATGTGTGCTGACTATAAATTCTTATTTTGAGAAGTGGCGGGAATATGTGGTGGCGGTGGAAACGTGCTTTACCAGAAAGAACGTCACATAAATCAAATGGAATTGTAATTAATATTTTGCTTAATTTCTTTCAGCGTTCTTTGGAATTTCCCAAAGTACATTTTGCCATTACCCCGCAAAAATTACCTCCAAAAAAGTGAGTAGAAATAAGTGTTTTATTATATAACATGCAAATTATATTGCTCTCTACTAAGAAAGATCATGATCGGCCACTGAAATAATTAGCGGCAGACCCAATTTTGAATCAAATTGTCTGTGAATGTGTAAATAATTTATCAAATTGAAAACGTCTACATATTGCAGTGACTATTGAATGTACATAAAATATTGATCGCTACAATATTTGTATATATAGATCGATAGAAGATACAAAAAAAAAATAGCGGATTTGTTGTCTGGTCAAATAAAACACGTCTATGGCTTACTTCACACTATTCGTCTTCTTTTTTTAAGGTATTTTAAAACCAACTATAAATTACCCCAATATTACCCACCATTGGAAGTACGTAACGTATTAAAATGTAATTTTTCTTGTGAAAACTACATACAAGTATCTCAGGGATTTGGTAATTATTTACGAAATGAAAAACAACTGGAGCCACAGACTATGGGGCCTGCATTGAATTCGCTCCTTTATATTGAAGATATAGATGCCATAAAGCAATACCTGCATTTGTTGCAACGAAATGTAAAGCTTCGTAATTTTGGCGACGATTACAGCATAAGGGTAATCATACACATATACCTATTACATATATTAAATGCGTTTGATTTTCGGCGAAATCCTAATTCGTAAATACTATTTTTATTTAGTTGCGTCCGAAACAAAGTGAGTACATTGAAAATGTGTTAACGGCTTACGATGATGTAATTATCACAACACGCAAAAACATGAATACGAATTTGGAAAGTCTCGAGAAGTTTATTTTCCTAAACAAAGGCGATTTAGAAATGTGGGATACGCATCTAGGGGAAATTGTAAATATTAATTCGGGACGTGTTAGTTTTAGATGCAAAAAAAAACTAGATTTACATTGTAAATATACGATTATCTTCCGTCCATCGCGTCTACTGTTGCGCTATCAATACCGTGCCATGCAAATTTTGCCACAAAGAATGCAATTTCTGGAGAACTTCTTATTTCCACAGCAGCTGGCACCGAAATTGCCCTCAATCTTAAGGTATGAACGATAAATGAATAGTATAATTGTGGGCTTAAGTAATTGGTCTATTTCAGTTTAGAGCTATACAATAAGGCGATATATAGCAATCCGGAACAGTTACAGGCAGTACGTAATATTGCTGAGGGTCCACGTAATGATGCTACCTATATAATATTTGGGCCTCCAGGTTGAGTATATTATTTTGTATATTTGTACACCTAACTAATGACCTATTTATGTATATCCCTTTAGGCACTGGCAAGACAACAACTTTAGTTGAGTCTATACTACAAGTTTTAAAAAGGAAGGGAACGAAAATTTTGGTCACTGCTTCATCGAATGCGGCATGCGATGAAGTAGCTTTACGTTTGTGCAAAGCTCTAGCCTCCATCGATATGTGTCGCGCCATTGTAAGAATCTATGCTAAATCGAACGAAGCACGCATTGAGACAATTGACGACTTACTGCTGGAACATTCGAATATGTGCGATTATCAACAGTTTTATCCAGATGTTGAAGTGTTGCATGAATATCGCATTGTTGTCTGTACCATGAGTGTTGTGGCAAAATTGGCAACTGGCAAATTTGGAATCCGTTCAAATGACGGTATGATTTACACGCATTTGTTCATCGACGAGGTTGCGGCCTCAACGGAAATTGAAGCCTTAATGGCTATCACATCGGTTCTGTCGTCCAAATCATGTCTAATTATAGCTGGAGATCATAAACAATTGGGACCGATATTAATGTCGAAACGAGCTGAGGAATTCAATCTGGGAGTGTCATTGATGGATCGTCTTTTAGCTCGTGAGTGTTATAGTGTCAATGCCGATACGGGTGATCATGATCGGACCATACAATCACGTTTACGCCTGAATTTTCGTTCACACCCAGCCATTGTTAATCTATATAGTGGCTTGTACTACAATCATGAACTGGAGGCAAAAGCAAATATTGGTAAGTACATTTAATGTATTTTATTTCATTTATTGGCTTCATACAAAGCCAATAAGGCCAATTAATCTTACATGGTAAGTAGATGACACCATATTATTAAATAATTAACATTTTAAATTGACGATCTGGTCTCAGTGTGGATTTGGTTGCAACGACTATGATCCACTAATACGTAGTGTTACATTTTCAAGTGACTTCGATGCCTAGTTCTTCATTTGATTTAAATATTTTAATTTAAACTTTTACAATACAGTTAATATTTTTTTTGATTATAATCTCATGCAGATGAAGTTTCTCTAGTTAAATATTGGCATTTGGCACCGAGTAAGAACTATCCCATAATATTCCACACCATCGATGGTAAAACCCATTGTGACTTCTTTAGGTCAGTATGAATATATGATAAATTTACTCAAACTAACCACTGTTTTCCTTTTCTAGCTTCTATAATTCGGATGAAATAAACATTGTAATGGATTACGTTAAGGATCTGATGTACTTTGGCATTAATGGAAAACCAGTGAGGGAATGTGATATTGGTGTTATATCGCCATATAAGAGACAATATCAGCGAATACGTGAGCAATTAAATTTGCGTAAGTGGTACCAAATTGAGACCGGTTCCGTGGAAACCTTTCAGGGGCAAGAAAAAAAGATCATTATAGTTTCATTTGTACGATCGGGTACAACGACATTAGGCTTCTTGGAAAATCCCAGAGTAAGTGAACAAAAATATAATTTAAGAACTGCGGATATTTATCTTTTGGAATTAAAAAATGTTTAGCGCTTAAATGTTACCCTTTCACGTGCGAAATCTTTGCTGATTTTAATTGGAAACGCAAGTACTTTATCTATGAACCCCGACTTCGATTATATTGTTAAGGAGTGTAAACGCCATCATACTTTTATTGGTGGACTTGATAATTCGAATAACCATGTGAAACTTGACAGAAGTGGAGATTCTAAAAGTGGATCCTCTAATCATATCGCTAATAAGATGGTTATGGTACATCAAAAAGTGAACAGTTTGCCAAGACGAAGAAAACGCTGCCGTAAACGTGGTGGAAATAGTAAAATATCGAGTATATCTAAAAAGGACAAAGAGAACAATAATCCTACCATTTCTAAAACTGTTGCAAAATCGAATTTATCAGAAACTAAGAAAACGGGTGAGAGACATTCAAATAATCGGGATATAGAAAGACAACCAATGTCCAATACAGACAAAGAGCAAAATACCAACCCTGCAAACATAATTTCACCTACCAATGTAATGCCAAATATAACACAAAATTCGAACACTAGCGTTCAGACAACTCCAAAAATGCTACAGAATAGACAACTGCAGCTTCAAGCTATTATACACAAGCTTAACAGCCAGTTATTAAAGTCTGCAAATACTAATTTAAATAACAGTGCAGTAGCAGTAAGCCCGTCAAATGCCAGCAAAAGTAATGAAATTGATCAAAAATCTATAATCGATAATTCGAAGAAGAATGGTAATATGACATCGAAATCAAAAAAAATACTCCGGCGTAAATATTTTGTGGCAATTCAACAAAAAAATAAAGAAACTAGAAAAAAAACAAATAATACGACATCCAAATCAACAACGAATATAAGAACAAATGTTGGCCAATTAATCAAATCGAGTAAGTAAATTTTGCTATTTCGAAATTCCTTTTGTTACGGATACTGGTTCAGGAGATAGCAAAATTTTAATCATATGTAATTTTTATAGAGTCAGATGTAAAATAATATAAAATTGTCAATTCGGTAATCGTGTTATCAGCCATTTTGGCGGTGTTATGCGAACAACCCATTAACGATTCAAAATTTTTAGTGGAATAATTCATGAATACAGCCAGAAATCTCCTAATATACTATTTATTTTGACCAGTATAAACAACTTATAATTATAATTTTTAGATATCCCAACAAAAAAAGGAGCAGACAACAATTCGGCACAAAATATCAACAAAGCAAATTTGACAAAATATCCGACAGCTGATCCATCGCGGACATCAATTTCAAAAGTAGCACCACGTAAAGTGCCTCAGCTATCGCCTACAAACCCGCAAAAGCAAAGAGAAATGTCTACAAATACTTCAATGTCCATGTCAAAAATTGCAGCCACTGCCAAAAACCCGCCCGTTCGCAGAAAGATAAGTGAGACATTTTTACATATTTTAGCATAATGGGGGTTGTGGGTTCGACTCCCACCAGAGGCTACCCATATGGTCTGTGTCACCCGGTTTACTCTTGGACCCAAAATTAGAATATAAATTTACTTTGTATTGTAACTAATAATTTTTTTTTTAGATAACCCAAAACAACATTTTGTTACAAACTCCAATTTAAACCAAAATATCCACAATGCAAATAAGAGAAAAGACCCGGCAAAAGATTCATCACCGAAATCAAGATCGAACGAAGCAGCCCGTAAAGTGCATCAAATACCGCCCACAAAACACCAAAAACAAAAAGCCACCGTCCAAAACCCGCCCGTTCGCAGTAAGAAAAGTGAGCCACCTAATTTTAGCATAGAAGCAACATTTAATTATTTTTTTAGATAACCAAAAACAAAATTTGCCAAACTCGAATTCAAATCAAAATATCAACAATGCATATAAGAGAAAAGATCCGGCAACGAATTCTTCGCCCACATCAACATCGAAAGAAGCAATCCGTAAAGTGCATCAACTACCGCTCACAATCCAGCAAAAGCAAAAAGAAGTGCCTGCAAATACTTCAAATTCCTTGTCCAAAAACGCAGCCACTGTCCAAAAACAGCCCGTTCGCAGTAAGGGCAGTTCATCCGAATCGAATAATGACGCAAAACAGACATTCGGGAAATGAGTCAAAATCTTGCTTCCACAGGGAGGCGCAAAAGTCATTGTTGTAATGCGTATTACTACCTCAACTACTATATTTCATTTCATTTATTAAACTTGTAATTCAAAGACCATTGGCCTATTAAAGCTAAATTACAATATGCATCAAAAATAGAGTAATCTACTTGATAAAGGTATAGTAAAAATAAATAACTATATATATTAATAATAAACCCTATTGCACAGGCGAGCGCATATGAGCATAAGTGGCAAGAAAAAACAAACAAAAATCACAGGATGGCGTGAGAGAAAACCAAATAAATTGAAAGATATATTAAAGGTTACTAGTGGAAGAAAAATTGTTGAAGTAAGTTTTTACGGAAAGTGAATGCAGACCCATTAAAAGTTTTTAAGCTGCAGGGTAATACGTTACGGGCTACTCTAACGAGGAAGGACCGATCCATGAGGGGAGTTACTTTTGGAATAATTAATTGTTTATTACGAACAGTGTGACTGAATACAAACGAATCAGCAAGGAAGAGAGGAGATTGAACTTTTACAAACTGAGCCGCCAGTGACTTTTTCCATTTCGAAAGAAATGGATTTGAATCGAGTGAATAGGTGATTTCGGGAGCAAATACCTATTTGTGTGTCGTCTAAGTCTAATGAGTATGTATATTGTTTTTTGTCGAAATAAAAATCCTTTATTCGTATGATTCACAATCGAAAGGTAAATATTTTTTAAAAGGATTTTTTAAATTGTCATAGTAATAATGTTACTTTATCTACAAATAAAGATGAGGGGGCAAACAATTTAAAAAAAAGTTAAATCGTATTTAGCCACTGAAAATTCTAAACTTTTTTTTTTATTTCCGACTAGCTAGCACCCTAATGAAGACTACGAGCCAAAAAGTACCACATTATTAACTTCCATAAATGTACCACGGTACAATTTTATGGTATTGTACCATAAAATGTACCAACATTATCATCTCATGTGTAAAATCATCTGTTATCAAACATATGCGATTATTTTGAACAGCTGTTTTTTTTTATTTCAACCTTAATCTTTTTATTGTTGATCGAAATGTAGTGTAAATTCATTTTATCAGTGAATCGGTGGTATAATAGTGTTTTGTTCTTGTTAAAATAAAAATGAAAAAAAGAGTTGTCGTGAAAAAGGTAAAAGTTCAATCAACATCCAATGTGCCACCTACGATCAGTTAAACAAAATGTACATTTTGTCAATAAATGTCTTTTTATAATGAAATTAATCTAAAAAAAAACTGTCTAGTAGTTGATTATCTTGCGATAAAAAGTAAAATTAACAATTAAATAATATTAACCCCATTACTTCATATTCCCATTCATTTTGTAGATTACGTGGGTTATGTTTGTGTAAAGGTATATGTAATATTTGACTAAAATTTAATGTAAAATGGTAGAACTAATCGAAGAGGTAAGTTCAAATTTCTCATCTTGAAATTCAAATTCATAAGACATTCAGATATTCATTGTGAACACACAAAAAAAATTCTACGTACATTGGAGTGTATCGAGTTTAATTTTTGGCTGAAATGCACATCGTACTTGGTTACGTTACGTATTTTCCATAACAATCCATGAATGAGCAGTCGGGTAACTTCTCTCAAATCATTAAGCTAAGTATAATATTTGTTGTATACTTATTGGGTGGCTAAAATAGATCTAGAGAATTACTTGGAAACGAGCACAGAGAAATGGTTGATGTTCATAGTCGCGCACAATGACAATCACACCACGGCGCCCCATTTGTATGGGAATTGTCAAAAAAAAAGTGTCCCCCAATACCCACAAATCAATCGAGTCGCTTCGATCTAATAAACAGTGGCAATTATGTTGTGTAGTATTTTTAGTTGTATTGAAATACTGTAATGAAATGAAATGATTTTGAAATTTGACGATTTCGCACATTTTATTTGATTACTTTAATCCCACAACACAAATTGCATTAGAAACTCGCACAGTGACCGTGTAAAAATTTTCTTTCATTATTGTACCCACAATTTTCAATTCATATGGGTCGCCAAATCTTAGAATGAAATTTATATTTGGATTCGTGGGTGAATTTCATTTTATTTAAGTCCCATATCCTCGTTATTATTAGGTAATGGTTTGCGAACCGTACGGCATATTGTTCAGAGACCATCATTTACCCAGACCTTGAAAATGCATGGAGTATTGCGCGAGTCCATAAACCGCACTGTGCAATTGGTTGCTTAACAAACCAAATGCGATAAATTTGCCATATCCATTCCAGCAGAAATGAGCTTCAGCACGGAACATAGCAAAGCATTAAAATGTTGATCTGTGCCCTAAAAAGTAACTATACATGTCAATACCTATGTAGGTAGAAAATGCCCAATTCAAGTAAATATGTAGGTAGTAGTCAGAGGTTGGTGCGGATTTGAAATGGTTCAAATGAGAAGTACCCATGTCTAGTTGAAATGGACATTTCTGAAAAAATGTTACTATTTGTGCTTTGGTAACTGGAAATAAATAGTAACCCGTTCATATTTAAAAATTCTTATCAATGATGCGATACTGCTGAATCCCATCAGTGGTGAAGGGTATAAACAATTTGGCCCGGCCGAACTTTCACTCTCACCAAGGTTATTTTATTTATTGCCAACGACAATTACTCATTATAACTAATGGCAGGTTTAAGAATGGTTTTCATAAAGATAAATTAAACTATGCAACAAAAACATTTTGTAATGAATTCCGATGTCTTAAATATCTCATTGTTTAATTTAATACATTATGCAACAGAAAATGTTGTCTAGTACCAAAAAACTTCTTTTGTTAGAAACAACCAAAATGTATTTTTTTTATGAAAAAAACGACCATTCCTGCTTAGGCAAATTTGCAGCCCATTTAATTACGTTTAATTTAATGTAATAAAGGCATTGTTTGGTCGACTCCTTCAAATTACAGTCGTACAAAAATAACAAATTAAAAAAAAACATAAAACTTTAAATCTTTTTTAAAATTCAGAACTCCAAGACACGGAACAAATTTGCGACAAAATGACTGTTGTATAGTGTTATCACTAAGGGGATTTTGTATCTACTCGTATATCAAATTTCTAATAAAACTCTTATATACCACCAACAACAGATGTGCGCTGGAACCGAAAATAAATATGTATGTCTATCTATTACCCCAATTACTAAGTTGTTATGCCAACGAATTTTAAAGCATTCAATCAATTGTGATTTGAATGTAGCAGTTCCACGCGTTGGGTAAGATAAAGAAATATTCTCCAGTTCCAACTAGGAATAGTCATCCGCATTTAATAATCGTTGTGTTTTTTTAGAAACAAAAAAGTAGTAACTAACCTGAAACAAATGCTTGTGTATGTTAATGTTTCAAATTGGATTAAACTACATATTTGCGTAAAAACCTAAAAAATTACGAACAATTTACTAAGCCTTTTTATACCAAGAAAAGTATAACAAATAGCCTTCTTTTTGCAAAAAAAAAAAATCCCGCCATAATTATTGTACATCTATTATCTCTCCTAACACTTCACAAAATACGTTCAAGTCACCTAAACCACTCCACATCCACAAATCAGTTTAAATATTGTCGCTATTTGAAAATCTAACAGTTTTTTATATACAGAAAAAGACGGCACCAAAACGTTTCATTGGAGATGGAACGTCACCGGTTTACAAATTTACCGGACGAATGCTTGAGTTGATGGAAGCTTATAATGCAGCTGTTCAAATTTTATATCCGAAATTTGCCTGGTATATATACCCTGGATACTTGCAATATGCAGTTTATCATCGTTATATGAAATATTTCAAAGATAAATATCGCTTAGTACCATTGCCCAATACTCTATATGAACATTTAATAAAAGATGAAGACATCAAATCGGAACATATCATATTTGCATCGGAGGAACTGTACGAATACTATGCCGAATCGGAGGAAGTGAATTTCATCAATATAACATTGAGTTGTGGCCGTCGAGGCGGCGATGATAGCCAGCCCATACAAAATGGCAACAAGCCGGGTGAAGAAGAAAGCCAGTTACTGGTGAAACAAATTTTAAAACAATCTCCACAAACACTGATGGTACAGATATTGCCGGTGAAATATTGCAAAAGTGACTGCCTTTATGTACAGGTAAGGATATAACTACTATTATTTTGATTTCTTTTCTATACATACTTATTTGGCATCTGCCATGACAACAATGAGATGAGATCATTATATTTGAAAATGTATTCCAAATCCCGTTTGTTTTTTTTTATTAAGTTTGTTTCTAGTTTATTTCCGATCTTTATTCTTTATACAGTTTTTATTTCTGTTCGAGTTCGAGATAATTGATTTATTTCTAACCCTTTTTTTCTCCCAAAAAGACAATTTGATCAGGCAAATAAAATGTAAAAAGTTTATTATTATTACAAACTTATCGGTCAATATAAGTGGCTTAATTGAATAAAAAAATTTATTTTAGGCAGATTTTAAATAAATGTTGCATTCACCTTCTACAGCTGAATCGGTGTTAAATGACACGTATGCTTTTCTTGTGATCTGCTGCAGACTTCAGTTGATCAGTCCAATTTTATACACATATTTCCTGGGAACATCGTTTTTGTGTAGTCTTCCCTAAACAGTTTTCACTCTTATTGTGGAAACTATTTTAATGCCATGCAATTTGTCAAGCCATGAATAGAATCGGATATTCGGTTTCAATACAATTTTATAAAATTACTGTTCAAGATATAATGAGCTTATATTTAGACTCTGTGGTATAGAGCCTGAACATATGTAACACTGGCTATTTTAAAATTTGGCATCTATTTTTCTACCGCATAATGACAACGTCCTTTTTTTAAATGATTTGCATTACATTTTTGAATGAATTTTTTCTATAACGAATTAATTTTGAAAACCATTTCTCTGTATAACGATCATCCCAGTTTTTCAAGTTTTTTCATACAAAAATAAACATAAATTAAGGGTACATTGAGGACAAACATGTGTATATGGTGTCTCAAAACAATGTCCCCGATCATATTTATTCTTCCCACAATCGTTGCTAAAACTTTCTGGTTGAAGTGAAATGGCAAAATATAAAACATGCAAATCACATTTATTTGAAAAAAAAAAACAAATAAAAATTTAATTAATTAAGTTAACATGTGTCTCTGCTTTTTAACTTAGATCAAAAGAAATCCTTAACATTGCATGTGATTTTGCGTAAACCTGTTTTTAGTTTTTGTTTTGCTTTTCTACTAGATTGCAAATCTTTAGTTGATGTACGATCTCATTTTGCGACCTTACCTCTGGCGGTTGCCCAGAATCCAATTTCAAAAGTCTACAACGTATGATATATTAAACATTTTTGAGTTCTGTTAAAAAAAATATGTCGTTAGCAAGGACTAAGGGATTATTTTATGATTACGTCTCATTTTTGTTTCGTTTTGTTTGTTTGTGAAGATTCGTCAAAAGATATAACTTTGGCCACTTTCTTCGATAATATCAATGGCATTTTCGAATACAAACCCTAATCGGGTTATAAAAGCTTCGGCTCAGTCGAACTTAACGGCTTTTCAAACATTTTCGTACTTATAATAATGTTTTTTTTTTTGTTTTCAGGAAAATTTCTACTCAAACTTAATGGATCGCTTTAATATTGCCAATGCTTCAGTATGGGGGTCAAAACTTTGGGCTAAAATCGAAGCACTGGCTGAAGAACAAACTATACCCCATATTGCGGTAAAAGCTCATGTCTATATTCTGGCCAATCCTTATGAGTTACCACCAGAAATTTCGGACTTAATTTTAAGCAATTATTTCGATACGCCACGTATATTACATCGTGGACATACATATCGTATCGAAGTCAATGCCGAACTTATAGGCACGGCTCAATATGCCCACTATTATTTGATTTTCGCCTACATGAAATGTTTACACTTTCGCTGTGTTCACTTAGAGGTCAGAAGTAGTGATTTCGAAATGCAAGCTGTAGTGGCAAAAGGTCTAACAAATCTTGTACAAGTTGCATCGACGCATCAATTTCTTCCACGGCAACTCTTGAATGAGTTCGGAATCGTTGAGGGTTATCCGGCGGGTTTGCGAGCCCCCTATGAATGTTTGCGTTCTTCAATAGATGCCTTTTTGCCCAGAAAATCCACATGTCTTTCTTCGAAACATATAAATCCAATGTTTTTACTACAGGGAGAATGTGGAGCGGGGAAAACAAAGCTGACTAACGCTGTGGCTCGGGACTTGGGTTTGCATGTCTTTGGTGTCGATTGTGCAGAGATAGTGTCACAGGTTCCATCGCATACGGAAATTAAATTGAAAGCCGTATTTGCCAAAAGTCTAATCAGTGAGCCGCTCTTGATCTGCTTCCATAACTTTGAGGTTAGTATGATTTCCAATAAAAGGTTATTATCCATCTTATTAACCATATTTTGTATTCCCATTAGATTTTTGGCATTGATAATGAAGGTAACGAAGATCTCCGGCTCTTGTCATCTTTTCAAGTACAAACGCAAGAACTTTTTACCCACAATCGTAAACATCCAGTGGTAGTTGTAGCCTTAACTAACGATAAGTATTTGAAGCCAATGATCCAACGAATGTTTCTGGAATTAATAAAAATCGAAACACCATCGAAAGAAGACAGATACGAGATTTTGAAATGGCTTCACAAACAGGAAGTTTTCAAAAACAAAATTTTCAATTTGCGAGAATTAAATTCGTTGCCACTGTATCCATTGGACATGCAGGAACGGTTTTTGACCAAAATGTATCCCAAATGGTCGGTAACGAAATCTGTTCTACGAGAGGTAGCTGATAAGACACAAGGCTTTCTTCTGGGCGATCTTCATCTGCTGCACGAACATGCTGTGCGGCTACAGTGGACTGAGAATAACAATATGAAGGAACTTACCTACAATCATTTCGCCCATCAACTGAATATTATGCAAGCCTCATTTGCTGACAGTTTGGGTGCTCCAAAGGTCCCAAAAGTACTATGGTCTGATATCGGTGGTCTGGCCAAACTAAAAGACGAAATTCAATCTAGCATTGGTTTGCCATTGAAACACGTTCACCTAATGGGCAAGAATCTAAGGAGATCTGGTATTCTGCTTTATGGACCACCCGGAACTGGCAAAACTCTAGTCGCCAAGGCTGTGGCCACTGAGTGCAACCTAAGTTTTCTTTCGGTACAAGGGCCGGAACTACTTAATATGTATGTGGGCCAAAGCGAACAAAACGTTAGAGAAGTGTTCTCACGTGCAAGGTCTGCCGCGCCTTGTGTTCTCTTTTTAGATGAATTGGATTCATTGGCTCCAAATCGTGGGGCTAATGGAGATTCAGGAGGCGTTATGGATCGTGTAGTTTCACAAATGTTAGCCGAAATGGATGGAATGGGCAATGACGCAAGTAAACCTATATTTATTTTAGCTGCCACTAATCGCCCTGACTTAATTGATCCGGCCCTACTAAGACCGGGACGGTTTGATAAACTATTTTACGTCGGTCCTTGCAGTACAACAGAAGATAAGGCTGCGGTGCTACTCGCACAAACCAGACGATTTAAGTTGGCGGATAATTGCAAGATGGAGGAGATTGCCGAAAAACTTAGGGGTGAAATGTCTGGTGCCGATTTGTATTCAATATGCTCGAACGCTTGGTTATCAGCTGTTCGTAGAACTATAGACCGTCACATGAAAGGCGAACTTGGAGACGACGACTTGGTGCCAGATAATATTGTAGTGGAAGTGACTGATTTCACCAAATCATTTCGTAAATTCATACCCTCGATAAGCAGACAAGACTTGGAATATTTCAATAAACTTAAATCTTCATATGGTGTATGAGAGACGAAAAGAAAAATTAATTTTTTGAAATTCAAAGATAATGTTCGCGAAGTTAAAAACCCGAATTTATATCCTTAAATTATTCACATACAAATCGAATAAGTCGGAAAACCTCTGGAGTGCGATTAATTATAAATGTTTGAATAGACTCCTTTTAATATTTCATGGTTTGTTTGAACTTAAAAAGAACGTAGAATGGTGACTTTTACGAGTAATGGTGTTGGTGTTGTTTTTTACTTAAACTTTTTTCAATAAATTGTTGACTTTTATGCATATTTCTGCTTTTTGTAAAACTATTGTTTTATTGTGAAGCCGGTCTACGTATACCAAGACTCTTGATAATCTAAACTGAAATTAATTAATATAATTAATTGAGGAAAATAATTTTAAACGAATTTGTGTTATAAAGAACCAAGCATAGGTTTGCGACCCGGCCAGGCTTCCTTAGCATATTTCTTCTTTTGGGGACCAGAAGTGACTCCTGAACTGTCAGCATGCGCAGCCTCCTCATAGCGAACTGAAATAATATAAAGCATATTATGACAACACGACAAATATAGTCAAATAACAAATTAGATTAATACCATTTGCATTAGCTAGAGCCAATTTCTGTGATCTCGCTGCATTAGTTGGAGGAGAGGTATCATTCAATACTGGCGTAACATCGGGCGCAGGATTTGGTAGTAATAAGCCTAATTTTGCGCCAATTGCTAAAGGACCGCTTACATCGAATTCTGTTCTGCCTGCATGTGATTCGTGCGCTGTTGCCGGCAGCCCTTGGTATAGTGATGTAATTGCCACTGGTGTCGTACTGTTGGGAGAACTTGGACTTTGTATATTTTTCGCATGCTCCTGATAATTGTGTTGGAATATCTGATGCGGGTTAGCATGTGTTACACTAGAAATTGTTGGCGTCGGCGATATACCCATGTTGGCTCCATCGTAGCGAGCACGCTTAACTGGCACTACTGTTGTTTGCACTAAATTACGGAACCGTCCAACATTGGGGTCGATGTCTTCGGGATTTATAATAATTTCTTCGTCATTAAATGTAACATTTCGTCGTTTCCGAGGATTTTTATTCTAATAAAAATGATTGCAAATTTTGTTTTTATTAAAATAGTTATTCGTGGCTGTATTTGCTGTTGAAATTAGGGAGTAGAGTATAGATTGAACTGACATAGATATACATGAGGTCCATTTTGTTTTAAGTTCACACCTGTTTTCTATAAAAGTTTATGTTTCACACTAATGTAGAGAACAGCTGCCCCAATCTGCCGGTTGTCTACAGATCTTTTAAAGAAAATCCCGTGCCCAAATCGCAAATTTGCCTACATCGAACAGTTTTAAATAAATTCCATTCTTTAAAGACCTCAGTCGTAGAACCGTTTTATATCTGACCCGTGCATTAAAGAACAGCGCGACGTCAGATTATGTTTTTTGATGTCTACAGAACAAAGATATTGTTTTGCTTACCTTCCTTATATCATCTGCTATACCCAACATAGATATTCGTCGATTGTGGGCTGTATTATATTCCGTGAGATTCTGCATAGATACAATAAAGGTTATTTCTAGGTAGAATTCTTTATTTGAATATTATCTTACATCAAGTTCCGTCTGACTCTCTGGCAGTCCTAATAGAGCGCCATCACTAGATTCACTCATTGGGATGTCCTCCATGATGTTATTGCGTTGGCCTGCCGAAGGTCTTTCGCGCAAAATATAATTCCTTGTAGAGGCTCCGAAATGGAAAGTACTGTTGACATGCAATTGCGTCGGTTTATGTGCCTCCAAGCGCATGGTTCCAATGTAGGTTCCATGAGCTAAGATGATGTACTCATTACCTAGGATTCAAATTGTCTTAATTCACTGTACTCACTTGAACCCAAGTCTACCAAATAGGCAATATTTAAATGTTTGTGGTAAACGAAAGCGGCATGGACGCGTGAACAGGATGCATGATCAATACAAAAGTCATTCATTTGCGAATTCCTTCCAAATAAGTAGAATTTTTTCTCATCCACCATTAACTTTTGTACTAATTTATCTTCTTTCAAAACATCCAAGTGAAGACCTGTTGGTGGTTTGCCGGCCCACGACGGTACTTCGTAGCTAGACATTTTCACATTTAAATAGCTAACTTTTTAGCCAAAAATCAGCCAAGTATTTTTTGTCAAGTATCAATAAACACCGTTCTTAGAGAAGCGAGCCGAAGCAATTTCGACGGCGGCGGCGGCAGGGTGGCTGGCAACACTGGAACGGAATAAGTTTCCAAGTTTTTTACCGTGGCAACCGCACACGGTTGAATAAGAATAAAATAACAGCTGTTACTGTGACGAAAGAGAATCAAAAGTGGCAGACAAGGACTCCTGGTGGGCGAAGATGACATATAAATGTTGACAGAGAGCTGAGTCCATACAAATCGACGACTGGGGCCTACGAATTTCATATCTTCAAATCAGCTTCAATCAACTGAGTCGCTAGCTTAAGCGAGTATCAAACAAAAGACAAGATACAATCCAATGCAGGATTGTCAGCAATTCCAAAGCGGAATATTTTATACAACAATTAAAGGCAAACAATTTCAAGAAGTTGGCCTTGTTTGTTGCATACGGGTCAAAATATTTAATACCGACCATTTCTCAAAAAGTTTCTAAAACTAACTGATCGTAGTAATGACCAATATATTTTTTGGTATTTATTTGTTTTTGAACTGTTGTTGCAATGGTGAAGATAGCCGCCACCGCTTTTAATTTTAGTCTACCGCGCCCTCTGGTGCTGGGTAGTGTCGTATTAAACAAATGTTAGACGGCAGCCGTTGTTCACATATATGATGACTTTTTGATTTTTTTTTTATATTGAACGAATGAATGAACGTATGCCTATTAATGACTAAAATAACCTTTATTCCATTAAAATATTGAAAAAGGTCACTCACAAACTACTTTGAAAACCATTTTTTTGTTTGTTTTTAACGAATCACCTTCATATAATCTTAAATAATAAATCATCAAAATGGCCATTAGGGTAATGACTTTTATGCAACCTCGTTTCCCTTTATCATATTTTGATGAGTTTGTATTTAAGATATATGAATAGAATAACAGTGTCTTGAGGCCTAGACCGCACGTATATGTCAATATTTAGAATATATAATAGTATGTATACGCAGAATTACATTTATTTGGCATATGCTAACTTTGCATACAATTTACAAGCTCTTACATTTTACAACTATGAGGATATCTGGGAAAAGGTATGACGTCGCGAATATTTGTAACGCCCGACAGCAACTGCAAATACCGCTCGAAACCCATCCCGAAGCCTCCAGTTGACAAGCCGCCATATTTCCGCAATTCTAAATACCATTCTAAACCGGGAGGCAAATGCGGATGATTTTTCAAAATCGATACATCACTTTCACGTAAACTTCCTCCGCACAATTCTCCCACAGAAGGCATGAGGAGATCTAAAGCATGTACTGTAGAAGAATCAAGACGAGATTGTTTCATATAAAATGGCTTCTGGGCTGCTGGCCAATCCACAACAAAGACTGGGGATTTACAATGTTCTACCAAAAATAGTTCTTGTTCTTTCGAAAAGCCCTCCTCGTGAGTTACAGCAGTCTTGAATTTCTTTTGGTTTTTCAATACGATATTCAATGCTTCGCTGTAAGTCAGCACAGTCCAAGGTTTTTGTAGCCAGTCAACATTTTGTACTTCGCCTATGGTACTTTTCTGACAAAACTCCACATCAGATGAGTTTGAGTTTATAATTTGATGCGTAACAGCTTTGATCATGTCTTCTATAAAGGAGCATAGCTGTGATAGGTCTTCCATATGAACCAACTCAGCTTCGAACATATAAAATTCGGATAAATGCAATGGTGATTTACAATTCTCCGCCCTGAATGCTGGACCAAAGCAATACGTATTACCTAGACCATATGATATGGATTCTAAATGCAATTGGCCCGATACTGTTAGGAAAACCTTTGAATCAAAATAACTGTCTTCCAGTGGGACATCAGGACGAGACATCTTTTTCAAGAGATCCTGAGAATTGGGACGAACTGTGAAAACCTAAGAGATTACAAAATAAACGGTGTATTTGAAAAGTTTGTCATTTTGACTTTACCTCGCCTGCACCCTCACAATCATTTGTTGTAATTATTGGAGTGTGAATTTGCACAAATTCGTGATTGTCCATATAATCATGTAGCGACTTTTGAGCTCTGTGTCTTAAGCGCATAATTGCAGCCATGTAATCTATGCGTGAACGTAAATGCAAAAAGTCTCTGACATACTCTGGAGCATGCTGTTGTTTTGGGGAAAATGGAAATCCGTCTGTCAAATGGCCTTCCGCTGGAATGGTTGATAAAACTATGTTGGTGAAAGGTCATATAACAGCTGTAAAGTTGGGCTTACCTATTGTATCCACCGCATCCGCATGCAATTCATAGTGGCCATGAGGAGCCAACTGTACTTTACCCAAAGCCTTTACTAAACTGCCGGTGGTCAAGGCCTTTGTACTGTCATTTTTGGGCACTACAACTTGAAATTTCTGTACTGTCGAGCCATCGTTTATGTCCAGAAAAATATTATTTTTCATTCTTCGAATATTTTTGATCCATCCCTTTGGAGAAAACAAAAAACAAAGTAGTAGAATATTAATAAACTTGCAACACTGGGTGATATAGTGTCACTTAGGTAAACAACAATTAATCCCTTTGTATAGGATCAACCTGAAAAACTTGGACCATTACGGTCGTATGCATTAATAGGGGTCAGAAGGATTGAAGGTAGATAGGATCAAAGAATCGCCCATCATATTCGGTTTGATTTTTTAGTTTTTAGTAAGAAAATGCATTATCTATTACCGAAGAGCTTTTAGCCATTGCTGCTAGTGTTCTATAACAACTTCAACCTTGCGAATATTTTCATAATATTAAAAAATAATACGGTACAATTTATAAACAGGGTCCCTATTAACAATAGAATATTACTTACTCGCACTCCCAAAGTATCCCCAGGTTGTCTTGTTTTGCATATTGTGTTGATACGTTGAAAACTACTGTTAAATCTTTTAACAAGTAACATTTTTAGTTAATAATTTACTAATATATAATTTTATATCATATGCCGGTTATTATACATGCAGAACAGCTGTCTATTATTTACATTTCCCTGAAAACATATGGTCCAGACTTTTAGACAGACAAAAAGTTTGCGCAAAATATGTTCGTACGATGAGAATGAAGTGAGCGGTGAAGAAAATTCAGGTTTTTCAGTGCGGAGACATTTCGATTTAAAAAAAAAGTTCGGAGTCGAATGGGCAAAAAAGTAAAATTCTGCAGAACGGTGTAACCAATTAGAACATTTTAGAATTATGAGCCCCGGTTCAGGTCATTATTAGTGTGATTAGAAAACAAATACGCTCTTGTCTCTTTTTATGCCATAGATTACCAACTCAAAAATTTCTACAGAAAAACTGAAAATACGCTAAAAATCATATCTATTTGAAATTAGTCCTCTAATACAAATATTTAACATATTTATATTATTATATATATTATTCCGTGTTCTCCACATTTTAATAATTCGCTAGCGATCTAAAATTTTAAAGGTTTTACTATCATTAATTTAAAACGCATTTTTTTTATTTTTTATACTTTTTAATATTCATATACAACATTTATTTATGTACACACATATATAATTTCTTTACAGTTTCGCATATTCAGACTCATGGACAACCATATTCTTCTGAATGTCGTTTAATCTCTGGCAACCAGCCAGAGCCATTGTTATATCAAAATCTTTTTTGAGCACTCGCAACATATCCTTTACCCCCTCCTTTCCTCCACAGCCTAAACCCCATAAAGCGGGACGTCCCAAGAATACCATTTTAGCTCCTAAGGCCAAAGCTTTGAATACATCATTACCGTGACGAATGCCTCCGTCTAACATCACAACTATATCATCACCCACTGCTTTCACAACTTCTGTTAATGCCTCAATGCTAGCTGGTACACTATCCAGTTGTCGAGCACCATGATTTGAGACAATAATGCCTGCACATCCAAATTCTCGTGCTAATATAGCATCTTCGGACGTCAGGACACCTTTTACAATGACTGGTAGATGTGTACGTTTCACCAGCCACTCTAGATCCTTCCAAGTGAGTGTGTCATCAAATTGACTGGAAACATATTCGTTTATACCCGACGTACCCCGTTCGCCATGAACACCATGCGATTGCGACGATTCTACTTGAAAATTAGCCAATCGTAAATGAGATGGTAAACTGAAGTTATTGCGGACATCGGCCCATCGTTGTCCAAAGATAGGTGCGTCCACAGTAAGTACAATAGCTTTGAAATTGGCTTTTTCAACGCGTCTTAAAAGTTGTTCAGTTAGAGAGCTAATTTTAACGTTGAGAGAAAGAAAAAATATAAAAAAAAATTTGGATTGGATAAGGAAGAAATGTGACATTTATGGACATTTTTATTTTACTTGTAGATATGTGGCTCTACGATAAATTGTTAAAAATATGCACTTTTTGCAGATGTCGATTTTCTTTGAGTTTAAAAAAAAAATATTTTTGCTTTAACTTCGAAACTGTTATTCAGATTAAAAGTGATTATGGTTTAAGATGGCAGATAATCTCAAACTCAATTTTACAATTTGTTTCTACCGAATCAGACAAGTCGTTTTTGAGTGCGACATTGTTTTATATTTTTTCTATGTCTGATTTTGAATTTCAAACCCGACGACAGATTTTAAAGGATATTAAATATTAATATTTGTGCATTTCTTATTATTTTTAATATATATATCTCATCGAATGTTATGACTTTTTAACGGATTTATAAAATTACGATTTTTTCCTCCTTACAAATACATTTCCCCGATAGTGCTTACCGATCTTTGTACACATAAAGTTGAAACCATTTACACGTATCCGGAGCCGCCTCAGCTACTTCTTCAATAGACATTGTAGCCAATGTACTTAAAATGAAAATACACCCCATTTCACCGGCAGCCTTGGCATTTCCACCCTCTCCATCATTATGGGCCATTTTTTGCATAGCAGTTGGGGCAATGCCCACCGGCCATTTTAATTGATGGCCTAATATATCGCAGTTGGTGTCCAAGCCAGACACATCTCTTAAAACCCTGGGACGTATTCGTAACCTGAAAAAAAATGTAGAACATTATTAAACAGTTTTGTTTTTGATTTCCAATTCAATTATTGTGTACCTCCGAAAAGCTTCTCGATTTAAGTTCAACGTAAATTGCTCACCGGCACCACTGCGGTAATAATCTAAGGCTTTCTTGTCGATAATTTTATGTGCTGCTTCCTCGAAATCTGTTACACAAACATAGGTCGGAGCCATATTTTCCAATTACTTGTTTCTTACTTAACACTTGTGTTGAGACTAATAACAATTTTGAATTCATATTAGCATCTTATTATGATTTTTGGTTTATAGAGATAATTACAGAGTCTAGTAAAATATTCCAAATTATATTGCGATAAGAATACGTTGTTATCGCAGTAATTTAAATAAACATAATAAATACAGTGTTTTCTTGTTATATTAGAAAGAAACCGACATCGCTAAAGACATAGAATGCAATTCGTTGACTTATATGACTTCAATCCAAAATCTTTTATTTTGCTTTTTATTTTTGGTTTTTTATAGTAATGAAATAAAAATGTGAAAGGATTCATTATGATTTGTCGTTGTTGGACATGACTAACGGACAAAACCCTCTTAGACCGACATGTCAATTTCAAATACTTAGTACTGCCATTAACGTTCGATATGCTTACAGTACATATAAACTTACAGAATCAAAAGTTATTAATGTAAATGGTGGTTAGGTTAGAAGGACTTGCACCAAACCATCTACTATTCAAAGTTACGGAAAATGTCGCCGTGAAAATAATTGCATTCTTAGTTTGAGATTAATTTTCATAATAGTGAAATCAGGGCTAGAAAACATGCTGGAAGCTAGAACATGCCCGATTTTCTTTTGGGAAAAACCGCCTAAAAAGTGCAAATTTATGCATTTACTACTTTTATTAAAAAAGATGAAAACATTTTTTCGTTTTCCTTTTTCTGGAGAAGCTAAAAACGTTTTGGTTTCAAAATTTTACGATTTGGGTTTCTGTGACATGCCTGTATATTGTAATAATAGTATTTTTTGTATTGTTTCACAACACAAATATGCCATAATCCGAAAAAGGGGACTAGCGCTTATCCGAACGCAGAATTATATAAAGGACAACAGGATCGTTCCAAATAAACAATTCTCCATTTGAAGACAACCAAGTCCTGCTTATACTAGCTTACAGTCGAGTAACAGCGAACTCTTAACAAGAGGTATTCATAATTAAATATAATGGACAAAAAGAAACTATAAAATGAATAGTTCTTAATTTTCAGATAATTGCCATACTTCAGATAGGCTGTGAAATGTTTTAACATTTGCTCAGTAAATGTAAACAGTAATTAAGAGCCACCGTCTTAACATTGTCGTAGGATACTGAGATTTATCCTATAAGATGACCTTTCATAATCCGACGTTTTTCAAATTGTTCCTTTGGCAACTGGAACAAAATATATATAGAGGGTGGTAAATCATTATACGTTTTCACGTGCCACTTAAAAATGCATGTTTTTTATTTCATATGAAAAAAATATCATCACAATTTTATATTGTGATGAACGAGTTTCATTCCATCCTTAATTTTAAAAATCTTGGAAACCATCTATACACTTTTTCTACTCAAGTCTTTTAATTACCAAAATGACCGAACTCTATAAATAGCAAACAAATGTTATAAAACTTAGAAATGTAGTGATTTTTAATTTTACAAGCCAATAGAAAAGAAATTAGATTTCATTGTCACTATCATCTTCATTTTTAATGGCTTCACCAGCCTCTATAGCAACAGCATGCCAAGGTGTTGGATTGATACGATGCAAACCGTTCGTTTCTTTGCCCACCAGACTCATTTCATACCGGAAATCTTTGTCCTTCAGTTCGTCATGGACTTGGTAAATGCTGAAAGATAAACGAACAAATCATTTCTTTTCATTTTAAACACACCTGGTTTTACTTACATTTTGCCTGCGTTTTTAACCAAATCATCAGTAGACATCTGAGTATAATTGAACTTTTCCATTTCGGTTTTGGCCTGTTGTTTGGCTTTGCCACTAGCACAGGCAAAATATCCAAAGGAGGACCCCGAAGGCTCTATTTTATACAACTGTGCACCTTGGTCTTCATCCCAAGCTGAGAGTAATACAGAAACTCCAAATGGTCGGACAGCACTGTACAATGTATAGGCATGGACATAGGCAGAAATACGCTCGGTCAAACGCTTCAATGGTATGGTACGTTCAAATTGTTGACGGTAGTTAGCCGCCTCTTGCCTCGCAATATCCACAATATAGCGACCATCAGCTAAAAGACCAGCAATAGCCAGGCCAATATTTTTGTCAATGGTGAAAATACGTGCACCAGCATCAGCTTCGTACAATGAGCTGGTAACAATCTTTTCCACAGCCAAAACTACACTATCTTTGCCTCTTAAACCAACGACTGTGCCACTTTTCTCCACCGCCTTGGAAGCGTAGTCAATTTGGAATACTCGTCCATCCGGAGAGAATTGTGAAGCAGATAAATCGTACTGAGAATGAACATCATTTTTATATTTGCTGAATTCTGAAGATATATTTTAGTTAACTACTCACGCCTGTGCCAATAGAACTCATGTTTCTAAAGTTTGTATGGTATTTTTAGGGGGAAACAGCAGTTACGAATTTATTGCAAAAAAGAGTTCCAGTTTTTTTTGCAAGTTGTTTGGACGATGAATTGACGGCTTTTTGTTTAGTGATATTTTGAGGTTATGTTTACGTTTTTGACAGTCTAATTTCGACATTTCATCGTCACAACGTTGCCATATCATGTATCTTAGAATGATGAGAAAAAAAAACGCTAACATTTTAAGAAAGTTCGTAATCTATTTTCATTTTGGTTTAAGAGCGTCTAAGCAACTACATATGTACCAGTTTATCCGATTTACGCAGTTTAACCATTTCGAATATGGATGCAGATATGTCTAAAACAATTATCGGCCTCAATCCTTCCTTAAAATGCATGTCTTTACACAAAAGTCGATACAAGGTTAACTAAAACGAACTGTTTAGACGACTAAAGCTAATACCCAACTTCGCTGGAGCCTAATAGACATATTTAACTCTGGTATATAGTTATAACTGACCAGATCGTCACCTTGCGCGAAGGATCCTTCGACAGCCAGGTTCGACTAACACATTTTGCAGCTTTGACAGATTTTCTAATCCTCGCAAACATATGCAGCTAAATTCTATAATCGCGCCAGTTGTTAGTGTTATTTCAAAACAAGTTTGCCGTTTTTATGATTGTACCAGTTTGTGGTGTGGAGTATTTTGAAATTTTCTCAATGTCAAGCAGTAAACATTGTCCGACTATAAAACTAAAAAAAAACGTTTAACTTATAAACAATTATTTTAAGGAAATGAATAAATAAAAAAATATTACACTAACATACTGGTGTGGTATGTGATTAAGCATAATGGCACAATCACTTGATTACTCCAGTGTGCTGGTATCGTGTATGGGCCTTATTAGTGAATGTAATCTCTGATTATTGTAAAAATAATCGAATAATTCTAGCACTAACCATATGTTTGATTCTATTTCATTCAATCTGGCAATGTTTTTCGCTGCAAATCAGTGTTGTTCAAGTTGTGCCCCAATGACACATTAAATGTGTCCAAATAGTCCAACATTGACTCTTCCTCATTCGAATTAAATTGTACTCTAAATTCATACATATTAGCAAACGACAATGTATGACAAACAGATTAAAGTGTGTTGTAGAATGTAGTGCCACTCACACGCATTTGGTTAACTTAGACAGAATTCAAAATTAAAAAAGAATTTTGTATATGGTAGTCACTTTAACTGAAAAACCCCTAATTTTTTGTTTCTATTTTACAAGAAGAATATGATTCGAATTATGTTAAATCAGGGTATATAATAAATGTTAGTTAAAGTTTGAAAAGAGTCAAAACAGAATTGAACACTTGATTGTGCCAAAAATGACACAAAGTGCCACGATTTACCATCACTGCTGCACATGTTTCTTTTATTTACGGAACAGGCCTAAAAGGAAATTCGGAAGAGAAGATCATTCATTCGTTAAAATATTAAAATATAAATGAAATAAGTTAAAAATGGATCTAAATATAAGTGAAAAGAGGTATGCTATCAACCAGACCATTGCAAGTGACCCGTACACGTCAGTTTAAAATCTTATTCTAAGAATTAATAAGAACTAAAAAAACACCGATCGCATTGATATGTTCAACAGTGAACGAAAAAGTTTACGTACACCCAATATGTCCAAATAGAAATGGATGAACACTGTAGTACATAGACTGACCAGAAAAGTATTTCTAATCAGGAGATGAAAGTAAAACATCGAATTCCTACAGTCAAGCACGGTGGCGGAAACATAATCGTATGAGGGTGTATGGCCGCAACTAGACCGGAAAACTAATTTTTATTGAACAGACAAAAAATAAGTGTACCTGATAATCTAAAACAAAGTGCACAATTGGGTCTCGATGAAAGAATTTCATATTCCAACAAAACAACGACCCAAAACATACCTCGTATTTGGCCAAGTAGGGCATCTTTACAACTGCATACACCACATACAATCTCTAGAACTTAAACCAATCTATGTTGGACAAAAGTATTCGGAAGCATGCAATATTACCCGAGGAATCCCTGATCGAGTGGCCCAAAATAATAGAAAATAACTCCAACAAAACATTAATTTACTCCAAAAAGATATATATTTTTTTTTTAATTTTTAGGAATTTATGATAATACCCCTTTTGGCATCTGTATTCTAGTTTTGTAATATTTAAAAATTTTCCTCAAACATCCATGTAGATGTAAGATTGGAACCCACTTTTTTTTGTCATACAGCTTAATTTCCTACAAAATTAATTTATAGGCAAGTAAGCGATTTCGAAATAATATCCACACTTGTTTGTTAGTGCAGGTGTTCACAGTTCTTGGTCCATACTGAATTTTTGTTTCTCCATCTCGTAAATTCACTTTTGCCGAAACTAATCTTAAATTATTCCAATTGTCATTAATTATATTTTTCTTTGCTATTTTAGTTATGCCGTTGAGGCACGTTATACCAATTTCTATGCTGGTGGAGATGTGGCTTGGAGCAAAGACGGCAAATGGATTTTCTGTTTGAATGGTACCGAAATTACGAAAGTGGATGTGGAGTCAGGTTTGGTTGTACGTTCCTATGGCCTGAATTTCAACGAAGAAGGTGAAAAAATCAACACTGGTGCTGAGGAAGACGAAGATGACGATGCAATTTACTGTTTTGACTTGTCATCCAATCAGGAATATATGATCACTGTACATCGCAGCAGTTTGATAAGGTTGTGGCATTTGCACACGGGCAAAGTAGAGAAATTATGGAAAAGTCAACATAAAGGACCTGTGGTTAAAATTGCTTTTAGTAGTGACTCAAAGTTGGTTTGCACTAGCGGAGCCGATTCGACTTTGAGAATATGGGATTATGAAAACAGCAGATGCGTATGTGCTTTGAAAGAGTTCACTGGACCAGCGACACTAGTAGGATTTCATCCAAATCCCGCTAAACCGGAAATATTCGCTGCCGGTGCTGACAATGTCATATACAGATGGAATTATGAGAATAAGACATTGGAGACAAAAATGAAGGGCCACTTGTCACAGATAACCGGATTTGACTTTTCCGATACCACCAGTGAATGTCAGAATCTGACCTCTGTGAGTCGGGACAAAGTGTTGATAGTTTGGAATTTGAAGGATGGTAAGCAACTGAAGGTGGTGCCGCTATATGAAGAAGTGGTGGGTGTTTTTTACAAAGACCAACAGAACGCCATTATTGCTGGAGCGAATGGAAACTTGAAGTTAGTAAATTTTAAAACCGGCAAAATGTCATCGCTTTTGGACAGCCATGAGAAGGAATATGAAATTAAGATGCTATTGAAAAATCCTACCACCAAACAATTGGCGGTGGTGACGGCTGATCACAACATCCTGATTTTTAACGTGGAGCCTGAATTGAAATGCGTCAAACAATTAATTGGCTTCAACGACGAAATTTTAGATATATGCTTTCTGGGAGAAAAGGAAAACTTTCTGGCAGTGGCCACCAACAGCAAACATCTTAAATTATACGACATTGAAAACAGCATGAATTGCAATATAGTCATGGGACATAAAGAAACTGTCATGACTCTTTCTACTCCGGGATCTAGCAGCTTCTTGCTGTCTGCTGGCAAAGACTTTAGCATTTTCCTATGGCAACTGGATGCAGAAAATGCCAATTTGAAATGTTTGGCCAAGAACACAAGCAGCCACACTGCCACTATAGGTTGCATAAGTTTTGGATTTAACGTCAGCACTGTATTTGCATCGGTATGCCAGAGTGGCAGTATGAAAGTTTGGTCCTTAAAATCGAATCCTAAACAAGAAGAATATACATTTTCGGTTAAATACGCTGCTGTTGCCCACGACAAAGAAGTAAATAGTGTAGCATTTTCGCCCAACAACAAAATTATAGCAACAGCCTCGCAGGACAAAACCGCCAAATTGTGGTCAGCCGATTCGCACAGTATAATTGGCACACTCAGGGGGCATTCGCGTGGTGTTTGGTGTGTACGATTTTCACCCACCGATCAGATTGTACTGACCACTTCATCCGACTGTAGTTTGCGTTTGTGGTCCTTGTCTAATCTTACATGCCTTAAGCGTTTGGAACAATCAACTACGGTGCTGAAGGCGGAATTTATCGATCATGGAAAGTATATTTTATCCTCTGGTTCCGATGGTCTTCTGAAGTTGTGGAACATTAAAACAAACGCCTGCATACAAACCCTCGATGAACATGACGATCGTGTATGGTCCTTGGCCGTTTCATCTAAGACGCAAAAATACTTCTTCAGTGCCGCCGCTGATTCCAAGCTTATCAAGTGGAAAGATGTCACCGAAGAGTGTAAAAATTTGGAAATCGATAAACGTCAAGCCGAGTTATTACAGGAACAGTCTCTGCAATCCCTACTACACCAAAGTAAGAATTTGAAAAAAGCCTTTATTCTGGCCTTAAAGTTGGGCAAGCCACGAGTAACCTACAGAATTCTAAATCAATACGTACAAAAACGAGACCATGCTGCAATATGCGATATGATATCACAACTGAATAATGATAGAAAGTTAACTCTGTTGGACCATGTCAAAGTATGGAGTTGCAATGCACGTCATTCGCATGTTTCGAATGTTGTCCTGCAGCAGCTCCTAAACGAAATGATGGTTGACACATCATTGCAACGATCTTTGAATGCCAAAAATCTGGTAGAAGTTGTTACCCCCTATGTAAACCGGCATTTTAAACGTGTTACAGAATTAAGTAAAGAATTGAATTTCTTGGATTTTATAGTTCAAAATATATAAATAAATTTATAATTTTTGGTAACGGCATTTGGTTTTATTTTAACGAAGCCAGAGCTATGATGAGACCAAATCAGTCTGCATTTCAACACCGTACTATTTCCATTTCTGACAAAATGTATTTAAGAAATATTACATATTGTAAAATATTTTAATAATTGTTCAAAAAGAAAGCATATTTTAAAAAATTCCCATTGATGTGACCGCTGGTGCTTCTGGTGACGCAATACATTACAAGACTTCTGAACAAACGGTTATAATTAGGCTATAGGCTTCATGTATACACCTAGCATAAAGCCTTTTCAGAAAGTATCCAGATGTTTTTGTCGCCTTCTCCAGACAGCTGCCCACAACATTTTCTCTACTACTTCGATCGCCGTTTCCTGCCCCAATTGGGCTACTATTCCTTTCTGTCAAAGATCTTACATTACAGTGTCCTGTTATAGTTCATATACAAGCACTCTAACATCGCTTATATTATATTCCATTAGAGATTTGGTTCTGTTTTCGTGAAGCTTCGGTCATAGTGTACAAAAATCCAATCAGGAAAATTAATAACAGATTTCGATTTAAAACAAATGTTTTGTTGCCTATTCTAAGCAGTTTATGAAATATGAGTACAATGATTCTAAAACTCCTCAAAGTAGGCAACGAAAAAATCTGAAAACTAAATGAAAAATAGATTTTTTAGCATCTGTGATTGCTATTTACATTTGGACGACTCACTTAATCCCCTAGGGTGAATGGCAGAAGGTTTCCCGCTAATGAGGGAAATGGGTCACAACGACATGGGCTAGTTCACTTTGACAATTCGTAACGAACAAACGAATTCGTTTTACGAAACCGGCCATTAATGTACATAATTGCTGTACACTCCTGATTACAAAAAAAAAAAAAACTTGTGCACCCAACACGTATATTAATTTATTATTATTAATTTTATTTCCAAAGATTATCGTTTTTTTTTTTAAATATGAATGTATTACATTTTCACAAAAGGAAAACATGTTTTTAAGTAAATTAACACTGGATATTATGAAATGAATTTAAAAAAAACCATAACAGACAGTATTCAGCAAACAAAAAACAAATCAAAACAAAATAGAATACACTGTTTCAATGTTTTCTACAGCACTTAACAATAAAAAAAGAAGAACAAATACAAATTTATATATATATATAAAACAAACATAGGGGAATCAAATTATAAAAATTAAATAAGTATTATAATTTACAAACTTACAAACTGTTTTGTGCGCGCTCTCCGCTAAAAGACATGGTATGGATAACCATAAAACATAACAGGACAATAAAGTAACACAGCAAAAATATATGATAAGTATTTAGATAGGTAGTATGTCGTTATTAGCTTAAACATATGCAATATAATTGTATGTCTCGTCACTTGTTATTTGGTTTTTTTTTTTTATTATTTTGAACTCTTCGATTGATTGATTGGTTTTTAAGCAACTATCACTGGATGTGTTGAATGTTAAGTGTGTATGTTGTGTCTTCTATAGAAATTGTTCATTGCATGATTGTTGTTGTTGTAAAGATATCTAAAATAATGCTCGGGGCTTCCTTGTATGCGTATATGTATCTATGTATGTATGAGTGTACTTGTTTAACAATAATATGACTACAGCTAAGAGGATGGTTGCCATTGGTCTTGTTGTCTACTCAACAGTCATCAACAAATCGTCGCCCTCCAATTTCATGCCATTGTTAATCTCTAACTTCTTAACAATGCCAGCTTTGGGTGCTTGTACAACCATTTCCATTTTCATGGCCGACAAAACTACCAAAGGTTGACCCTTTTCAACTTTGTCGCCTTCTTTGACTCGAATATCAATCACAGTTCCGGGCATGGGGGCGCCAACCTCATTCTTATTGCTCTTGGAAGCTTTAGGATGAATGTGCAGTTCCTAGTTGGAGGGAAAGTATAAAAAATGCATGTTGTTTAGACTAGAAAGAAATGAAACAAACATTTAATATTGCCACTTACCTTAACAGCCTCCTTGTCGCGTATGAACACAGAACGCAATTGACCGTTCATTTCGAAGAACACCTCACGTTCACCATTGGCCGTGAGGTCTTCAGCCATGGCCAATGTCTTGAGACTAAGCGTTTTGCCCCTCTCTAGATTAACTTCGAACTCTTCGCCCACCTTGGGACCAGTGAGGAAAATGCGCGTATCCAATTTGTCTACAGGTCCATACGATTCGCGGAAGTTCAAGTAATCGTCTGTTACGGCAGGATATAAGGCGGCGGACATGACATCACGTTCAGTAGCATGGGGATGAGATTCCTTCAAATCCTTCTTCAATTTGTCAAAGTCCAAGGGTGGTAAATTCTCTCCAGGGCGGCCCTCAATTCGTGGCATGTCCTTCAAAACTCGCGAGCGCAATGGTTCGGGGAAGCCACCATGAGGAATACCTATTGAGCCCTGCAAGAATTCAACAACCGACTTGGGGAATGACAATTCCTCTGCCCTTTCCAATACTTGATCGGCTGTCAACTTATTTTGGACCATAAATTGGGCTAAATCACCCACAACCTTTGATGAGGGTGTGACCTTAATGATATCGCCCAACAACAGATTGGCTTCTCTGTAGGCCTTCTTGACATCCTCGAAGAAATCACCCAAACCCAGTGAGAACGCCTGGAATTGCAAGTTGGTATATTGACCACCGGGAATTTCATTCATGTACACATCAGCATTGCCCGATTTCATGGTGGTGGTACATTCGAATGGCGCATATAATGTACGCGTTTGTTCCCAATAAGCCGAGTACTCGGAAACGTCACTCAAATTGTACTGAGTATCCAAGGGGGTGTCTTGCAACGATGCAACAATGGCACCCATTGAAGGTTGAGATGTCATGCCAGACATGGAGTCAACAGCCACATCGACGACATCGGCACCAGCTTCAGCACAAGCCAACATGGAAGCAACGCCAGCGCCTGAGGTATCGTGTGTATGAATGTGGATGGGTACATCGGGATGTCTATCACGAATGGCAGTGATTAACAATCTACAAAAAAAAAGAGATCGGGAAAGTAGAAAAGACAATTTTGAATAGACAATAGGAATGAACGATTAGGTAAGCTTCTTACTTGGCAGCTTGAGGTTTCAGTAAACCGGCCATATCCTTGATACATAAAACGTGTGTACCAGCCTTTACCAATTCATCGGCCAAGTTGGTGTAGTATTTAAGATCATATTTGGAACGAGAAGGATCGCTGACATCGCCAGTATATGAAATCGCAGCTTCCACCACACCGCCAGCTTTGCCGGCTGCCTCCATGCCTAATATTAAGTTGGGCAAATAGTTCAAAGAATCGAACACACGGAAGATGTCCATTCCAGTTTGTACCTAAAACGAAAAGTTAATTCGAAAACATTAACTAATACTATAGCAATAACAATTTTTTTGTTTGCCTACAATTAATGAATAGTATTTAAGTTTCTCAAAACTATTTTCATGTTTCTATGGAAATGTTCTAGCTTTCGAGATCACACGAAGGACAGATATTTTGGCTACTTCTTTGAAGAGTGTTCTCTATCACTTACAGTTTACGAGATATAACCTTGCAGAAAATTTGTAAACATACTCGATGCTTCTAAAATGTATCCTCTTTGGGTTGTGTTACAAAAAGTCACGCAATATCTCGAATATTCGAGCTGACCCATAGAAATTGGAACAGTTTTTAGACCACCTTTTCCGTTCACACTTTTATTCATAATCTAACCATTATTGTCGTGAACAACTTTAGTGGTGAGCGGGGTAATCGATCGTTGAAATCGTTTCCCATCTAGATGCTGCTGTCTCTACTTACCGCCAATTCACAGAATTTGAAAACAACATTGTCCGGATAGTTGGTATAACCAACAGCATTAGCACCTCTCAACAACATTTGGAATGGTATATTGGGTATCAATTTACGCATCTCCTCCAAACGCTCCCATGGACATTCGTGCAAGAAACGCAAGGCAACATCAAACGTAGCACCGCCCCAGTTTTCCAAGGAATACAAATTGTTAAACTTGTTGGCTACGAATGGCGAAATGTTAAGCAAATCATGAGAACGGACACGTGTGGCTAACAGCGACTGATGGGCATCTCTGAATGTGGTATCCATCAACAAGAGATTCTTGCGCGAACGTACTTCTTTGGCAAAGGCCTCCGGGCCTTGTGTGGTCAAGATATGACGTAGACCTTTTGGTGGTTCAGTAACTAAATGTCCGAAAGTGTCGAAAGAGAAAACAAACAAAAAACACATAGAGGTAAATAAATATGTCGTAGAAGATTGTGATAATTAAAATAGTTTGGTTAGGTTGTGAAGCTTAAGCTCTTTTTTAACATTTAAATATAGAATCCAGTTATCCTTTTCCAGTTAGTAAATTATATCAAGTCGAAAAATAAATCATATATTATATACACAATATGTACAATACGAAAATAAATGAACAAAAGAAACGTAAATACGATATAATTTTAAATTAGACATGTAAGTATGCAGTTTGTTGCGTATAAAAAGTTTCACAAATGCTCAACACAATTTGGTGTTGTTCCGCTGCCTGGAACACGGTTTTATAAGCCATGTCAACATTATTCTGGAACGTCCTCTTTTCACCGGGGGAAGTTTTCACCTTCAGGATTCGCCCTAAGCCCATTGTGTTGGCAATTACGAAAACCAACTAACAAATTCAATTTTAAATTTTTAATTCACTGTCATATTCAAAACATTGATTTACTGTCACCAAAATTGACCCAGTATATTTAAGTAGATACAAATTTAATATATGTATGTATATACAACTTAACACTGAAAGAACGAAAACTATATGTTCTCAATATAAATATTGTTTTTGAACCCATTTACCCCGATAAAAACACTTTAAGAAGAATAGTGTGTAACATACCTTTAGCTTCACCACGTTCTTCGCGTTCAATGGCCTCGCGAGACAAGTCTTCAATGTTTTGTTTTTGGTAAAACGTGGCGAAGATCATTAGTTATTGGATGGTGCCAATTTATTTTTGGTGGAATGATTTGAAAGAGTTTTGTTTGGGTTTTTGTTTTGTTTTTTTGAGTGATTTTGATGCAACATTTGAGTGTTTGATTTTTTAGGCGTGGATTAATAACAAATGCAACACATAAAAGTAAATAAATAAAAATGTTTTTAAGAAAATATTAAAATTTTAAAAGGAAAACATATAAATGGGAAATAATAAAAAAATATATATGAAAATAAAGCATACGATTGTGGGCGTTGTAAAAAAGCAAAGTCACACGTAAAAGGATAGAATTAAAAGTTCCGTTCCCCATAAAAAAAAACAAGAAACAAAAATGGATTTCAATAAAACTGTTTAGACAGTCCAAATTAAAAGGTCAATTCACAAAATCTACATTATGTGCTATAGAGAAGTGCCGTCCGCTTTCCTGCAGACACTTCGCAAAGACTTCTATTCTATACTCTCGAATAATAATTTACTATGATTTGCAATAACTACGTCAAATAAGGACACCTATCGAGATTGACTATGCAACGAAGATGTTTGTTTTTGTAATGTATAACCACTGCACAATTAGGAGTATGTGCGAATTGCTGTTTTTTCAATGCATTTTGTAATTTATCTTAAATTGGCCGTAAGTCTTTAAATTACAAGTAAAGATGAATAAAAAAGCAATGAATTCAAAAATAGTAGGAATTTTTTTCTAATAACTTTTTTTTAATGCAATCGAGACATAGATTGTCATAACTCAAAAACGACTTGTGCGATTTTGTTACAATACATTTAAAAAAATTATTTTCTTTGTAGGTACATATATCGTCAGCCAGTCAATCATCGATCGCCTTTTGTCTCCGACCTCCAAAGGACTTGTGCGATGGTCAAATTAATATGAATGGGTACATTGGGTTCACACTCTTTTGTCTGTTAGATCGCCAATGAAAATATATGCATATATATACATAGTCAATATATATGTAGTCAATATATGCATATATTTATTAGAAAAGACTCCATCTATAACAACTCCTGTAAAGTGGTCTCTGAGAAAACATACATGAATCGGATTCCGAAATCGCTAGCGTATCAATTGTATTTATTTGGAACAATTCGGGAACAGATTCTGGCTAAGCACAGAAGATTTATGGCGTCTCACATTCATATTTCAAGATGTTACAAAATGAATACAAAGAACAAGTAGGGAATTTGTTGGGATTAAATGTCGAAGGATATAAAAATAGTGAAAAGTATGTCTGCATGATATATCGAACGTAAGCACCAAAAAAACTAAAGGAATTTGCTATATCTTTGTAAATATAAACGTTTAATATTTGATATTTTTGGATTAAGAGCGTTGGAAACATTTCTATCGCGGTAAGGACTTCATATTAAGAAGAAAAGGCCCACTCTCACACGAACAGGGTAAAAAATCAGATTCTAATATAGACACAGCTTTAAATTTGATTCATTGTACGGATTACTAAAATGCCCTTCACAAAGTCATAAATTTATAAAAAAAATTATAAATTTTGAAAAACTGGGCTAATGTTTAAATCACAAGAAGTCGACCACAAGCAATAGATATTCAGCAGTAAAAAGTCAATGTACCCAAAAACGCAGATTCAAAATACTGAACTTTATATACCTGCTGTCAAGTGTCCTCTTCAAAACTAATCTTTGTGCCAAAATGCCTACAGCTATGAACAACATGGTATGCTGGCAGGCTGGCTGGCGAGCTTTATTATAAGCAAGTCATGTTTATTTTACTACGATTCACAAAACGGTATCTCATTGAACTTACCCAAAGGCACGGCTGGGATGTGCGGTTTTACCTCAGCTGGTTTCAAACCAGTTGCCAAGGGTGTCTGTGGTCCATTTACCAATACTTCACCCAAATAGTTTAACAATTTTTGAGCACGATTTTGGGATAAGCGGAATTTAAACAATTGGGGATGTTCGTCGATAAAGTAGGTATCCAAAACGCCATGTAGGAATTTCTGGTTTTCCAATACGTTCAACAAGAATGGTATATTCGTTTTAACGCCACGTATACGGAACTCACGTAGAGCACGATTCATTTTGGAGGCAGAGCTTTGTAGATCGCTGGCATGTGAGATAATCTTGACCAGCAGCGAATCGTAATAGGGCGAGATAATGGCACCAGCAAATGCCGAGGCACTGTCCAGACGAATGCCCATGCCCTCACCGGAACGGAAAACTTCTAAGCGTCCAGTGCTGGGTTGGAAGTCATTGGCAGGATCTTCGGTGGTAACGCGGCATTGTATGGCATATCCACGCGGTTGAATTTTCTCTTGAGTGTAGCCCAATTCGGGTAGCGTCATACCCTCGGCAACACGAATTTGTGATTGCACTAAATCGATGCCGGTGATTTCTTCAGTAACGGTGTGCTCGACTTGCAAACGGGCATTCACTTCAATGAAATAAAAATTGCCATTCTCATCGCATAAGAATTCAACAGTACCGGCGTTTTCGTAACCGACATGTTTGGCCAAACGTACGGCGGCTTCAGTCATCTTGTCACGGACTTCCTTCGCCAAACGGGGAGCAGGAGCAATTTCTACGACCTTCTGATGGCGACGTTGGACAGAGCAATCGCGTTCGAACAAGTGAACTACATTGCCGGCCTTATCACCCAACAGTTGGACTTCGATGTGACGGGGACGCTCAATGAATTTCTCAATGAACATAGCACCATTACCAAAGGCAGCTTTGGCTTCCGAACTGGCTCTTTCAAACATCTCCTCAACTTCGTCCATTTTGCGCACCACACGCATACCACGACCGCCACCACCATAAGCAGCTTTGAAAATGACAGGCAAACCATGCTTCTTGCAGAACTCCATGGCTTCATCCTTGGTCGTCACTGGACCATCTGTGCCGGGTACAATGGGCACACCAGCCTCAATGGCAGCAATGCGAGCAGCTACCTTATCACCCATCTGTTGAACAACTTTCGGTGAGGGACCAATAAACCGTAAGCCAGCATCAATGACGGACTGAGCGAAATCACTGCGTTCGGAGAGGAAACCATAACCAGGATGCACAGCATCCACATCATTCTCTTTACAAACACGAATAATTTCTGGAATGTTTAAGTACGCCTCTACGGGTGGCAGACCCTTGCCCACCAGATATGATTCATCGGCCTTTTGGCGATGCATATGCATTTTGTCCTGTTCCGAATATATGGCTACCGATTTAATGCCCAATTCGGTACAGGCTCGGAAAACGCGAATAGCGATTTCACCGCGATTCGCCACCAATACGGAGCGAATTGGCTTATATTCAACCTGTCAAATGATACAAAATATTAGACTGGTAGACATGTATGGAAAACGGATATATTGAACTACCTGTGTGGAGTAGGCATTTTTATTGTACAGATAGACACGAACACGGGGCGTTGTCTGGCGCAAGGATTTGAAGGCCGTTTGTGCTGCTCCGAACAACATTTTGAACTGCAAGAAAAGATACGAGAAGGTGAAGATTTGTAAATTGCAATGAAATAAAACAATAAGGCAAGCATAAAATATAAATATAAAGCCATGATTTTCCCAATCGTACAATTTTGTGCTACCGAAATTACTTTTCGGTTTGCAAAAAAACACATCTACTACTGTTTAAGGCTATTTCATAGGTTCTCTTCATTGAACCACATTTAATTACAACATTTTGTGTATGTTTTTTAAGTAGAGTTAACATAAACAACCATTAAGTGAACGGATAGTGCCTGTCTGCCTACCTTTCGGTCGTCTGACTCACACACAATCTCTCTATAAGTGTTTTGTAACAAACTGAAAACCTTTAGTCAAAATATTTAATGTAATTGCAAATTTGTTATTATTTTTTTGAACAATTTAAGGTAACATTTTGCGTGTTTCAAACGAGTAGTTAATATGAATTATTTAGTATTTCTGTTTTTTTTTTGCTGTTGCATGACAGAATTTTGAATCGACTGACGTTGAACGTTTTCATGGACGCAGTAGATGGAAATAGCATATTTTTTTTAAAATTTATTATTATTTTTGACATCTCCTTCTGCCCATGGCCCTTAAGTTATTGTGTATACTTAGGATAGATCACATTGGTCCATGGCTTTTCATAAAGGTCTACCTTTCTTCCCAGATCATAGTCAAAGTGTATTTGTTTGTGGGCTCTCAATTGACTGATAACCTATGCCCTGTTTCTGAATGTCAATCACACAGAAACCCACATTTTTATTGAAACGTTCACCTTGTCAGTTGTTTGGGTGCCTCGGCTCGTTTCTCAATGGTGCGTATTAAGGTTTTGAGATCGGCTACGATAGGCACATTCTCACCAGTTGTTGTCCACCAGCCAGTTTACGATATTTTTTGCACAAATATAAATACAGAAGGTGCTCATTTACTTAAAATCCATTGAAGGGACCATTTTACTGAAATACTTACATCGATCCCATATACGTAAGAGGCTACACAATACCTCGTTTCTAATCATGTCAAAAATTTAATCTTTTTAGTTAAGATGAACTTCTTGCCATTCTGATCAATGTGTTAACTTTTGTGTTTGTGCCGACCGACTATGAAATAATGAAATTAGAAGTAATCCCTGGTGAAGGGTATATAATATTCGGCTTGACCAAAACTATAGACCGTTTCTACTTGTGAACCTCAAATTTTAAGCTGTCTGTGCTTTTATTCAACTTGAACTTGAAACAAGTTTAGTTTTTTTTTTGGCAAAAGTGTGCAAACGTTTATTCATATTTAAGTCACATGCATTGAAATATGTGCATATTCATGTATCCATGCAACCGGTTTTATTTGAAATTATTTCAACACAAATAAAGGTAATGATCCGAAGATGCAAAACATTAGACCGGTGGCCTTTTTGTACGAAATTGTTAGGCAGTATATCTGCGTTGTTATGGTGTCAGATTTCTGCCATACTTATCAGCTTTTTTTCCTTAGCTAATTGCCGGTTAATTGCCACTCTAGATAAATATTCGAAGAACTTAGAGTTGATTAGAGTTTATTGTCAATAAATTATTTCCAAGTCATTATAAATAGCTGGTCTAAAAGAGTAAATTTCTCCAATTAGAAATAGTAAATGTTTCCTTGGAACATGTAATTTATTGATTGACAAAACTAATCGTTTTTTTTTTAAATAATGATAAAAATTCATAAAACTTTCCAAACCAAAACCTTACCATTCAAACTCTTATCATAGAAAACAAATTTAAATATATTATCTGAGTCGTATAAAATTACTTAACATTTCTTTCTTAATTGATATTAATAACAGAGCATAACAAATTAAGACACCCCAAACATTTTTAAATGATGTATAACATTTTGATTGTTCGATAAGGACAAATAAGTTTTTAGCAATAAAATAGTTTGTTTAGAGTCAGACGGTTATACTAGTCTACAAAAACGGAAATACGTAGGGGCTGGCAATAAAATCTGAACCATAATGAATTTGCGATTTATTTTTGTATTGACAAACGGGCCATTGATAATTTGAATTGTGATTAACGATGAGATTACTCGCATTTCCTTGAACAAATGTTTTTATATAAATCACCGATTTCAAAGAAGTTTCCCCTCTGTCCTTTCATGGAATCTTAAGGTAAATATGTGGCATACACAGGTATTTCACAAAACTGCTTGCAGTATTGCATGTTGAGGGAGTCATGTATGTATGTATCAAGGCAAAGATTATTTTTTCCGTTTTTAAATACTATTTGATTTCGTGACCATTTAACGGCCGCAATATGCACTATTGATTAGTTTTCAAGATTGTTGATTGCTGTAGGACATGTATACTCTCGTATTGATATTGGAATGAAACTATTTGTTTCGTGATAACCTTTGCAATCGCGACTAATACAACATGAATAAAACAAAAATATCGAATAAATATTTACTCGACATTGAGAGGAAATGGAACAGTTTGGAAATGCATATATACATTCAATATATACAATATGTAAGGCCTGTCCCCGAAATAGTAGCGGGAAGCAAGTTGGCAACTTTCAGTTTTTTATATAGAGAAAAATTCAGGCAGATACGACTTCGGATACGCACCAAATCGAATTTTTCATACAACAATTTTTGTGAAAAGTCCATGGACACACTTTCATGTCAACGACTATGTTAAGAAGATAAACTGGCCCGTCTGGAGATCGGAAACCTCGCACGCGACAATCGAGAGGCCGTGTTGTGAAAAAAAATTCTAAAATCAATGCAAAAAACGCGTACAGTCCGATGCGAAAAATATCTAATTGGCATAACAATTTAAGGCCCCGACCATCTTCTTTATTGCTTCTAAGTTTGGGCCTAAGAGAAGATCGACAATGAGAACGATTTTGCTCGAAAATGATCTTCTCTGAAGAATCGCATTTTCATCTCGTCAGCTACGTTAACAAGCACTTGATCGTCAAGAAGTCACTGCATTCTCAAAGAATTATAGTTTGGTGCGGATTCTGAAGCGGTGCTATCATTGAAAATATCGGTTAACGGTGAGTGATACCATTTCCTTATAGGATTACTCGCCACGCAATACAGCCCACAATCGATCAAAAACCATTTTGGTGGACGGAGATTGAATAGATGTATTTGTATTTGTATATGGTTTTAGCAGGTAATCACGTCGTCGCACGATTTTTTTAATAAAAAGAAACATTACCTTGGACCAGACTTTATAGATAGTACTTGTAAAATGTAACACTTATTCAAGCTCAATTGTTTCTGTAAACGATTTCCACACAGTCAAAATAGACTGTTATTATTTTGAAATCCAGTGAAAACATAAATCCGAGTTGTTCACGCACAATCTGATCAATTTGAACATATTGGAACACGCTCTTAGCCTTGATGTGTAGCTGACATCTGATTATACAATTTTGATTTCCCTGAGAATTAAAAAATGTTTATTTTAAATTAGCTTTTCTTTATAACCCGCCCACACTTTAAATATCGTCCACTCAGTAAAACAATACTCTATTGTGTATAGTGAAGTATACACTATTATTATATTGAGGGGACGATATATTGTATAGAATTATTCACAGCACTGTTGACAAATATAGCATTTTTAAAGAAAAGCTTATTAGAAATAACTAGATTACATTTCTAGAAAAAGGCTGAAGCGTATTGTACGGACTATTGAAATGTTTTTTAGCATTGCCCTTTCAGTGAATATTTGCGGTAGTAATTGACACTGCTATAACTACTGAAGATGTAAAATGATTGTGTTAATATACACAATTTTAATATTAATTGATTCATTTATTTTACACATCAATACAATGATCGCGTAGACGGCTGGTCTGAATCTTTATGGTGTCGAATGGGGTGACAAACTTCATTGGCCCCTTCATCGCACTGCAGCGATAGGGGCTGTACAAATATAGTTAAGTTTTTTTCATTGCTATTATTAAGAGGCGACATCTTTTTTTTTGTTTTTAAAATCGAGTCCAAAGTTCGAAAAAAAATGTATATTTTGTTATTCAAAATGTATGTTAATTTGTTTCCAACACGAGACACAGAAGACTACAATGGCACAGAAAACCGATCACAAACTTGTGGCCCATAAAAAAGCAAAACACACGTTGAGGGGCTCGTCTTCTTATCCGCACAACTATACATACATACATGTATGTATAAATATATGTATATATGTCGAGTGTACCACAATCGCTCAGACAAAGAAACAAACATTAAGTTCATTATACTTGAACAGAAAGAAAAAAAACCGAAAATTATCAAGTTTTATTTATGACTTTTGATCGCGTCTAGCCAGCCATAGAGTATGGAAAAAAACTTGATTATGTGCTTTGTTGCCTACATACATATGTTTATATGTATGTCTGTAGAAATTTGTTTTTTAAATATTCCAAAGCATTTTGATTGTCATTGTGATTATTGCATCGAAATCATATGTTTAGAAATCGATTAATTTCCAAAATAACTTCAAACTTTTAGAGATAATTATTTTAAACTTTGTTGTGTTTCTTAAGACGGTGCCACTGCAGGCAACCTTATCTCCAATACGAGCTAAAAAAAACAAAAATCATATCTTGTTGAAAAATCGACATATTAATATCTCTTGTCCTATCATACTTTTAACTTCTATTTTTATTCCAATGAACATATCGTGCCACAAATAAAAATGGAAAAAAAATAACACATTACCATTTTTGGGAATTTTTTATCTGTTATAACCTAAGTGGCTTTGTAGATTATCGCGTTGGCAAGCGCAGTAGAATTTAGAATTCGAACAAAGTCTCTACAAGTTCCATTGACTTTGATTTGACTTTTTAGCCGTACTATATATATACATACATGTTCTGTATGAATGTTGAAGTCAAATTGACATCTTGAGTTTGGAACAAACAACAATCTGAACTGATTTCTATAATAATCTGTATGTTTTTATAAAACGAAAACGTCGGCGTAATAAAGAACGGTTATGGTTGGATTGTGTCTAAATCTAAAAAAAAACACATTTTGTTCGGCCAAGTAGAGGATTTTCCCATCTAGACATGTCCAATTGTGGATTGTGTATGTGGATGTGGCAGTGGACATTCCACTGGACATGTCGAATTTCTACAACTCGTAAGATTTTTCTGTTTGGATTTTAATTTCATTTTTGGAAAGCCCATAAAAAAAATATACGAGATGGTGTCAACAGTTGAAATATGCAATATTTCTTCGGCAAAATGTCAACTTATGGTGACAACAACAAAAAATATATCGTTCCCTTTATATCGTTAAAATTCTACAACTTGATTCAATCAACAGTGAATCGATTATCATAGCAAATATTCGTGACAATTTTCAATCACGCTATTTTTTTTTGAAATATGACCATATAAGCTATCATATTAAGGTATTAATAAATAATGACAACGTAGTGTCATTTGTAATTATATCTTGTTGAATGCTTATCAGACTTATTGTGCTGCCCTCGTATGTCTGAATGACGTACACATATCTTGAAGTTGACGTTTACATAAACAATGAATGTGTTAATTTATTATTTTTACATTTGCTTGCAAATATCAAAAAAATGAAAAAAACGCTCAAAAGAAAAACTTAAAAAACAAAGTTAAATGAGAAAAACTGTTAGGGATAACGAAATGACAATATATGCACAAAGACAGAGTCTATTCCCTTCTTATCACCAATTAGTCTGGACTAAAGGGCAATTAAACGATAAACAAGATAATTGCATTGATGTTATAGTATATATAAGTAGGACTGTATCTATCTAAATGCGTGTATTAATCTAAATCTATCAATTGTGCCTACTAATGCCCAAGATCGACACCAGTGAAAACGACTCTTGAATGTTTACTCTGAAACATATTTATTTACTACCTTCAACAGATCAGTTTCTTTGAGCGTACAAAGGTAGTCTAATTGCCGACACACAGTGGCTCAGATTCGATTTGCATCGATCAAAATTCAATAAGTCCATACGTTTTCTTGACATTTTCTTTTGAAAGCGCTTCGTAAATTCAAAAGAATTTACACGATGGCTGTTTAAAAACAAAGATGCGCTCCTGTTTCTGAAGTGTACTCTTCTTTGGTATGAACAATAAAAAATTGACAATGTCAGAAAAACTATTTTCAATTAAAAAGTCCAATTTCCCCCCCAATTTCAATTCGTGACTGTTTTGCTATCTCTCTTTTTTTTCTAACCTCTTCGCCAACAAGCTTCGGACGTCTTGCGTGTTCAACCTGGGTGGAAAGTCATCGTGTAAATCGGGTCATATTTTTGAGTTATTTAACAATAGAAATCTAGACGGAATTTTTTTTTATTTTGCGAAGATTTAATTTCTTATAAGATTTTGTCAGATGTTTTTTATCTTGTCCAGGTTTCGGAAAAAATGTAATTTAAACAAATAATATAAAAAGCTCCAAATTTATGTCAAAAAACTTTATTTTCACTAAAGAAAATACTGAATTTTAAAAAATATTTTTCGTTAGTTTTTAAATAGAAATAAACTATAACAACATAAATTAAATTTTTTATTTGTTCAGGATTTTTGTTGTTTGTTTTCAGGATATTTTTGGCGAGTAATTTTACTTTATCATCTTCTGAAAGAAAGTTTGAATTGGAATGGAAAAATAACCAAGTATTGAATTTTGGCGGGTGGATATTCAGTTCGCACCAATGTGCGACGCCTGTAAATTGTTTATCTACTATTAAACAGTCTCGTATTACAAATCTTTTAATTAAACTTGAATGTTGATTCACAGACAGCGTGATTCGACAAAGCGTTGTAATGCTTTTAATTTGTTTTACATTCATTATGTGATGACAATAGGAAAACAAATGATAGGAAAAATATTTTAGCGAAATTAAATAATTTAATTACATGTGAGAGTTGAATTGAGCTAACAAAATAGTTATAAATTCCACACAAAAGGACATCTATAACTGTAATGTGAGGTTAATCAGACATTGGGGAAATGGTGGTAAAAGATTTTGGGATATGTCATCTTAACAAACTGTTGTACACTCCGCTATTTTTTTAGTTAACTAACACTCATGGAATAGATAGGAACTAATAGTATTAGATGGAGGAAAGGGGATTAGTGTTTGTTCACATGTGCCCTGAATTTGAGAATGCCACAACTGGCAGGAAAGAAACTTGCTGGAAGAGTACTACACAGTTCGGTTGAGAAATGCATTTTTGTCCGATCACCCGCCCAATTGACAAATGTCCCTAATTAGCAGCATATCCCGACTGAATGTCCTAGCATCAGATATAGTTAACATTTCTATACAGCTATAATCAAAATGTATTCATGTTAAAAACTCTTCAAGAATCGCCTATCACAAAATTCAGTATAATGTCTTTCTTTGATAATTGCAGAGTTGTGCACTGGGAATTCGTAAAACAAGGTTTGATGGTTTAAGACAGTCAATTAGTAAAATACAGACCATATTTGTGGACATAACGTAGCAGGTGAATGCATTTTCGGCCAAGAATTTAACGATACCATCGAATAATCACCTGATATATTTACAGTTTCTTCCAAAACTCATTATTATTCCTTGGCTTTAAAAGCTAGACAATCAATTTTAATATTTGGTACGGCAGGACTTAAATTCACGACGATTTTAACAACCAATTATTCCCTCGTTCTATTGTAAACTATCTAAATACCTCTAGTTAAACTCTAGTAAAGACCATACTATTTTCCTACATTTCTTCCCTATTAAATATTTTTGGGCAGAAAAAAAACCTTTTCTGGCCTGTGGTTACGAACAAACTCATTACGTCGTACTGCGAGTATTTATGAGTTTGTCTATGCAATTGCCAATTGCCATAAACATTCAGGAGGACGACACACCTTTTGTAAATAACACCTGTTTGAATAGCTGACAATCTCATCATTCAATATTGAAATATTGTATTGGTAAGGATTGACATGAACCACACGATATGGAGATATTAACTAACCACATTTTTCCGATTACCTGCCAACAGAAATATGGATACTAGACACAAAGTAGTGGCTGGGATAGGTGTATGTGTACCATATACTTTATGTATGATAATGATAAGGTTTGATATTTTTTTATAATCTTATGAAAGTGAACACAGCGTAGTAATCAATAAATTATTTCAGAATAACAAAAAGAGTAAACTCGATATAAAAGTAGTAACAGCTTGTACTAGTTATTTTTCCATAGGCTGTCTTCGATGAGAACCATGTCGTGTTCGAGCAATAGACAGAATGGAATGACAACAGTAAAAAGAAAATCGTGTTAGATTTTAAATTTCATTTTGAGAAAATATGTTTGAAGGCGGGAATTGGGTGCGAAACTAAACATAAACCCCAAAAAAGAAGTTCCAAGGAGTCGAATCTCTTGATTTGAGTGCAGCCTTCGAGAGAAGTTCCCCGTCAGTTCCTTCATGGAATGTTACGGGAAATAAGTAAGTAAGAACCCCTTCTTTAGCACTATGTTTTGGTGTGTGATTCAGGGTAAAAACATCAAATCAATTTACGAATCCTCAATGATGACGCATTTTTTTTAGTGTAAGTGAAGAAATTCATTTGTTTTAATAAAACTTGCCATACTCCAACTTCGCTGCAACTTCACTGTTCGATAACTGTCGTTTGATAGAAAATAAGCATTCTGATAGTAATTTTTTTGAAATGGATTAAATACATTAAATTACTTTAAATTTTAAAATTAAAAAATATAAATATGTTCCAGATATTATATATTTGTTAATATGTAAAAATATGTCCCTTGTAGAATTCCTGAAGATGTCTTTCGACGAAAGAGGAAATATTGAATAACCATTTAAACAAGAGCCTCGAGCATGGTTGGTTGGTTGGTTTACGTGGCCGCTCCAGAGACTCAGGAGCGTCAAGTAGCGTCTAGTGACACCGTTAGAGCCTCGAGCAAAAATAAATAAAATAGTAGTTCATATTCATAAAAAAAGGTCATACAAAGATATTTTTAACGTCGCTTAAAATCCCTAAGCTTTCATGCTGTTAAGAGGGTAAACAATCTGTCCCACGATGTCGAACGTTAACGTTCGCATGCATTTTATACAAATAACAGCTGATTTGCATCCCTCTAATATACATACATAAGAATGCAAACGTCAAATATATATTTGTCGAACTGTAAAGATCTTTTTCCCCCTTTTTTCTTTTTTTTCATGTAATCATTTATGAACATCAAATGGGAAAACTATAATATTTATAACGCACACCAAACGTTTTGCATTTAATAAATCAGCTTAATTGATTTAATTGTCTCTAATATCATATATTAAATTAACACTTCTCGTATATTGTTAAGTCTCATCTGTTCAAAATCTCTCAGTAAATTAAATGTAAATTGATATATGTTGATGTTTATTAAATGTGTTAAATTTAATAACGAATAATAAAAATACAATGAAATCGAAATGTTGTACCACCTTGGCGGCGGCACTTATAAATCGTCGGTATTTGTTTTGTATAGAGAAAATGTTTGTTTTCGCATTTACCGGTATTTAATATTATTTACTTGTTTCTTTTTATTTTTCTTCTACTCATTTTGTTTACATACATACTATGCAGTGTAAATAATAGAATTATACATTAATACAAAAAAGGTCAGCTCGAACGGAATGCCACACATTTTGACATTGATCATTGTCATGGTTTCTGAGGCAAATATGAAATTAATGTCCCGACATAATTGTAGAGAAGATCAGGTGGGTTAATTTCAGATATGTTAAAGACTAACAGATTGATATATGTTTTGTGAACAATTTTAAGATTACGTGTACGTATGAAATTGAGTCTTGTTTATCAATCTATTGTGATTGACATATTTGTAAAACTAGTTTCATGCGACAAGACAATTCATTAAACCATTTCAGTAAAATTTGTACAAAAAAAATGTGGTTTAATGAAATAAAAAAGATTTTCCCGAATGTTTACTTTGTTAAGGCATCAATTCACTTATTTGATGGACAACTGTTTATGCAAGGCAGTGATAATTCTTCAGACGGTGTTATTTTCACAAAGTCAATTTCACAAACTGTGATATTTTTAACAATAAAACAACGACTTTAATTAAACAACTCCAGCAAATAATTGTCAAGCTGACAGCGATATTTGGGATTATAATTTTTAATGTAAATGCAGCTTAAAATAGAAAAGTCAATGTGTGATGGAGATGTGTTTAGTGAATGCTCGCTTTTTAAATAAATCATTTTTAAAAAGATGCAATTGATAGCCAGGTGTAGGGTGCATATGGCAAAATTGTTTTGATTTTGCACACAAATCAAAAAAAAAATGATTTTACACAAAATGACATAATTATGGGGTCTGTACAACTGTGTATGCCGTCAATTATGTAAGTGAGAGGATTCGTATGTAGATATGTACATAAATAATTATTCTTTCACTTGTGTTCTTTCGAATGCCACTTGCCAAAGGTCAATAATCATACATACATAACTGAATGTACATTAGAGTGGACTGAAAATTGTTTTTATTATTTCTTACTAGGCAGCACTTTCCTAGCGACAAGCAGCTGATTTCGAAGCTGATCGTGAATATTTTTAAAATTTTATTAAAGACTTTCCCAGCGCTATAAGAATGCTGCTTGTTTCAGTCAAATGACAATTATCGCTATTTTTGCGCTTATATAAACAAACAAGTGAAAATCGCTAGCTTATACCGAAAATGCTTCTTTTATTTAGGATGCTGCACACAGATCGAAATACCCCAGCTCTTACAAAATCTGTTCTTATTGTTCACAAAATAGGTCAAAGTTAATTTGTAGACAACAAGTATCTGAATGGCAGTCAATCTTAATATGCCGGCTGACCCAGTCAAATATACGCAGCGGCACAAATGTACATACGTAAAATATAAGCATATTTACATAAGATCATGTATAGCTATATATGTACTTATATACATATCTACATTTGAGTACATACACACATGTGTGTATGCTAATTTACAATAGCCAAACACACCATACGCGGCATGCTGATAAACGAAAATTGATTTTTTTTTGGTTTTGTTTTATGCCATGACAAAAAAAAAAGCCTTACAAAAATATGCAAAAAGTCAAGCGTGAGTCTTTTTGTTTCAGAACAAAAAAAAAACAAGAGAAAATATCCTGACCGACGACATCAGAAAGAAAATCAAATCACTAGTGTCTGTCCGAGCATTTTATGTTGGTTTTAATATGATTCGGTTAGGAGCATCGTTATCGGTTAATAATTTATGTTTGTCGACTTAAATCTTCCTACAACAAACGAAATCTTTCCAGTCATCATTTAAAAATACAATTTAGTTTATTAATGATGATTTGCAAAAAATGTTCGTCTGTGGAAGAAACCACGAAACTACACGTTTTTGAAAACACCATCTATTAAAAGCATGTATAATTCCATTTTCTCGTGTATCGTCGTTTTTTGTTCTTTTTTTGTAAAAAAGAATATTTATTTGTTTTCTTAATCTATTTTGTTGGTCGAATTATGGAATTTTATGGTCGCTATTCTCAGTTTTTTTGCATCAATTTTCACAAAAGAAAAACAATTTTTTCCAAACCATTTTTAAACCTTTTGAGAGATATTGAAAAAATTGGTTTTAATGATAACAGCTTTTCCACGAACGTTTATTATTGTTATCGCCCCAAATCACTTACTTAATGAACAGCTGTTTTTGCAAAGCTGTGTGCTGTACTCCCAGGTGCTAATTCATCAGACCAAGTTAGTTTTACAACGTAAATTGAACAATGTGATATTTTCAACAATAAAACAAAATAAATGCCAACATAAAAAACAAGTAAACAAACAGGGAAGAACGTCGACAATTTAAAACAGTACTGGTCACAATGAGTACTCACTTTATCTACAATTGTATATTTATTATTTTGTCACAGTTCCTGTCAAATGACAGTTATCGATAACATTTTTCAGTTATCTGATATTTTCAGTTAACCACAGTAATTTGTGTCAAATGAGCACAATAACGAATTTTTGTGGACATCCAGTATCTGTTTTTCGATATTCTGTCTGTTTTATTTAAAAAGTTCTGACAAACTGACTTAGTCAGACATTAAGGTTAGTAATAAAGAAATCTTTGGTAATACGGAATATCGGCTAAGGAGCAAACGGCAAACCCAGCTATTTTAACTCTTGGATAACTTTCTCAACCTAACCAAACACGGAAAATATTTCTCTTTTAAGTATAAAACGATACTATTATTAGGTATAATATATTTATAAAATTATATGATGTCGTCAGAAAGTTTTCCGGCATTTAATATTCTTCAGTTGCCTATGGTAACAAACCAACTAGTCCCCAATGAAGTCAACTAGAAGAAAACAAAAAAACCAAAAGAACAACGAATGACATCAAATAAAAAAAAATTTATGGACACTCGTGATTTTATTTGTGACCATTCATTTGAATAAATGACATAAATTAACAGCACATGTATAGATATCATAGAAAGATACAAAAACAAAACTATTTTTTTAAAGAAAAATTTAAAAAAAAAAACAATGGATATACAAACAAATAGTGTTTAATAAAAAAAATTTCCAAGTTTTTCCAAACTAAACATTTTGTTGCAAAAATACATATGTAGAATGATTAAACGCAGTTTCATTCAGTGACTATTCAAGTATTTATGAGGTGTTCTTTAGAAAATTGCTTGTGGCTTTTCTCATGAATGCCATTACATTTATGACTATTTTTCGGTAGGTTTTATTTGTTAAATGAGACGCAAAATTAACTTAGTTGGAGGAATTACATATATGAAATACTTTTCAGTACAGTCCCGACAGAAACAATGTGCTCAGATTTTCACTGTCATCATTGAGTTTTTAGCGAAGTGATTTGTTTGAAATGGTAAATAGTTCTGTTTTCGTTTAAGCGGATTGCAGTTATCCGGAGTTTACCATACAATCATATTCTATGTCAGCTACATAAATAAAAACCAAAAATGCTGTCTTTCCAAATAAAATATTACTTGAAGCGTAAACGTTGTCAGAGAAAACCTCGCAGAAACTACGACAAACTAAATATCTAATAAAATAATATCGGAGATGATAATGTAAACTGCATAGAAATATTTATAATCGAGTAAAAATAAGCAATTAACATGCATATATTGAAACAAAGCACAACAACAAAAAACGAAGCAAAATTGAGGATAATGTGGATTGAGGAAGACTACGGGGAAATAAACTTGACTTTTTCAGTATTATGCAATTGTTTACACACATCCCAGTATAAGCGTACGTGTTATGGTACAGACGGGCTATTCTCTCTTTACATTATCGCATGTAAGTTATTTTGTGAGGTGTAAGCGACCCGCTAAATAATTAAAAAACAGCACAATATACAAAATGTTTTTGTTATCGATCTAGGATGAACTTGCAGAAATATGAAATGAAAATTAAATGTATTTTTCGAAAGGAGACGTTGTTATTTATTACGTTATAATATTTGTTTTGCCAGAAAAATCAATTATTTCTACGCATTCCCTACTGCGCCCTGAATTCGTTAACGTATATTTTTGGCTTCTACGATGCGAACTTTATATCAGGATTCAAAAGATCAACCTGGTCAAATGTATTAATAGATATATAAACAATATTTACTTAAGCAGTTGCACATGAACAAAATCTTATAGCTTTTCCACACCATGAAGTTTTGGAGAAAATAATTATTTTCGGCATAAACAGATTATTTTCACCATGAAAAAACATCTATATTTTCGTATGATCTCCACTAGCTGATTTTGACAAAAAAAAAAACTGCCCCTGAATCAGATATTCAAATGTCGCTTAGCATACGTTTATTATAGCAGAGATCGAGTTTTTGCATCACAATAGTACGATAACAACTGTTTAAGTTATGGATATCGATTAATATCGAGAAATAATACAGAAAGATTTTCATGTAATGAGATTGCGCCAATACCAAATTACAAGTTAAACCGGATTGACAATCCTGGCTAATTGTTTAAACCTGAGCCATAACACTTTAACATCAGATTCGGATACCTGTATGGCTAAATGCGTTTAAATTTACGATTGAGAAACTCGTTACGGTTTGCTGTACAGTCTAGCCCAGTTAACTGAAAATGGATTAAATTTGTTTCGGTTTGCCCTGTTTTTCTCTAATAGGGCCCATAAACAGATACTGTTAGCAGCAAACTGGGCAATCAAGTGATTGTGCCCTTATGCTCAGAAAAAAAGAATATTATGCGACACAATTTTTTTTTAGTTTACAGTTATCCCGAGTCATGTAGGTAATATGTAATTACATTCAATAAAAATTAACATTTTATTCAAAAGTAATTTGACAGACCTGCATCTGCAAAATATTCACCCCTACTCTGTAAGTCGTCGCCAAAGACGTCGTCGTCTCAGAGTCGTTGTCACTCGTTGACGTCGGCGTTGTCACATGAATGCAAAATTGGTACTTTGTAAGACGTCGCGGCCAGTGACGCCTGCGTATCGATAATTTACCAACAAAAAGTGTAATCCCTAACGAGTAAAGAAAATTTTCTTCTATTTGTTTGGTAAAATGTATTATTTTCTTGATGAAAGTTCAAGTTCTAGTGATGAAGAACAGAAAAAAAGCCTTCGTATACAAAGAAAAATTATAAGGCAAAGGTCAGATATATTTAACCTACCACATATCAAGTAAGTTTTATAATTTTTATATTTTGGGTCATGATACATGCCATTCATAAAATATGTCATTTATCTACAGGTTTCAAAACCATTTTCGCATCAATAAAGCAGCATTTAAATACTTGCTTGATACTATTGAGCCGAAAATGAAGAAAAGTATTCGGTCAACTTCTGTGTCCACCACAATAAAGTTGAGTGTAGGAAACGACTTCCATCTCGGTTTGGCTCAACAATCTGTAAGCACAATTCTTACAGAAATGCCTTTCGCAAGGCTTGGGTTTTTCCCAAGTTCTTTTATTAAACAATCAAATTGTGTTCCATTTGTAATTTTGACTTTCCACCAACTTACAAATCAATAAAAACACAATTGTTTGTATCAAGGCGTCACAAGGCGTGCAGAAAAATCGTAACGCCCAAAAGTAAGTCGAGTCGACTCAACATGGTTGTATAAACGCCTTAGCGAGTACCAAGTACTCGTCGTCTGCTGTCGACACGACTTCAGAGGTGCCAAAATTAACACGGCGGCACAAGGCGTCGACGTTAGCTGTCGACGACGTCTTATAGAGTAGGGGTGATTGTTGTACTGTCTTTTGCAAACCACCTGATTTTCCATACCAACCACCCTAAAGAACATCGCAGTACCGTGTCGGGAATACTTTTTTCTAACACTGTTTAAATATACAACTCTGCAATGTTGTATATTATGGTTATCGATAATTTTTGTCACCACTACCCTAAATGTGTGTGTAAAAGTAAACAAACAAGTTTTTTGGCCTATATATTGTTTACCGGCATTTATCATTATACATAGTATATTAAATTAATGATGTCATTAAAAAGAAACAAAGAGGTTTGGGTTACACAAGGAATAATGGCGGAAGGATTTTCACGCTTTTGCTTGACTTAACACCCACACCACGTCTGTTGCTTCATGGAATGCGAAGGGAAACACGTACGTACATATGTAGTTCATTACCAAATAATTACCAGTCATTGCCTGAGAATCGCGATGAAAGATTTGGGCTCTAGTCGTATATCCTAATTCTTATCTATTCTCTTCATTCACCAGCACAATAGTTTTTATTGGTGTATTTGTTTAAAATCAATTCTGTTCCATTCCATTCAACACAAGGCAATGCACCAATTTTCAGTTTTGAGGTTTTTATAGATCATTTTATTTCTTTTTTAAAATACAGCATTGTTGCTTGTTATTGTGCCATTAAAAGGCTATTCCAAACCAATCACAAAATATAAGCTGGGAAAAAGTTTCCCATTTCGTTAACTATTTGAGAATATCAGAATAAATCGGATTTAGCCAGTGAAGGATTTCCAAGGAACACAGTAGAATCGATAAAAAAAATGTTATCGATCGATACAATAATCATTTTTTATTTGACGATTTAGCATTTTTATACCTACCGGCTTTAAATGGAATGCATACAGAAATGACTCACCCAGTTGTAATAAAATAAAGTATTAAGCAAATAAATTTAATGGCGTTTCACAGATTGTGCAACAATTTTTCTACATTTTATCCTAAAACTGAACTTTTCAGTTCTAATCTAATTTTTTGCTTTAATGTTTCCAAAGTAAAACTAGCGATGGAATCAAAAGGTAATAGATCAGGTAAATCTGTACCACATGGACACGAGTACTTTTGAGGACTAGGCTAAAGGAGATCGTTGATAACATCTACGAAATCTTAATAGACATCGACGATTTTTCATGATCATTTAGTTATGAAAAAACGCAATTTTAAACATGTTTTTAACAATAAAATGTTCATTAGACTGATAACTTTTTATGAGTGTATTATATGTTTCAACATATGTTTGTATGTGCATTCTCAGCCATCCAAACATACACATATGTATGGCGATTGGCACGTTCTCGCAGTGTTGAATTTTTTTTTAGAACACCGGTGGTGGTGGTTATAGGTTTAGCAAAACAACATTAATTTTAGGTTAAAATTTGCTTTTATACAGTTTTCCATTAGAATTTATGACTCTTATGCAAAAAGGCTGTCGACTTATTTGTTGTTATTGTATTGACATGCATTTTTGCATTTAGTACAAACATATATATATGTACACATACCTTTTTTTTAACGTTGAAACTGCTTGACGTAACTTTTGACTTGTGCTGCCTCTCTTCGAGAGTCTGTGTGTGTGTATTGAGTAATTCGAAACAGACAAAGTTTGGATGTCTCTTAAATTTTGGTAACAAAAAAACTTATTTCTTTTTTTGCACGTTAATGAAAATCGCTAAACGTATTACAGAGAATGTTCATAGAAAACAAAATGATGAAGAAAAGACATGTAAAGAGAAATCAATGAATTGCATAAATATTACAAAATATATAATTATATATTTTCATATAGTATAGACGAAAAATAATTGGAATATATACGCAATTTTAGAAATCATTGCCGCATATGATGCGCAAAACACAAATCACACCACTAACCAAATATAAGAAATAATTCTTTGTTAAATGTTTGCTTTTTCAGCACACTCCGCTTTTGAACTACACTGCTTTCTTTTCTTTTTTGGAAAAACGATCCACTCGCACCGATGTCTCGCGACCGACTAACTTGATGACCAAATGTAAAGCGTAAATATCTCATTCGACATTAACGCAAACTGTTATCACATACTGACTGAACAATAATAACAGCAGCAAACCATCCAAATGTTAAGAAAATAAGCCGACAACAAAAAGCAACAACAAAAAAACAATACAAACAACACATGTTCTGCTGGCGCTCTGTGGTTTGCTTTGGCACATCACAGAGCCACATACATATGTTTGTGCTCTCCAAAAATCTCCCCATCGATAACGGTTAGGGTTAGTTAATTAGTGAAGTAAGAGCCAGCGAGAGTTGAGAGAGCTTTTTGTAAGCCGGCGCACAGTGTTGATAAATCAAATAATTAGAGTCCACAATACAGCCAAACCATACAAATAGTATCCACAGAAATCTTCCGTACGATATTATCGCCGAATTAGGTAATTAGTTTGTATTCAGTTGAAGACACACGATATTGTTTCGTAAGGGTCCAAATTAATTAATGGATTTTAAGTAAACTAAATACGTTTTATTAGTATCTTATTTATTGGTCTAAAGACAAAACCTATTGGGCGTTGTCTCCGGGTTCGAGGTCATAATCACAGAAGCCGCATATTAGATCTGATGACGATTAAAATTGGTCAATTCTTTAATTGATCAACAAATGTTCAAAGTTGTCGGATTCCATATAAAGACCCCTTAAATAATTAAGTTGAGCTGTATAAACTAATAAGATCATATATGCATGTCAGTGCTTTAATGTAGCTACCATACGAAGGTCCTACTAGTATATATTTTGGTACAAATGCTTCAAATATTTCAGCCTTTTATTACAAAATACTTTGTGGTCTTGCCACAGCAACGATTTATTTGAAAAAGTCATTTTAAAATTATCGATAACTTTTAACTAATTGCCGTTTGTGTCGATCGCATGTCATAATTTGACAAACCGTTATGATAAATAGGTGTTTGAGCTGTAGCACAGCACTTGTTAGCATACGACATATTTTATAAGCTACATAAGTATTTAAAGTTAAGCACCAAAATGCCACAAACACAGGCATTAAGATGAATAAAAAGCAATACGTAATATACAAATTTTAAGATTATAGAGTTAGACGAATTAATTAATTAATCGACTTTAAGCGTCAAGACAAGTCGACGTTTAGAGTTAACTACCCAATACTAACCGTTCTAACCGTCTAAATGTGTTTTTTTCTATCAGATAAGGTGGTGCCCTATTAGCATTGTACTTTTCCCCAAATCGTATGCACAACAAATAATACTAAGAGTGAAATATGTTTAGCAGCAATGGAGTGCACCAACAAATCTTCAATTGTGCCGTATTCACCATCACTGCTTTACCTAGGAATATCCACACACTCAACGTTTCTTTTGGCAATAACAACAAAATATCGCTATCACGATTCTCTGTCGAAAGAATGAGATCCATCGAATGAGACGAACCGAAACGCGAAATGATCGTATGATTTGACAGTTGGTATGTTTGCCTTTTGGTGTTATCACTATTTGTTTATTTGTTGTCAAATAAATGAAGAGCAATGTCAGGCAGGTCGGTCTCCCCCAATCGCCAGTGTGTGTCACTTGTAGCAACTATACAAATGTGGGATGTCGATCGGAAATTTACGGGATTGTGAAATAATGGGTTTTTGGGATTTTTCAAAACGGATCTCTTTTCAATATCAGTGTAATTTGGTAAGGATTTTTGTACACACTGCCTGACATTGTGGACGACCCACGTTAAGTGTGTCACTTATGTCCTCTCTCTGCGCTTGACGTCACAGTTTCAGTTTTTTGTATATGGGACCGTTGCATGAAACAGTTTAAGAAAGGAAATTCGTTATTTCATTAGTATTAGTTTAGGACCTACGCAATGTTTAATATAGGTTCGCATCGTAGTAAAATATAAAAAATACAGTATCTATTTCCACCTCGTCAATGGCGTCGATTTGTTGAATAAGATGATCCGGATTTAAACAGTAGGGTTCAGGTCAGTGAGTATACAAATTATACCGTTCACAGCGCGCTGATGTTAGATAAGTTCCCCGTCTGTTCCTTCTGGGAGTGCTGAGGGAAATGCGTAACCGCGAGTGACACTAATCCAGTAATTCACTTCAAAATTATGTTCAGTTTCTCATAGGAAATACATATAAACATCAAATGCCAAATTTATGACCTTTTGAATACTAAAGTAATTAAGATAAAATAAGTGAGATATTTAGATATCTCACTTTACTTCTTTCCCTTAACATTCCATGAATGAACAGACGGGGAACTTCTCTCGAATCAATGAGCTGTGTACGATATAATTTTTAAACCCAATGACCGGCTCCGAAAGGATAATGGTTATCTAGATATCTTAAGATTTTGAAAATTTAAATCTCCGGGGTTTGTAAAATCCAATCCAGACCGACAGCTCTAATGCACACATACAGTATTAGTTGATTTATGAATTTTAATTAATATCAACATCAATAGTTAATTGTATACAACAACAGCAATTGAGGTGTTATGCACTATGACTGTGTTAAATAATTTTAATAGATGAACAAATGGCTTTCATCTTTTCGTATGCTTAGTTATCGCAGAGGTAGTTTAGGGAAGATTTTTTTTTAAATAATCTCGATTGTAAAATCGGCTCTATGTTATGTTCTCTCCTATGCGTATTATGTAAATAATTGAAAACTTGGCGGGTTTATGAAAAAGGCTCCAAAAATAAAACAGAAGATGGTCCATAAAAAAAGTCCATACATAATTGTTTTTTTTTATATATATAATTTTTCATTTTTAAGCCAATTTTCAAATTCAAAATAACCCAAAATTTGAACAAATATAAATAAATATTCTCAATTTCTTCAAATGGTGCGACAGGCCTAGACGTCGCCTTAGTCGCCACCGATTTTTGATTGGGATATTTTTAATAATTTTATTTGAGAGATTTTTCACAACTTTTGGTTAGTTTATAGCACTAGTAAATCGGTTGTTTGCATTTAGAGCGAAAAACATATTTTCTTCCCTTAAATTGAATGTAATGCTGTGCTTACATTACAAATTTGAAACAGATTATCTCTAATGTAATCGAAACTATCACGGATAGACACTAGCAACTGTCAAACTGACAGCTTTAATCATGATTATCATTTCTATATAAACATGACAGTACATATTTTTTGGGCACCTATTATATACTTTCCTGACGGTTATCTAAATAAACTATAAATTTGTTTAGTTTTATAAAACAATTGTATTCATTTCTTCGCCGGCCATTTCCAGAACATCAAAGCTAAAAGAAAGCACCGTGCTACAAAAAATATATATATATATATATTAACCAAAAACGCCTGACCACTTCCGATTTGTATTAAAATGTATAAACATAATCTAAAACTGTTATTTTACTTACGACTATTAAGTTCAAATTCCCTGTGTGTCGCATTTTATCGAGGGTCAAAGTTTTGTTTTTTTCTGAGTAATTTAGTGATAAGACTAGTATGTTTCCACTGACATACATTATGATCGCCTGAATGCAGCTTAATAATTTTAGCGTCATACGAAAAAGAAAGACTATTTCATTCATTGGACATTGCGAAATTGGATGTTGATTGGTGGTGTAGACGATTGATAGAGGGAGGCGGTGGAGTACGATGTCTATTGCTACTACAGGGTTCTCGAACAAGAGGTGTTATTTTGAATCACCCGGTGTTTCGGTAGCTGTCACTTTTGAAGCTTTTACTCTTTGACATTTGACAAGTAGAAACTAAACATGGAACGATACACGCTTCAACAACGCATTGAATTTATTAAAATTCACTACAAAAATGGTGACAATCTGGCAGTCACAGTTCGCAAAACTAAAAAGTTTTCGGCCCGTGATATCTCTCGAAGAGGTGATCACAATTGGCCACCGTGATCATGTGATTTAACACCTAGCGACTTCTTCCTTTGGCTAGGCCAGCGTTGATTTAAGACCTCAAAGATAGAATTCGTCAGGCTATCGAGGACATAGGGCAGCCACTTTGCGATTTTGTTATGGAAGATTCTATGAAAAGGATATGGTCCTGTAAGCGTGGCCGTGGTGGCAATTTGGCTGATGTGGTTTTTCATTATTAACGGCATACCTTCCTCATTATTATGAAATAAACATTAGATCATTTATCTCAAAAAAATTTAATTTTTCTTTGAATACCGGTTCTCCACCTCTTGTTGGAGAACCCAGTATATCGGCCTGTTCCGTCTGATAAGTTGAATTCTACGTAACCACCACTTTGTTGGGTCATAATTCATTACGTCGCCATGGAGTTTCCGCCGGAGTCAGGGTAGTTTAATTTTCCGCAGTTCAAGGAACTCGACAACATTTCTATTACAAATTCGATCAACAGTATACAGCCGATTGTTTACCTGGACGTGGGACACGAACGGAGAAAATCAACGTCGAATGATCATTGATAGTCTTCGTTTGCCTAAATGATAAATTAAATGCATTTTGTCTGAGTGTCATTTGGCAACTCCGTAAATTTCTGTACAAAAAAAATGTTTTTCGGCCAAAACCTTTCAACCGATAACACTACTTTCTAATTTGATCGATTAATTTTCAATTACACTTTAAATAAATGCTAACTAAAATCGACTGTATCCAAATACTAAAGGATATTCTGTGTTAAAGTCTCGATTTTCGATTCATTCCTTATTCATAACGGTTCATAGCTGTTATTTGTCATACGAGGAATACGTTTCCCCCCAACGGAATTTCATAACTTTCCACACGACATCACTAATACTGTCAGTCGCTTTCGCCTCTATCTATCAAATTTCTAGAGTCTAGACTCTAGACCCTCTTGTTTTATTTGTGATAGTGTTATCTATATATAAGTGCGAAATTTTTAACTCGCTCGCCCACATTTTCCATCCCCTTCACACAACGGAAAGGTATATCTTGTTATTATCTTATACTGATATAAATGCAAATGAAAGGTATTATATTTTGACAAATGATGGATTACGTTCAAATAAAACACCAAATATTACAAAAAAAAAAAACAAATAGGAAAAGCAAACGTATGCAACTAATTAGACTGTAAGTGTTTAGGTTCGACCGGGTCGAATCCATTATACCCTCTAGCTTAAGTGTCTGTCGACAATGTCATTGGCGCTACACAAGTCCCTGTCTGGTGAAGCTATGGTACCTACTCAATGTTGAGATTTGGGAGAGTTTTAGACGTACTAATAAGAAGTGCTGAGCCTAAAAATTTAATTCGCAAAATTTTGGCCGTAATGGCAATTTTTGGATTTTTTCCCAGAAATAATTTTTTGGCGTTAAGTTCACATACTACTTTGGGTAAATAAATAAAGGAGATCTCCAAGAATGTCCTTTTTAATAATAAAATCGCGAACTGTCTCTCGAGGAACAGCCCTATCAATTTTCTAAAACGCCTGGACGGATGAATTACTCTCCCATCGTGTAATGCGACTATTTTGAGGATTCTAAAGTCAGTCTTGGAATTCTATAAGTTTATACAATATTCTGGTATTCGGCAGTCGTAAACACGCAACTGATGAGTTTTGTAAAGTTCCAGGTTCTGAATGTAACCGGGGCAAGGCCTTCCATTTGTATAACAATTGAAACCAATTCTAAAACAATCGCAGCAACATATATCGAAAATACAAAGTGAACGTTCCCTAAAAAGGGGATTTATCCCACCAGGTGGCAACATGCAAGCGGGTTACATAGAGCTTTTTGCGGTTATCAACTGATGATGAAGCTTTCGTCCAGAGCTGCCATAAGTTATACCAAAAATATTTTGTTAGACACAAAAAAGTTATTTGTCGAATCACAACAAATATTTAGTATTCCGGTATTCGAGGTGATAAATAACACTGGTGATCTAACAATAGTATTCTTATTTAGTTTTTCTGAGTAAGATTGTCTGAAAAGAGTTTATGGTAAGAAATATGTATAGGAAGTTTCAGAAGAGATGTGACAGCCACACACATTTTTCCAGAATTTTGGGCTTGCGATGTCGACCACACCAAATATTTCACAGCTTAAAAACGATTTATTACGTTTGGGAAATATATATGCTGTTTGTTTGAGCTCGGATAAGAACATTTGCATGTGAGGTACCCGAACAAACCTTACACGAGTTCGAATACCGACTTCAGCTGTTCTATAACAAAATTTCGGCAATTGTATTCCCCTTCACTGTTCTATCCCACACATAGTTCATATAACCGCAAATATTTAAAATTTTAAAAAATATTAAATGGTTAACTAGTTAATACAGCGTGATTTGTTAAGCGTTTGTTTGTAGAACATTGAAGAAAACACACTGTAATCAAAGACCATACCAAGGGCAGACGTCGCAAGTCGTTTTCCGATGCATTAGTTCAGCAGCACACTCCAGGTGTCACTAATTGGCACGGCAATATTTGAATGGTTTTCAAAGCAAACAATGTTTTTTTTTTAAAACAAATACCTACTTTTTTAAAACAAATACTGTTTAAATACCCTCTTGGAAATGCTCAGAAAACGACTTGCGACGTCTGCCCTCTGTATGGTCTTTGCTGTAATGTAATGTTGTCAGCAGCACTGGTGGTTGCTTTGTCCCTATAACCAAGCAACTAGACGTCCATACAGTTACGCCTCGAAAACAACAACAGCTTTAAATCTAAGAAAATAAAAAAAAATTGCAAAATTGGTTTTCCCACTACACATTCCAGGCGTTTAACCGTCTTGTTCCATAATACCCACGAATCCATCTAACAAACCATAACATAGTGAGATGGCAACACATTTTTTAAAAAAGCTCCGAGAAAAGTATAGCTTTTCAAGAGCTTTCAATATTAACTTGAACCATGCATTTAAAAAACAAAATTGCAAAATTGGTTTTCCCACTACACATTCCAGGCGTTTAACCGTCTTGTTCAATAATACCCACGAATCCATCTAACAAACCATAACATAGTGAGATGGCAACACATTTTTTAAAAAAGCTCCGAGAAAAGTGTAGCTTTTCAAGAGCTTCCAATATTAACTTGAACCATGCATTAAGTGGGAAGCATGTATATATCGTTGGTAGACATTGACGACATGGTCCTGTGGCGCAATGGATAACGCGTCTGACTACGGATCAGAAGATTCCAGGTTCGACTCCTGGCAGGATCGACTCTCTTTTTTTTTTGTACAAATTGTTTTTTTTTTATTATTATTTTCTTTGTTGTTCGCTACTTTCGCTCTATACATGTTTTCGCAAGTTTTCTATTCAATTTCAATCTTGAACATGTTTTAATAAATTCAATTAAGTTGAGTCGGTCGGGTGATCAGAGGAACGACGCGTCGGGGTGACAATAACCCACTCGCATTGTCAATAGCACGTTGTGGTATTTCACACGCACTTTTTAAACCTCTCACCATGTGGTTATGCACTTAAACACAGACATACATACATACTTATGCATGTTTGATGAATTGGTGATTTATGATCGCTGCGTACGTAAATAAATACATATAAGAACCTTAGAGTGGGTTACAAGAATTGTTGTGCTGCTCCCTCACATTTATAATATTCATAATCTAGCAATAAAAATGAACAATTTAAAAAAAATAGATGATACTTTTGACAACTGTGTAAAACGAATATTGAAAAGTACATATGTATACAATTTTAAGAAGCCCAATCGGTACTCATCTGAATACTAATGGAGAAAGTAGTTAAAAAAAGTGGAAATTAGTAAAATCGGATCAGTGAACATCAAAGGTCATATCCTCCTCGCATTTGCGAATGACATTGACATGGTGTAACTGGTGGTTTTTTTTCCAGAATCGAGAAGGATTCGCTAAACATGGGCCTGATAGTGAAAACGTATTCTTGCAACTGTCGGAGAAATGTCGTGACAAAAGAAATGCTATATAGTAGAGGACGGCAAATGCAGTGGCGAGGTAGTGCTGGCTCCTCCATCAATAGACAAAATTATGTCAGCACCGAACTAAGTCGAAGGATTGTGCTGGCAAATAGCTAAGCAATTCAAGAACAAACCCCTGTAATATGTAGAACACAGTGACCCAACAGGACATCAATAAAAATAAGGAAATAAAGCAGCTGACGATTGCATCAACCACAAAATATTTATATTTATATGACATCTCTATAACAACACAATAGTTGCATCAACACATTTTTATAGAGTTTATAATATTTGTGTAACTGTAAAGTAGTTGCATCAATTACTTTTTCTTTGAGTCTGTAAGAAAAGCCGAGCATTTATTCGTACCAGGAATATTTTTATTTGTTTTAATAATAAGTCTGTTAGTGTAAAATAGTTGCCTCAACTATTTTGTGTGTTAGAAAAGCCAAAAAAAATGTGTTTTAACAAACAGAAAATACCATACCTGTGCAGATTCTTCTGTAACTTTTCTGTAACAGTATACTAATTGCAGCAACCGCTTGTTTTGAGTTGGAGAATAACCAACCAATTATTCGAACAACGCATAATAAAGGGTTATCCATTTCGTGGTTTCAAAAGTATAGGGCTGGAATTTGACATCTGTCACACCAATTTTTGTTCTTTTCAGTTGGAAGTCTGACTTTGACGAAAATGGATCCTTTAACTATCAGACTAAGTTGTTGAATCAATTTCTTTTCTTTTCTATTGGAAGTCTGACTTCGACGAAAATGGATCGCTTTTTATGGTTATGAAGCACATGTCTCAGTCGGTGGTTATGTTAATAAACAAAATTGTCGTATTTGGGGTTCTGAGAATCCTCAAGTAATTGAAGAGAGGCCATCCACATCCCCAAAAAGTCAGTGTTTGGTGCGCTCTGTGGTCCGAAGGTGTGATCGGACCTTACTTCTTCGAAAACGACAAGGGAACGACTGTCACCGTCAATTCGGAGCGTTATGGTCGTATGATAAGCGACTTTTTTTTGCCTGCTATTGAAAAATACGACTTGGAGAATATGTGGTTTCAACAAGACGGTGCCACATGCCACACAACTCGAACGAATATGACTTTATTGCAAGAGATATTTCCTGGCCGCGTAATTTCTCGTCGCGGCGACAACAACTGGCCACCAAGATCATGCGATTTGACACCATTAGACTTTTTTTGTGAGGCTACGCGAAAGACCGTGTTTATGCAGATAAACCTTTAACTCTTGAGCACTTAAGAACCAACATTCGTCAAGTTATGGCTGAGATACCGCCCAATATGTGCCAGTGCATTACATTCGTATGGAGTGTTAGTCCAAACAGAAAAATAAAATGGAACACAATTCCAAAAGAATAAGCTGACAATACTGAAAGGATCCATTTGACAATTTGTAATGAACGAACAAATTCGTTTTATGGAAACAGGCATTAACAATTTGTCTTCTTCTTTATTTCTTTTATTTGCAATCTGTTTTACAACAATAAATAAATATGTTCATTCTTAAGAAACGTGGCTTAAGCTAGAGCCATAATTTACATATTGTATACTAAAAATTATGTAAATTCATTTTTTTTTTGCACTTTGTATGACCCACCTTACGGTATACTGTGCATGCATAATGAAGACAACGAGCGACTTTTGTTTTCGAAAAGGCCGATGGATGACAAATAACTTTTCTTGTTCAATTAAATATCTATGCATATTTAATCTGGGAGTAAGTAAGCACATACAGACGGACGGACGGACAGCCAGACATAAATAAATATTTTCTGTTTACATTTGTTGTCTTCCAACTGTGCGACTATGTCGGTGAACGAGTAGAGAAACGTGATTAAATTTTGCAATGCTCATAAACATGAACATCACGTCGTTTAAGTTTGATAACAATTATCATCGTGTTCAGTTGGTTCTGTGGTGACTGTTACAGTGACGACGAAAAGTGTTCTCGTCTGTATGTTATGAAAAGCGTATCCGTCATGGACTGTTAACATTCCGCTATCCAATTAAACGTATTTTCAAAATGTTTGAAATATCCTCTTAATATGCAGTATACGTTCACTAGTATGTAACAGACAACTGTTAGCACTTGCAATAACATAATAACCGTTACTTAATGTTCGTGTACGATCGGTATTCTCCACCACTGTTGTGGTCACAAGAATTCAAATGAAACAGACAGCTGCTGGCATTGCCAGTAAATAACAGAATAACCGTTACAATAACATGTCGTTCAAAATAAACGTTAATCCGCGGGGAGTATTCGGCAAGAGTAGAAACATGTTGTGATCATGGCTCTAAGAATCTTTCACGGCATGTTCGAGGTAGAAGCCAAAGTGGAGGAGTTCGTTTTTTTTTTAGCTTTTTGCACATTCTTTAACGATCTTTTGTACTGTTTTTTTAAAAATTTTTAACGTTAATTTTTTGTACTTTCTGCTGATGACTGTTATCAGTTCCAAAAGACCCAAATTAAACGAGTACATTCAAAATCGGCGTTGCGATTGTTTAGGTTGGAACGCTGTAAGTGTTTGATCTATGCTCTGATTTGAGTTAAGTTTAAACTCAAATTTATGAGTTTAAATAACACTACTCAGATTATCACTTTCCTTTTAAAATACCTATACCTATTTGAGTAAATTTTTTAACTTAAATTTAGTACGATCTTTTGTGAGTACGCACTATTTAGCTCACTTGTTTACAGTGCTAAGTTACTTAAATTGAATTAATGTACTCTGCAGTTTTGAACTCAAATTTAGTATGCATTTGTTTTTTAGAGCGATAAAAACAAAGAAACTGAGCTTATCTCTCTTCTTAAAAGCTCAATATTACTCGAATTAAATAAATTGTGTGTACTTTGAAGTTATGAACTCAAATTGTGTGTTTGGCCATTTAGCTTTAATGTTGCATCACATTGCTTTATTTAGGTTTTTTAATGTAGAAAATTACTCATATTCAATATAGAATTTTTATGTATGTATGTTTTAAATAAAAATTAAGAAGCACTTTTTGACCACACTACAATATAGTCGAGCCGGCTCAACTTTAGGCTTTCCTTGGCGCTTTAACGTTTGGAAACGACAACAGCGAAAACAGAGCTTTAAACAAGCAACAAGTGAAATAGCAACTCTTGTAAATGTGTGCTCATTGATTTCAATTACGTGCTAAACGTTGTCCGTTCGGTCGTTGTCAGTTGAATAGTTGAAGTTATCGAATATGGACGCGAACGTCGTTTTGGGCATAAATCGAAAAAGTGCAAAATAAATAAAATAAACACACACAAGAACATGCTGAACAAACAGAACAGCCGTTAAAGTAAATAGTTAATATTTGATTAACATATTTGAGACAGCAACCGATTGTTGACAAAGTCACCGAAACCCGAAACAATAAAACAAAACATCATATGTTTATGTTTTTCAAACAAATATTGAAAAAAAAATTTAAGAAATATTAACGTTGAAAGCCAACACACACAAACAAACCATAGCAAAAACTAATACTACATAACAGCACGTTCCCGGTTTCCGGCTAAATCTAAAACGAATAACTAACTGAGAAAATAAAAAGTTAAATTGTTATAGAAATACTCAATACTCCCAAGAAGCTTCAATTGTATTGGCGGCACAAAACATTTACATTTTATGCTTTATTGGGCATTTTTTTTTTCCATTTCCATTCGAAATTTCCACACACGCCTCCGTCGTTCGCTTGCTGGTGGATCTTGCCGCATATGTACGTCCGTCCATACGTTACATACTTACGTCGTCGACGATTGCTGGGTGGGGGAAACAACAACTAAACTAAACAATTGAATTCCGTTTTGAAAACTTTTAATTATTTGCCATTTGTATGTTTTCGCATTCTGTTCACCATCATTTACAAACTGAAAACAAGCAAAAATGCAGCTAAATGCTCAATTCGGGATTGTTGTAATTCTCACGATTTACGGTGTGAATTCCGATTTGGAAATACGTGAAATATGCGATAAAAATTTACTGAACACATTTTGTGATAGCGTTAAGGTCAATGACGACGACGACAACGGCGCCGATAATGTGGCCACCGATGCAACCACAAAGAAACCGCATATCATTTTCATTTTGGCCGATGATTTGGTAAGTGTGTGTGAAATGTGATAACTTAGAGTGCAGTGTTGAAACCGGGGAACATTCGGGAATTGGATTCAAAATTAAGTAACTGATAAAGAAACGAAAACAAACTCATTAACCTGTAAATGATTAATAACATTTAATGTATGCGTTATAAAAAAAGTACTGCAACCTTGGCAATTTCCAATTGACTTGAAGAAAGAAAACGTGATTTTATACAGGACAGGACACAGGATATACAGGGTTTTCCTACAGGAGGTGTTGTTTTGGTATTCAAAGAAAAATTAAATTTTTTTGAGATGAATGATCGAATGTTTTTTTTCATAATAAAGAGAAAGCTACAACGTTAATAATGAGAAACAACATCAGCCAAATGGCCTCCACGACCACGCTTACAGGACCATAGCCTTTTCATGGAATCTTCCATAAGCAAATGACCCCATGACCTCGATAGCCTCGCGAATTCTATCTTTGAGGTCTTGAATCCACGCTGTGATCACCTCTTCGAGAGATAACACGGTTGGGAAACTTTTCCCATAAAAGCGCAATGGTTTTGTTGCTTGTGTGGCACGTAGCGCCCTCTTTTTGAATGTAATCATTGTCCAGATAAATATCATCCAACTCCGACTATAAAAAATCATTAACCATCTCTCGATAGCGCAATCCATTCACCGTAACTGTTGATCCAACATCATTTTCGATAAAGTAAGGTCCAATGACCCCGCCGGACCATAAACCGCACCAAACAGTCACACGTTGAGGCTTCTCAACAATAACTCGTGGGTTTTCCAAACCCCCAGATACGACAATTTTTCTTGTTGACGTAGCCACCGAGGTGGAAATGGGCCTCATCAGTCAAGATGATTGTTCGATGGAATTCCGGATCATTTCCATGCATTTCAAGGACCCAATCAGCAAAGACACGACGATGTTGATGATCGGCCGGCTTGAGTTCTTGTGTTAACTGAATTTTATAAGCCTTAAGACCCAAGTCTTTATGAAAAATACGGTGTAATGTCGGTTGTCAAATGCCCAATTCCAAAGAACGACGAGGAAACCTGAGGACAAAACTGAGTTTTCTTCAACACTTTGGCCAACAGCAGCAACATTCTCAGTTGTTCTTGAGCGACGTGCACGGGTTTTAATCTTCACATCATTAACTTGTCCCAACAGCTCGAATTTTCCCACCAGTGCGGTCCGATAAGTCAAAAATAACACCGTTTTTTTTTTTCAAAAATTGAATTTTTTAAAATTGACAATTTGAAATGGGTCGCAGACAAAACTTTCTGGAAAACTGAACTCACCAAGATGTAAATTTTAGCAAAAATTCAGCACAATTTTAATTTTTGTTAGATTATTTATATTTATATTATTTATACGTCATTTCTTTTCCACCGCACCAATTCCACTCTCGTTGGTTTTTCTGCATCCGCTGGGCAGCGATTGTGCAGCAGGAAGACAGACAAATGACATGTCTTACCGGAAACCGATTTCCTTATTTATTGCTAAAACGATAACAATCAATATTTCCAGGGTTTCAACGATGTTGGCTTTCGGGGTTCTTCGGAAATTCCCACACCGAACATTGATGCTTTGGCCTATTCGGGCATTATACTAAATCGTTATTATGTCAATCCCATTTGTACACCATCGAGGTCGGCGCTAATGACCGGGAAATATCCCATACACACAGGTATGATGGATGGTGGACTAATATTTCATAAAACTTTATTAAAATTGTTTTTCTTTAGGAATGCAACACACTGTACTGTATGGAGCGGAGCCACGCGGTCTGCCCTTAAGTGAGAAAATTATGCCGCAATATTTCAATGAATTGGGGTAAGATCGAAACAATGTAGCCCCCCCCCCCCCCCCCTTTTTTAAAGGGTTTTTTTTTTTAGTTATTCCTCGCACATAGCTGGCAAATGGCATCTGGGCCACTATAAACGTGAATATACTCCCCTGTATCGTGGTTTCAGCTCACATGTTGGCTATTGGACCGGTCATCATGATTATTTCGATCATACGGCCATGGAGAGTGGTCAGTGGGGTTTGGACATACGAGATGGTAAGTCAGATCGCATGATGCATTTTGAAAGACCTCTCATTTCTATTCTACTCTGATAGGCATGAATGTCGCCTATGATTTGCATGGCAAATATACCACAGATTTGGTTACCGAAGAATCGTTAAGGGTAATAGCCAGTCACAATGCATCGAAACCGTTATTTTTGTATGTCTCTCATGCCGCTGTTCATTCGGGCAATCCCTATGATCCTTTACGTGCACCCGATGCGGACGTATCAAAGTTGCAGCACATTAAGAACTTTGGCAGGCAAAAGTATGCGGGTGAGTGAACAATTTATTTGTGAATGGCAGGATTTTTACGCAGTGTGGACACAATCGAATCGCATACAAATTGTTATGGTTTCTTAATCGAATATGAACGTGGTTTTTTTTTGTGTGGTAGTCGGGCAAACCTCCACCATCGCCGATTTTTCTAACTGTTGTACGGTTAAAATAGAGACATGTTTTGGAGAAATTGTTTTAATGTCTCGCTGAATTTGACAGAAACTGTGTGGTTAGGGTTGCCAGATGCTGAATTCGAAGAGTCCGTACAGCGAGTAGGAAAGGCGTTGTTTCCCTGGACAACAGTGATTTTGTTTTCCAAAAACCAAATTGCCTTTGCAAGTGATGGGAAAGCGTCAAACACAGTGAAGGAAAGCGAATGCACAAACCAAAATAGTAGAGTACTTTTCATTTAGCTGTCACATCGGCTTTGGCAGACCTTAGTTGCTCGTAAGTCAAAAATGACACTTACCATAAATACCATTAACTGTCACAAATTACCATACAAAGGCACGTATGTTACATAAATGCATTAACTGCCAACATTCTGTAGGTAATCGCTAACGATAGCTCAAATAAAACCTCTCTAAATTGTTCCTTATTACAGTGCTGTCTGGGTAGAGTGAACACCCGATGCAATGAACACCGCGTTAGAGTGAACACCAGAATTTTTACATTGACTACTCTGTAGAGTGAACAGTCATGGACCTGAATAGAGTGAACATACTTTATAGTAAGTTTTTAGGTTTGCCGAAAGAGAGAAATAATAAAAAAGAGTACAAAAATTAAAGATAACATAAAATAACGGTAAAATAACGATTTGCTCGCACAAATACAGTATACCCTCGATCAATACAACTGATAGAAATCAAGAAAGTTGCAGAAACCGTGGAGCTGCAGTAACTAAGAAAAAATATCTTGAGTGGTGTTAGGGCATTAATTCGATCAATACACATATTAAAATGTCGTATTTTTGGAAAAATTGCGTCGATATTGTGGCATGTAAATAATTTGGCTATTTTAATAATATAGGAGTTGCGCTCATTGAGGTTTGTATTGGTAGAGAATGATGAGGACAATGGCGAAACATCAGAATACAGAAATCGGATATCAGCTGATGAAGCCATTAAGGTTTTTGATAAGGGTATCGAATGGGCTGAGGCTAATACTACGAATTTCGCTAATATACAAGCTCTACATTGCCTTCGCGATCAAGCAGTGCAAATATCGTTAAACAAACCGAAGAAACAAACAACTATTACACATTTTTTTTCAGTCTTAAATTTAAACATCAGTATTTTATCGAAATAAATACAATGTATAATATATAAATGCATTTAAAATAAATAAAAAAAATCGTTTTAAGTACAAAAAAATCAACCTTGATTTAGTGAACAACCTGGGTATTATGAAATCGCCCGGCAAAAATTAGTTCACTCTACCCAGACAGCACTGTATTTGCATAGAAACTAGAACTAAATTTAAAAAATTATCACTTAAGTGAGTGGCAGCTAAACCGAAACTACTGAAACTTGGACAAATGTACTATTTGCCTATATTCTCTTTTAAGCTGTCCTCACTCCAAAGACGTTTTTCCACAGTACACGACAAAACAATCTTCTTAATATATATTTACCCTCGACACTGATACACTGACTCTGTCACGCAGTACGTAGGAATTTAAATAGGCATTCTATAATTCTATAAATAATAATAATAAAAAAAATAATATTTTTTTTTGTACAGAAATTGTGTTTTCCCCAATTTTTTTTTCAACAAACATTTTTTTTTCAACATAATTTTTTTTTCCACAAATATTTTTTTTTTCAACAAAAATTTGTTTTCCACAAATATTTTTTTCCCAAATTTATTTTTTTTCAACGAAATTTTTTTTTTCCACAAATTTTTTTTTTTCAACAAAAATTTTTTTTTCAACAAAATTTTTTTTTCCATAAATATTTTTTTTTCAACAAAAATTTTTTTTCCACAAATATTTTTTTCCCAAATTTATTTTTTTTCGAAATTTTTTTTTACAAAATAGTTTTCTCAAAATATTTTTTACAAAATTTTTAAAATTAAGTAACAAATACTTTCTCAAGCAAATTAACGGGCGCCATAGGCGCATTACAACTTACTAGTCTCTCTATAAGATCCATATGGGCAAGTGTGACGGCACGACTGTTACGCTGCGCGGTGCGGAAAAACTCTTTGGTGCGACATCGTTTTTTATGGCCCAATAAATTAGTCGAGCTTGATCTTCGATTTTCGTTTAAACTGAAGTTAAACTTCAAATTCATTTTTACAGTCAAAGTTAAACGGCAGTTGGGCGTTTAAACTACAGTATGATAGCCATATGATTGTGACAGCACTCAACGAAAGAAGAAGAAAAAGTATCAACATTATTTTGGTTCAGCAAATTCCACAAATAAAATAAATAATGCTGCCGTGTAATGTTGTTGATGCTGGAATTGTTTTCAGAACCACCACCAGTTCCATAAATGTGTCTTTTGCAGAGTTTTTTATTCCTTGTGTGACCATAATCCACTGCAGAAGTTTAATTATTCACCGGAAACATATGTTTTCTGATAAAACTGTTAGTATTGCCACATCAACAGCCGAATGTGAGGATCAAAAACGTATTTGTAGTTTAGTCTCAGTTATACATAATGGTGACTTAAATGCGATCTCATTTATTGAGCCTTAGTGAGTAAACTTCAACCAGTGGGAGTTTGCTGCAATACTCGGGTCTTTGGGAAAATTCCGATCGTCTGGCAATCCTATGTGTGGTTGCTATTAGCGTTAGATCCGTACAGTTAAGTAAATAGGTAAGAAGTACAATTAAACCCAATTTGGCCCAAAAATCAAATTCAAGTGGGGTCAGCTTGTGACCAGGGTTCTCCAACAAGAGGTGTAATTTTGAATCTCCCGGTATTGCGGTAGCTGTCACTTTTGAAGCTTTTATTCTTTGACATTTGACAAGTAGAAACAACGCCATTACTAAAAATGGAACGATTCACCGCTTCAACAACGCATTCAAAATTCATTACAAAAATGGTGAAAATCTTGCAGTCACAGTTCGCAAAACTCGAGGACTTCCGTTCCAGCCTGACCAACTGTTGTGCAAATAATGACAATGTCGAACCTCAAGGTGAATATCGATTAAGCCAGACGTGGGCTAGAACCATAAATCGTTACCAAGGTCTCGTATACTGTGAAGCCAGCGTAGGCAACCAATCGGGTTCCACAAATAATATTTAATTTTTCAAATAAATAATCTGATATTTTTTAAAACTCGTGTTTTTGATCATCCTTTACAACTAAGTAAGGCTGATAGTAAGACACTTGCTTTAAGTTAAAACTCAATCACCCAGAATATGTTGTCACCTTTCGAACATAATGATGACCTCTGTTTGCATAATTATCCATTTTGTTCGTAGATTTGAAGGGTATTATTTCCATCTGGGAGTCATTCAGGTCGACCACATGACACAGATCTCAACGTGATACAGTCACTGGCAACAACATGTTGGTTGTGTCTTGAAATCCACCAAAGTGCCATGAGATTTTCCTTTCCAATTATATTGTTTTGACAATATCATTACCCTTTTATCTGGCTCTGAAGTAGGTTGAGGGTATGGAACAAAATCGCACTTTCGGAATCCACACTTATCATAATAAACAATTATAAATCACAGCCTTAAAATGCTATTCCAAAACACGCAATGGCATACGCTGCACTGTACGCTTCCAAGCCAGGGCAATTAAAGCCTCATCAACGTCATCATAATCATAATGATGATGTGGTGTTCCCACATCGCCATCTGCTCCGCCACACACCAACCAACCACCACATGTCTACGGTAAAATATGAAATAATTTGTAATTTAATCAAAAATGAAAAACTCATACCAAATGTCATTCGCGTAACGGTTTTTTAATTCGATTTAATTGTAAGTGATTTTTGTTGTTGTTCTCCAACAGCCATGGTTAGCAAACTTGACGAATCCGTTGGTCATATCGTACAGCAATTGCAAAAGCAAAATATGCTAAATGATTCCATAATCATCTTCAGCACCGACAATGGAGGCCCGGCTGAGGGTTTCAATTTAAATCACGCCTCCAATTGGCCATTGCGGGGTGTGAAGAACACATTATGGGAAGGAGGTGTGCGGGGAGCTGGATTGCTATGGTCGCCACGTTTAAATAAGTGCCGGCGAGTAGCCGATCAAACCATGCACATTGTGGACTGGTTGCCCACCCTGCTAACGGCCATAAATGGCGATGAAGCACTGCTGTAAGTACTGACGATTGTATAGCTGAATAATGGATCTAATCAGTTGCCTATTTACAGCAATATATCCTCACTTCCATTGGATGGCATTAGTGTTTGGGAGTCTTTGTCCAGCGATGAGTCTTCTCCACGAAGAGCCATACTGCATAACATCGACGACATATGGGGCAGTGCTGCCTTAACCCGTAGCGATTGGAAAGTTGTGGCCGGTTCGCATTATAATGGTGCCTGGGATGGTTGGTATGGTCCGGCCGGAGATCGTAATGCCCGCTCGTACAACTACAAAGCCATACGCTCATGTTTTGCCGGTCGCGCATTGGCCGCCATAAATATGTTGCCACCACTGGCAGATATTTCACGCATGCGCACCGAGTCGAATATCGATTGTTCGGCCCGCATGCCTTACTTGAAGGAGGGAACGGTGTGCAAACCGCTGGACACACCCTGCCTGTTTAATGTTAAGGACGATCCGTGTGAAAAGTATAATTTAGCACATAAGTAAGTGGACGGCGGTTGTGCAGCGTGGCCCAAATGTGATCAACTGGAGTCACGTCGGTCAATAGGTCTCATTTGGGCTAACCGGTAGCTTGCAGGATTTTGACTTTATTTTATATTCCAGATATCCGACCATATTAAAGGCCTTGTTAGATGAACTGAGAACCATCAATGCTACGGCCATACCAGCCTCCAATAAACCTTTGGATCCCAACGGTTATCCGAACAGATGGGATTTTACTTGGACGAATTTTGGAGATTACGAGGAAGGCAACGATGTTATTGGAAGTATATGAATCTATATGTGTAGATAGCGTATCGTAAGCACTATGTTAAAAAGAATAAGTACATAATTTATAAATAAACTTTATGAACATATACTCCTATTTTCCAGAATATTTAATACGGACCCACAATTTGATTTTGGTCGTAAAGTTTATGAGTTTTAAATGCTGCTATAATTTATATTTAATTTTTTTTTGTGTGGGCTTTGAACTAGGCTTTACTAAAAATCTTGCTGTTGCCGAACGATTTTTACGAAGTTTGGATCATATGATCACATATTCCCTCTATTGGGCCTCCAATTCAGTAGTTTTGATCGATCGATATTCACTGTTTTATCAAAACCGGGAGAATTTATATCCCGGGGACTTTTCAGAATTGGGCTGATATTTTCAAAAATTAAAAAAAAGTCGAAATTTTGATATATAAAAAAAATGTTTGTGGAAAAACCTAAAAACATATTTACGAAAATGTTTCATCACTAAAATCGAAAAATAGAATATATGCAGTGTACTCTCTCATAAGCGGACACCTAAGGGACTGAGCATTTTGTCCTCTTATGAGAGAAGTACACAAGAGGACTGAAGCGTATTGGTACTGAAAAAAGTGTCCGCTCAAGCTCAAGTTTTCGTGCGGAAGAGACAATAATAGAAGGTAGTGGCAATTGCCCAGCAACAAATACTCAGATACAACCCTGGGTATTTTGATTGTCAAATTCTGATATATAAATGGCAGACTGCAGACACTTACAACTCATGGCACAATTTTTAGCGAACAATAACTTTATTTGTAAGAGTTTTTAGAGCCCCACAATTCTTTGCTTGGATTTTTGTACTATAATTCTTTGATTTAAATGTTTAATACGAAAATGTACATTTAAAAAAACACAATCAACTATTGAAATGTAAACAATGAGTTTGACAATCAAAATGATGTCAAAATTTAATGAGCTGTTTGCATGGCTCTACTTTTAGTTATTGTGCCGTGAGCTGTCACTGTCAAAATAACATATGTATCAAAACCACTTGATGAACCATCCAGTACATCGAAACAGCTGTTTTTTTTTTAGCATTTTTGGGTTTAATTTGTTCCTTAAATTCCTTGTTTTCGTAAAACCAACAATTGGAAAATAAATTAAACTAATCACTGTGTTGCGTTTTACAGAATATCGACTGAAATCATCTGTAGTAATTGGAAAACATGTATCAAGCTGTAAGTATTTAGTTGTATGCTAAAATGTGTTTAAGTAGAGCTACGATTATGCGTCCCCGATTAAAACACCAGTTGTGTATTTTTTTTTTTATAAAATATATTTTGTCGTCGTTTTTTCGTATCATCATTCGTTTTTTTTTTTTTTGTAAACTTAATACAGATGCCATAAACTTAAATCGATATAAAAAATGCAAATGTTTTTTGTTTTTTTTTCGTTTCCTAAATCTATGATATGTATGTATGAATCATTTGTTGTTGTTTTTTTTTTTTGGGAGTCCTTAGAGAAAGGACATTTTTATATAACAAATATGTATGAAGGTATGTGAAAAAGGTTAAGGGGCGAAAGAAATTATACTACATCAGCAAAGAAGGGACAATATTTGGTAGACATGGAAAGAAATGGGAAAGGAAAAAACTGAACAATGAAAAGAGTTCTAATGACAAATGGTATAGAAATCCTTTTACAAGGACTTGATTTGCATGGGAATAATTTATAATATGCCACATTTGTTATCATAAAATAATTATAATAATAATAATAATAGACTTATGCAACTATAAATAGTTTATATTAAAAGTACACTAGATTATCGGGATAATAATAGTCTAGTGGAATAGCCTTATTTGAAAAAAAAAATCCTAATCTGTTCAAATAGTTCGAGTTATGTAAAATTCTTGTCCCAAAACATTGCCCAAGACGTCATCGTAATACTCACAAAACTTGTGCGGGATATTAATAACGATAGCCACTGCCATCATTATCGCCATTTTGTCCACCGGCGCCGAAGCCATTAGAGCCTTGTTGTTCGTAGTTGTAGCCATTGCTGCCGCCGCCTCCGTTACGACCACCGTTGCCGTTACCGTTGCCATTACCGTTGCCATTGCCGTTACCATTACCATTGCGATAGCCACCACCGCCATTGCCGCTACCACCGTTGCGACCACCTCCATTACCATTGGGCCGACCACTGCTGTAGCCCTGACCATTATCATTATATTGTCCGCCACCTCCGCCGCCGTTACGACCGCCCTTGCCATTACCATTACCATTGCCGTTGGGGGCACCACTTGAATAACCATTGGCACCCAAGTCTTGACCACCGGGTCTGCCGCTGGAATAACCATTACCGCCCAGACTTTGTCCATTCGGTCTGCCACCGCTGTAGCCATTCGAACCCAAACTCTGACCACCATTGCCATTGGACCGGCCACCGCCATTGGAATAACCACCGCCGTTGCCATTGCCATTGCCGTTACCGTTGCCATTACCGTTACCATTGCCGCCACCTGGACGGCCACTAGAATAACCATTAGCTCCTAAATCTTGTCCGCCGCTATAACCGCCAGCACCGCCGGCACCACCACCACCGCCATTCTGTTCATATTCATAACCATCAGCGCCACCAGCTCCACCGCCGGCACCACCTCCCTGGCCACCTTCAGCAGCATCACCTTCATAGCGAACTTGGGGACGATAACCTTCCTGATCAGCTTCGTATTCGACAATCTGTGAAATACAATTGGGAAATGGATGACAATGAGTGGTCTTGGTCTTTCAAGGATTGCAGGATTAGTTACGATAAACAGGAAATGATCCTACATATTTAGGTAGCACGGTATACGGGTTTATGATTTGACCTACTGTCGGAAGGATGATTTGTATGGGACAATGTAGTTGAAGTTGTCCACTAATTAAAAATATATTAAAATACGTTAGGAGAGATCACTGATAGCCGCTATTTTATAACTTGGGACTTGCGACTGAGATCGTTGGCAGTTGACCAGATTGAAAGATGATCTGAGATCAGTCGTTCTGAGATCTTTTGTTTTATATCGTTAGTTGGTGTCAAAGACATTGGTAGTTGATCTAAGATCCTAAGTAGATAATATGAAATCATTGGTAGTTGATCCTAGGTAGGTGATCTAAGATCGTTGTTAGTTGAGCTAATTGAAAGATAACCGGAGATCACTTATCTACTATCGTTCGCTGGTGTCATTGGCAGTTGATTTAAGATCATAAGTAGATGATATGAACTCATTGGTAGTTGATCTAAGATCCTAGGTAGATGATCTGAGATTGTTGGTAGTTGACCTAATTGAAAGATGATCCGAGATCATTGTTAGTCGTTCTGAGATATTTTATCTAATATCGTTAGTGGGTGTCTAAGACATTGGTAGTTCATCTAAGATCATAGGTAGTTGATATGAATTCACTGGAAGTTGATCTAAGATCCTAGGTAGATGATCTGAGATTGGTTGTAGTTGATGAGAGATACTTGAGAGTTGATCTGAGATTGGTTGTAGATGATGTGAGATACTTGAGAGTTATTCTGAGACTCATTGCTAATTGATCTGAGATAGAAGTTCCTATGAGATCGTTGGTAGTTGATCTAAGATTGTTGATCTATAATAGGTGCTAGTTAATCTGATATCGTTGGTATTTGCTCTTACATTGTTGGTATTTGCTATGAGATACTAAGGAGTTGATCTACCATAGGTGGCGGTCAATCTGATATGGTTGGTATTGGTTCTAAGATTGTTGGTAATTAATCTAAAATCGTAGATTTGTGATAGAATGCTATAGGCATAAGAAATTATATATTTACTCGCCATCGAAATCTATTGGACGAACATTTGTATGTTGACAGTAGAGGGGATTATTTATTTGTATACGTAACTGTTGCTTCTTTCAAGATATTTAGGTGTGTAGTTTCAGCTCAATCTACAATTGAAATATTTGTTTTAAATAAACCTGGATTTCTTTGTGTTATTGTCGGCTACACAAAAATCACTTAACATTTAGTTAGGATGTCAACCAGAAGAAAGAGAATTGCCACGCATCGGTTGAAAAAATGGCTGGCAACACGTGGCGGCAGAATGCAAAGGAAATCTGAACTATCGATCATCTATTGCGTCGATATCATTTTATTCTTCAAAAGGAAAGCAGGTTTATCGATTAACTGCATATTACTGGAGGGTTGGCAGCAATCAAATTTACAATTTGTTGACAAATTTGTTGAAAAATTGCAAGCTAAAATGACAAATATCATTTGTATTTTTATGCCGAATCTAAAGCACAAGCTTTGAAGTTCTAAAAATATACGAAGGAAGCTTAATATGAGCTTACTATAACTTTGATTGTGATTAAACTGTGGTCATTACTAAGAAACTCCTCTGTTTAGTCCGTCTAATGGATAAGCTATAACGGAAATACCAGAAAAGTATTGTGACATACATTTTAACTGTTAATTTTTTCAGAATGACTGTCAGTTTTAATATTTAATATTTGTATGACTAAATTATTTTCCCTGCATAGATATTTTTAAAAATGTGTGGTTCAAAACTTTTGGACAAGAACCTCATGTTACGAAAGTTTCTATAAAATCTTGAACATGGGGTTTTGTTATTAACGAAATCCTTTAGAATTTTCAACAAAGAAATCAGGGAGCCGTTTTTTTTGTTAATGATTTCTAACGATCGACTAACTGAATGCTTCCAAACTATTTTTGTTTACAAAATTTTGAATCTTGGTGTTAGTTGTTTCATGTTTCATCAGGTTTATCATTTATCAAACTTCTTACTTGCTTCCTTCCATCAGGCAATAAGACGTTATATTGTCCAGTGGTAAAATCACCATCACGCATTTCCGAATGGCCAAACGATAAACCACTTGGAGCGTCTTCAACTTGATAGCTAAACTCGTATTTAGCTGGTTCCTATAAAAACGATCAAATCAAATCAAAGGATATTGAAATACTTGAAAAGGGTTATAGAAGCATTTGGTAGAAGCAATTTTGTTTTTTTTTGAAATTTCTTGGAGCCCAAGTGGTTGTGGTGAATTTTGAAAGTGTATTAAGTGACAGTTTGGGTTTTAAACAAAATATAAGCAACTCGGTGCAACGTGTGGTGCTGAGCATAAACCGTTACCGTTATAGTTCGTTTTTTTTTATTTTGTTTTGTTTTGGAAAAGCAAGTCAGTTTAACGCTTTTTGTTTGGCTGATTCACCGGGTTAATTTGATTGTTTTTGGGGCGAGTAATTTAAACTTTAGTTTTGTAGCTTTAGAGGGGGGGTTAGAGTTTAAGCTTTTGCCTATGTTTAACATAACTTACATTGTTGCCGTCATCGCCATTGTAACCGTTGCCTCCGGAGCCTCCTTGTCCACCGCCATTTTGCGAATAATCATAACCGTCGTCACCGCCATTGCCGCCATTACGTCCACCGCCCTGATTGGGTGGCAAATATTCCTGATTGGGTTGTTGACCGCCACGACCGGCTCCTCCAGCACCACCATTGCCATTACGTCCACCAGCACCAGAAGCAGGTGGGCCATAACTGTCCGAAGGACGACCGCTGCCGCCTCCTTGACCGGGAGCACCATAGGTGGAAGAAGGTTTGCCATTGCCATTGCCATTACCGTTGCCGTTACCATTGGAGGGAGCACCATAAGTGGAAGAGGGCCTGCCACCACCGTTACCATTGGAACCACCACCTGAGCCAGGAGCTCCATAGGTGGAAGATGGTCGGCCACCACCATTGCCATTGGAACCACCACCTGAGCCAGGCGCTCCGTAGGTGGAAGAAGGTGAACCGAAACCATTACCGTTGCCATTACCATTGGAAGGAGCGCCATAGCTGGAAGAAGGTCTGCCCGCACCACCATTACCATTCGAGCCACCACCCGAACCAGGAGCGCCATAGCTGGAAGAAGGTCTGCCTGCACCACCATTACCATTGGAGCCACCGCCCGAACCAGGAGCGCCATAGCTGGAAGAAGGTCTGCCTGCACCGCCATTACCATTGCCATTACCACCACCCGAACCAGGAGCACCATAGCTGGAAGAAGGTCTGCCGCCATTGCCATTGGAACCACCACCAGCTCCAGGTGCGCCATATGAGGAGGAAGGTGCACCACCACCATTACCGCCACCCGAACCAGGTGGGCCATAAGATGAGGAAGGTCCTTGGCCAGAACCGCCACCTACGCCAGGAGCTCCATACGAATCCGAGGGTGCCAAAGGAGAACCGCCTGAGCCGCCACCATTTGCCCCGGGTGCTCCATAACTGTCCGAAGGTGGTAAATACGAATTGACGGGTGGTTCGGGTCGAGCTAGAACTGTCGTTATCACTAGGACCACACACACTAATTTCAACATTGCACTCGGTTTATTTTTGGCAAATTCTAGTTTCAAAATATTAACAAACTAATAGGTGGGTTTGTCAGGATTACCAATAATCCCGATTCTAACGATTTTTCAGTTTTTGTTTCTTTATTAGGTCGGTCACAAGAAAGCCACACGCAATTGTGCCGGGATTTTTCAGCCAAGATATGTTCTGTTTTTCTGTATTTTTTGGTTTCTTTGCTCTTGTGTTTCTGATTCTACTCAAAACCGTTTCAATGGAAATCCGAAATGTAACTGATGTTTTCATCTCAAAATGTTCAAATATTTATATGAAAATGTCTTTTGATTCCGAACGTACGACGAGTACCACAACAAAATGTTTGTTACACATTGAAAATTACCGACACCACCGAAGCTGCGCCGATGTCGATGCTGGCAACCAGGCAGCACTAACAGACAAACAGCCAGCCAGACTGGCTGGCTGTCTGTCCTAGTGCCCTCCCCGCCATCGGCCGACCATTCATCCGACCAGCCAGCTCCTCAGACTCAGTTTATTGTCAGAAGCGAGAGGATCTGTGAATTATGAATTTTGGAATTGCTCTTCAGTGATTTGGATTTAGAAGACGACGACGGAGACGGGCGACGTTGTGGAAAAACAAAGTCATGTCTTTGACAACTACGTCACCTTAGATTAGTTCAGACAGCAGACAGACGGGCGGTCGGACGGACGGACGGACGACCGAACAATATAAGTACAATCACCACTCGTGCCACATGCTAAACTCTATCGAAGTACATACATGCAGTCATACCAATTCAATATGAATGAGCCTTAAGAAAACCGCCAAATGTATGTATCTCTGTGTGTGTGTGTGTGTGTACATTAAAGCCAAGTTAGTAAACGAATGGAGTAGAAGATCAGTAAGCCATGCATGCAAGCACGGATTGAATTTCGGAAAATCATCACAGCATCTTCATTGTCGACTCACACAGTGGTTCGCTGAGATACTTCAGTTAGGTCAACCTACGATTACAGCGTCATCAATTAAATCTTGACTGGATTCATTGATACCGATCGACTTGAAAGTACTTACTTGTTCGATCTTGCCATCTGTTCTTGTAGTCGTAGTACAGGTCACGCATATGAATTGAAATCGGGATGAGGAAGTAATATGTCTAAGGAGATACAGGGTTTTCCAACAAGAGGTGTTTTTTTTTTGGTATTGAGAGAACAATGGAATTTTTTGAGATAAATGATCGGATGTTTATTTCATAATAAAGAGGAAGGTATGCCGTTAATAACGAAAAACAACATCAGCCAAGTGGCCACCACGACCACGCTTACAGGACCATATCCTTTTCATGAAATTTTCCATAACCAAATCGATAAGTGGCTGCCCTATGTCCTCGATAGTGTCACGAATTCTATATTTGAGGTCTTGAATCAACGCTGGGCTGTTGTCGTAGACCTTATTATTCACATGGCCCCAAAGGAAGAAGTCTCAAGGTGTTAACTCACAGGATCTCGGTGGTCCGTTGCTTGTGTGGCACATAGCGCCGTCTCGCTGAAAGAAAACGGTCTCCAGGTCAATATCATCCAACTCCGACCATAAGAAATCATAAATCATCTCTAGATAGCGCAATCCATTCACCGTAACTGTTGATCCAACCACATTTTCGATAAAGTAAGGTCCAATGACCCCGCCGGACCATTAACCACACCAAACAGTCACACGTTGAGGATGGAGAGACTTCTCAACAATAACTCTTGGGTTTTCCTCATCAGTCAAGATGACTCGACGTTGTTAATGATCGGCCGGCTTGAGTTCTTGTTTTAACTGAATTTTATAAGCCTTAAGACTCAAGTCTTTATACAAAACAACGGTGTAATAACGTTTGTGGAATGCCCAATTCCCAAGGAACGACGAGGAATGGACAAACCTGGGTTTTCTTCAACACTTTGGGCTACAGCAGCAATTTTCTCAGTTGTTCTTGAGCGGGTTTTATTCTTCACATCACTGACTTGTCCCAACAGCTCGAAGTTTTCCACCAATTTCCATATTAATCTAAAATATTTTGTAGAAAACACAAAATTCTCGAGAAAACTTATTTTCGAAATAAAAAAAAAACATGCAATACCTGGATTTGTTTCCGAATTAGCATGCAAAGTTTCATGGCACAATAACTAAAGGTAGAGCCATGCAAACAGCTGATTACAATTTTTTCATTTTGACAGAATTTTTATTGTCAAACTCAATGTTTACATTTCAATTGTTGGTTTAGTTCTTTTTTCAAATGTCGAATACATTTTCATATTAAACATTTAAAACAAAGAATTATATTACAAAAGCCAAACAAAGAAGTTTGGGGCTTTCAAAACTATTAGAAATAAAATCGAAACTATTATAAAGTTAAAGAATTTGACAATCAAAATACCCAGGGTTGTATCTGAGTTTTTGTTGTTGGGAAAATGACTCTAACTTTAGTTATTGTGCCATGGGAAAGTTTAATAATTTAATGTAGTTCATGTTAGAATTTATGATACCCTCTTATTTTATGTCTACAATTTGAATAAATGCAATATTACTTTTTATTTTAATCGATTTTTTTTTTATTTAGAAAAATAATAAAAAAAAATGGCCACAAAAATGTCTACCTTAGGGCCTCCTTAGAGTATGTCCGGCCCTGAGCATATGTACTAAATCTAATCTTCAGAGTTATTAAGATGAGATTTAGTATAGATCATGAGATGTAAGTGTTGAATATGTTAATGAGTATGGTTGTTGCCACGCCCCTTTGTACAATTATCACCCTATATAGCTAGGAACCTTGCACCTATCTAAAATAACTTTTAGTTGAAATTCTAGAGAATTGATCCCAATAGCGCCATTGTATGAGTATTCGGTGGCTTGTCCCTTTGTCCAAGAATCCCCCTAACATTAAAATTCAAGGGAATTAAGACTAAATGTTAAAAAATATGTCGAAGTCAATGTGTCCAACTTTTGCCCTATAGTTGAATTCCATTGTAGCGACACCCAGTCGTGGAGTAGATAACACTTTAGTCAGTGTATATCGTTTGGTTCTACAAACTATTAATCGCTCCTCCACAAAACCACTGTGCATTATGGCTTTTCATTCATACAATCGTTGCAGAGGTTCTTATGGTGTTTTTTTTTGGAAAATTTTGCTCTTATTCACAACTTCACGTGTTGTGTTTATTTTATTTTATTTTTTATTTTTTTCATGCGATTGCTTTGATTTGGTTGTGTCGACAAAACTCATAAGATTCGAGATAGATTCATACTTGTATGTACTATCAAAAATTGATCATCTTCATAAAAAAAACGACGGCGATGATGAGAATGACGACAACGACTTAGACAAACACAATGACAATGATGGGTGACGGCGAGGATGAGATGATGATCATGAGCATCATCTTCACAGCCCTCTTCATAAAATGGTAACTACGGCAACGTATCTTGGCGAACAACAGAACTTACTGTTGATCTTAAGTGATTGTATCGGTGAGGTTGTTTTATTTTATAACAATCTTTATGTTTGGCTTATGTGTGGCGGTGTGTGTGTCTGCCTTCTTTTTTCTTGGAGTTTCCTTGAAAGACACAAAAATAAAAAGCATTTTTTTCTTGTTAATTTTATTGTTTCTATTTTTTCTGCCGTAACAGTATTATTTTTTTTTGGTTTTTGGGGTTTTCTTCATCAGTTACGAGATGTGTGTAATAAGTCGCTTTTGTCGGCTTCATCTCGGTTTCGCGGGATTTAAAATTCGAAAACCATCGCAGACATCGTCAGTACGTAAGTAGGAGCATTTTTGGTGCAAAGTTCTGTTTTTTTTTTCTGGTATTGTTTAAAATCGGGGAGATTGTTTTGCAAATACCGTCAAATGTACATAACTAAAAAATCGTGAAATCTTTTGCAAAAAAGAAACACACTCACACATAATATGAAAAGTGACAATATCTGTCTGTACTCGTTCGCACACACACACACACACAGATTTTACGTAGGTTTATTATATTTTTTTAATTTTAATTGCCTCGACGCGGCATATTTTTGTATTATTAGAACTATTTTTTTTTTTGGTCAGAAATTGAAAAAGGAAACCATTATGGAAATCACGTTTAGAGGAAGTTAAAAACATATCAAATCAATTATAATCGATAATCACGCACATGCAGTGCCGATGACTTACTAAGATTAACACACACTTATTAAGCGTAACACACAATTGGAGTCGCTAGACTTGGCTGCTTAAAAAAATGTCAACGACAAATATTTATTGATGATCAGATTCATAACATTCTATGAAGGAACTAATGGGGAACTTCTCTCAAATCAGTGAGATTTGCAGGTTTTTTTTTTTTATTTATTTATTACACTGTGCGACAGCCACAATCGGTTTGGGATGAAACCACCGGGGAAAGTTATATCGGTCAAAGTTATATCGGATCGAAACTGATCACAGGTCATATCATCAAAAAATAGTTGAGGTAGGGAAGGGAATTTAACTGACATAACATCAGCACCCGATAGAATACCCGAAACGTCAATAGTTGTTGAGTGTGAGACCCTAATACCAGACAGACAATCTTGGATTGATGGAACCCTAGCGCAGACACCAACTGGAAACTGCGGTTATACAGACGGTTCGAAACTAGGGGAAAGGACGGGGCTGGGACTTTATATCGAAGAACCAGAAACCGAACTTTTATTCCGCCTACCAGACCATAACACGGTCCTACAGGCGGAAATCCGAGCAATCACAGAGTGTGTGACCTGGTTTAGCGCTAACACAAGACCAACCAACGTAAATATCTTCACAGATAGCCAATTGGCTATCAAGGCAATAACGACTAAAACGGTTAAATCAAGGACAGTTTTAGATTGTAAAATGGCTATTAACTCTTACTCCAGACATGGCACAATACGCCTCATATGGGTGCCTGGTCATCACGGGGTAAGAGGAAACGAGAAAGCCAATACCTTGGCTCAACGAGCCAGGGAGTTGCAAACAATAAATTTAGAGAACGCGAAACCATTCGGAGCTACGCGTTCTGAGCTAAAAAGATGGGCGTCACTATTCCATATCACACTATGGAATAGTGAAACTATTGGGAAAACGACAAGAATCTTGTGGGGTGAACCAAACGAGGATAAAACCAAAACATTGCTGAAACTGAGCAAAACAGAAACTAGTAAGATCATGGGCATTCTAACATGGCACATAGGCTTACAATCGCATCTAAACAAAATAGGAGTTGTAGACAATAGCGTATGTAGGGCATGCGGAGAGGATGACGAAACTTTGGAGCATTTCCTCTGTCACTGCCCAGCGTTCGCAAACAATAGATCCCGTTTCTTGGGAAATGACACTTTAACAGACTTGACCCATCTCAGGGGCGCAGACTGGAAAACAATTAAAGATTATGTCAACAGTACAGAGTTCTTAAAATAACTTCTCAAGACCTTTTTATGTACAGTTTAGAGCGCACAACAAGCCGAATACTGGCTTAGGTGTATGTCTAAGGACATGAGGCGGAGAAAAACCGCCTCCTCTTCTCAACCTAACCTATATCGGTCAAAAAAAGGTCATACGTGTCCCAGCGTTTCGCTGGGTCTCATCTAGGAATCGAGATATATCGATTTGAAGTTAGTAAGTATCGTATAGGGGAATTTGTCACGTTTTAGGCTCTTTTGTTTGACATAACTTGAGAACCACTCGTCCGATTTAGCTGAAATAAATTTTAAAAAACCAAGAATTACAATTCCCTTAATCTGTTCATATATTATTTTCCTTTACAAGTAATAGTTTCCAAGTTAAAAATAAGCGCATGAAGAAATTTTTTTTTTTTTTTTTTTATTTTTTAAATACATTTATTTACATTTTAATAGGACTTGACACTTTTTACCGTTTAGGATTTTTTATGAATTAAAAAAAAAAAAATTTAATTTTTAGGCAAAAATAATTTTTTTTTTTCATACATTTATTTATAATTGCGAAACTGTTGCTTAAGTAGGAAAACGGTTTAAGAACAGATTAGAGGAATTGTAATTCTTAATTTTTCTAAATTTGTTTCAGCTAAATCGGACGAGTGGTTCTCGAGTTATGTCAAACAAAAGAGCCTAAAACGTGACAAATTCCCCTATACGATACTTACTAACTTCAAATCGATATATCTCGATTCCTAGATGAGACCCAGCGAAACGCTGGAACACGTATGACTTTTTTTTTACCAATATAACTTTCCCAGGTGGTTTCATTCCAAACCGATCACTGACCCTTACCATTTGTCGCAGAGTGTTATTAATTACAATACAAAGTAAATTTATATTCTAATTTTGGGTCCAAGGGTAAACCGGGTGACAAAGACCATATGTTTAGATTTTTGCAGCGACAGACCAAAGCCTCTGGTGGGAATCGAACCCACAACCCCCACGCTGATAGGCAAGCACGCTACCAACTCGCCTACCGGGGCGCCTATTGCAGGATATAATTTATATATTCAATGACCGGGACCTAGTCTTTAAAGTCGACTCCAAACGGCTACTGCTTTTCTAGAGAAGTTTTAGATGGCTCAGCGTTTATTATCTTACTCGTACAGTCGCCAGCATTTACGAGGTGTGTTTCTCCTGGTTGAATCGGCTGGTAAAAAAAACACGTCTCTTGGTCCTCAGTATGTCCATGTCTGCCTTCGAGGACGTCGAGTCGGCACAAATCCCACAGCGTTTGTCCTTAGCGGCTTGTAGTTCTGCGTCTGACTTCTGTGGAGCGGCATTCTTACCATACCTGGCAGTAGGTATACAATTTAGCCTCCGAGAAAATATCAAGCCCTACGACTTCCCAATCACCGAAAACCCAACTCCCGCAGCGTCGGTAGTACGTTGCTGCTGACTGAGTCCTCGTCCGGTAGATTGGTAGGACAGGCTCCACTAGTCCACATGTTGATAGTGCGCTAAAACCTAAATCGACTAAGCCCTTCGGCGGTCGAAATTCGATCGAAACGCCTACGGCCCCCAGGGGATTCAATCCGGTCAAAACTCTGTTTTGAGGGGCCAGTTTCCGATCCAGATTCAATCAACCTCCGAACCAGCTTCCTCAGTTTCGTCCATTATGCAGAAGAAAGATTCGATGGCTTTCATAGCACCTCCCTCGGCCTTCATGTCAAGGCAAACTCCATCCAAAAGGCCCTTCACCACCAGGTGATCCGCATTTAAAATAGTCAATCGCCTTGGTTCAAAACTTGCCGAAGACCCAAGAAGACGTAGCAAGAAAATAACACTCTACAGTGTTCGATCATCCTCACCGAGGTTTTTAAATCGATATTCACCTCCCACAACGGTCACCATCCCATGTAGCGCCTAAATGGCAGCGGTCTGAGGGGGATACTGTTCCAAGGACTAAACGTCCCAAAAACAAGCCTGCACGGCCGCAGGTGAGATTGTACTGCGAAGTGACAAAAGACCATCTCATGTGGGCGATAACAGCGATTTCCATTTCTCCATAGAACTGAAATGGTGTCATGAATCTGAATGGGCCGTTCATAAAATTCGATAGGGAATACCCTGGACTACAGCCTGGCAAGGCCACATTCAATTAATAGTGTGTGCAAACAAGCGTTCTGGGCTGCTTTGCGATCGAGTCGCTTAGGTCAGTCTGGGCCCCTGGCCCGCCTTTCGAAGTGATAGCTAACGCTGATGTTCGACACAATACCATGGCTGTTGACACTATTTAGTGCCGGCTTTCGACTATCACATGCCCCCTCGCGGTGGATGGCATAAAAGATAGTCGTCATCCCTAAATTGGGGGAAGGCGTCTGACATCAAAGCAAAGGACGAAGAATTAATGCTCAAACTACCCTACGAGTCAAGTATCTTGGACTGATACCGTATAGCAAACTAAACCGGATCCTGAATACCGAAACAAGGACTGGAATATGGAATATCTCGGGTAAAAAATAAACTATGTAACACCTGAACACGCTTTTGATCCCGATTTTGTGACAAGAATACCAGATGGATCAGACTACGCCTCCCTGGTGATGCCATAGAAATATTAACTGACGTATCAAAACCGCGTAGTGGAGTTGGTTCGGGAATCTACTCGGATTAGCGGAATTTGAATCTATTCTTTAAACTATCGGATCATTGCAGTAAATTGCCGGCAGAAAAATAAAATAATGGCTATAGAAACTGCCGCAAGACAAGTGCCGTATCATGCAGGCGGTCATTAAATCGCTGGAGAATGTGTACCCCACTTCAATAATTCCTCAAGAATGCCGGGGTGTCTCTGGAGGAGATAGCGAGATATTCGTCGGCTAGCCTTGTAGGGACATACATGATGCACTTGCGAGTGCTGGTGCTACCCTAAATTCAAGCGGGTGTATGATATTGGAATCCCTCTCACTGGGTGTAAAAAGCTGATATAACGGAAACTTCATCCCATTGCAGAAGATAGGAGGAGGAAAGAACCAACCTGCCTGGAACCCAGAAAAAACGTGTCTTTTGCGGACGAGCGGAGGAAGCGGTCCGCGATTAATCTGCCAATATTCCATCCGAGAAACCTCATTGCAGACCTCACTGATCACTGTCCTCTGGACTCACATGCTCGGAGACAGCTTAGCACAAACAACGACTTTTGGAGGAGTTGCAACGATGAAGGGCAGACACATTGCCCAGCTTCAGAGGACTTAAGAAAGAAAATGTCCAATAGACAAACCCTGTCCAAAATTGATGTGGGTAGAATTCAATCCTTCATTACGGCAATCGGAACCAAGAAACATAGGAATACACGAATACACGGTGCCACAACCGAACCTCCTGATGGACCATGATTGTGAGACATGCTTCGGACAGCTGCCAAATTAACCTAACCTATGGGCTTTGTGAAAAATGCTAACATTTTTTGTATAACTTCATGTGGCAACACTGTTCACATATATGAAGACATTAAAACAAAACTATAAAATTTGACGAAACTATGACACAAATGCCACGGAATATTTATGGAAACGTAATAATTTCATCAAACGACACTTTTGTGAAGTTTTTAACAAATACAAACAAAAATAAACTTTTGAAACGTATAACGCCTCATAAATATTAAACAAAGTACTAAAAAATATTAATGCAAAAAAAAAGTAGCATACGAAATATGTATGCGCATTACGAAATAAACCGGGGAAATACGATTTTTCAGACGCTGGTTATGGTTTTTAACTTTCCTTTAATGATGATTATTTTTTTGTTTTTGATTAAAGAACAAAAAAAAACAACATCAAATTCGAAACAATTCTTAAAAATTGAAAATCATTAAAAATGAAATCAGTGTCCAAAGATGACTGAAGAAGATGATGTGCTCACTCGTGCTGCTGCACTCAAGAACAATGTGAACAACAATCTGGTTATTTTGTCGGTAAATTGTAAATTATATTTTTGTTATTATGTTAACATTATTATTGCTGTTGTTGTTGTTGTCGTCGTGCTACCAAAGTGTCATATCACTGCTGTTGTTATTGTCGATGGATGGCATCTTCTCTTTGTTGTTGCTGTTGTTGTTCATACTATATTTAGATTATATGTATGTCAAGTGTCAACCAGCGTACTCAAAAAAAAAAAAACCAAAATCCCTTCTAAAATGTGATTTTAGTGTCATAATAAATGTACTCTGTGACGTCTTCAATATAACTTTGAGTGAATATTCGGCAAACGACCATAAATTGCTTATACATGTCTGCATTTGGTTAAAAGTGTATTTGACTGACAAAAAAAAAATCGTTCTTTGTTTTAAAAATATTTACTCAAGTAGTTACTAAAATTTGCTGAATTGAAATGATAAGTGAGATAAACGCTCATAAGCTAAAAACTAAACGCGTTTGTAATGTCAGCTATAAATTACGCCTGATACTTTGTATGGAGACACAACAAAAGACAAAAAAAATATGCCGCCAAGTAATATATTTGAAAGTGGCTGTCATAGGTTAACATACTAACCTAAATTTTAGCCATGTCTGATTAACCTACAGTTAGTCCTAAACGACAGTTATAATAGACAATTTGCATGGAGTTTTAAAGACATAACTCTTGGCTATCTCTAACCAGATATTGTAAAAATGGATGTTTATTTTCGTTTGCTGTAGTAGAATCGTTGGAAACTTGTAGTAGAATAGTTTAGAACTATTGAAAGTTTATACTCTTCGAATGCAACTCTGTTAGCATTTTCTAGGATTTACTGAACATAGCCTGTAATACTTAACAATAACTGTGTAAGCGTCTATTGTACTGAAATATGAATAAAAGGCGTCATTGGATTGGCGATAACCGAAAAGACAACATTCCTTAGTTTCCTTAGTCGTGGTTGATCTTTGTTTTTCGTTTACACTGAAGTTAAACTTCAAATTCATTTCTTCAGTCAAAGTTAAACGTCAGTTTAAAAGCCTTAATACAATAACCCTGCCGTTACACGTACAATTAATTTGTTGCCAGTTAATTACACATATTGTTTTCGAAACCAAAGAAAAATATAAAAAATCAGCTGACAAATTTGAAAAATTTCGGAAGACTAACTTCTCGCAACAATTGTTTCCGTCCACCGCCCAAAACAACAACACAATGTTGCCCTATACCACAAATTGCCAAAGTTTTTGGGGTGAAAGTATGGGCTGGCAAATTGTTTTCATAAATACGTCAAAATTTAAGGTTTTGTACTCAAAACACGTCCGAAGAATTCTTTATGCTGGGGAACTAATTTTTCAAAGCTGCAACGGTCATTTTTTATAAAATTGTTGATTCAAAATGATCATAATGTTTTTTGGTTCACTTTTGTTTAATCTTCGAAATCATTGTAAATTTCTACATAAATCATTGACCTCTTGTATATGGGAATACAGTCCGAAAATATTTACCGCTCCCAAAATTAATAAATGACCACTTCTTTATCCCCATACCGGAAATGTGACTTATGTCCATGGCGGTTGTGTGATGTCACTATTAAATTTCTATTACTTTTAGTTGCTTAATATAAAAATCCTTTCGAAAACAAAAATATGTTTTTTTTTGTTTTCATTAAAATTTCAATGAATTTATTTGATGCTGTTCCCTTTCATCGGTGTCCTCAAACCAAATAAATGAGCAGAAGAAAAAACAACAAGTAAATCATCATAATTTTTTTTGGCGTTCAAGCAAATTAAATAAATTTACCATTGTTTGGTTTTTTTTCTATTGAAAAATGTGGTAACAGTTGTAGTTGGTTCAATTCCTCCTTTGTGGATATGTGGAGAGTGTGTCTTACGAGTTAGATGTTTTCTTGTTATTGTTGTATATTTTGCTAAAAATAGATGCCATCCCTGAAGAGCCTTAAATTGCATGTAGCGTATATTAGTAGAGTTTTTTCGGCAAACCGAAAACACTGAAATCCTAAATACTTCTCCGCTTTTTTAGGGAAAACTAAAGTTTTTCATAGCTTGGTAAGCATTGCGTTGAATTTAAAAAAAATATATAAATTAATTACTTACAGTTAAATAGTTTCTTGTAAATTTTACGCCACTCTCACAACAAAATTACGTTCCATGTCATCGCCGTGTAAATGAAATTCGAAGGATTTGGCTGGAAGAAAATAATAAATATTACACAAAATTAATTACAATTCGAATTAGTCCCAATTTACACGATAATTTTCCCCCCAGAGTTTTTCTTAACACTTTTCTTAGAAACCCCTTCGCAAAGTCGCAAGCATTTACACGATAACTCATGTCACAATAATAGAAGGTAGAGCCATGCAAGCAGCCGATTACAATTTTTTCATTTCGACAGAATTTGTATTGTCAAACTCATTGTTTACAATCAAATTTCTACGGTAACCAGCAAAATTTCTTATTGCTAGTTACCGTAAAACGAATTCGTTCGTTCGTTACAAATCGTATATATTGGAAGCGCTATAAAATGGATTTCAGACTTCATTAATATATTGTAGATATATATTTCAGAATATACAAAAGAATGAGTTCTCATTCCTGGGTTTAATTCATTTTATTGCCACTTCAACTTTGATAATTTGGAACGAATTGGTTCGTTCGTTACAAATTGTGCAAAAAGTACAGGCTCAATAAAACGGATATTGTTATTAATCAGAGCCCATTCTTTTGGGCCTGTATTCCATATGTCGATATCTAACATACATACATACGTCTAAAAATAAGAATTGAATCAGTTCTGAAACCAATTTTATAACGCTTTCAATAGTGATGATTTATAACGAAGGAACAAATTCGTTTTATGGAAACTGGCACTTAATTAAAATATAAATTAAAATATAAAAAGCTAAACAAAGAATTTTGGGGCTTTCAAAACTACTAAAAAAAATTGTGATATATCTTTAAAAATTGTGCCATGACGATGACTGTTTGAAAGCAAACATTTTGTATAGACAATGAAAAATTGACTAGTCAAAACAAATTTTTTTTTAACTTTCAATTACAGTGTACTCTCTTCATGCGGACACTTCTCATAAACGGACTTCAGTCTTCTTGTGTACGGGTCTCATAAGCGGACAAAATGCTCAGTCCCTTAGGTGTCCGCTTATGAGAGAGTACACTGTTCAAAGTCAAATTCCATCCAATTTCCAATTTGTGACTGTTTTGCTACCCCTCTTGCATCTCTTCCCCTTCGCCGACAATCGTCGAACGTCTTGGCCATTAAACCTGAGTGGAAAGTCATCAAATCGAGTCTTACTTTTCTTTACAAACAAAGGGCATTTCTTCAGACACTTAAAAAAATTGTCCACTTTATACCTATATGAAATTATTTCCCTACTTCCCCGAAAAACACCACTATTATCAGCTATATACTTATGTCAATATGTACACATGTATGTTCATACATAGCTTTTCATATGTTATGTGCATTTATTTGTAATGCTTAGGAAATTTGCTAAAATTTATTTTTATGTAAATTGTCACTAAAATTCGTGATCTCATAAATTAAATCTGCACACAGAAAAAAAAAACAGTACAAAACAAGAAAAAAAAAAGCTCAAATAAAATCAAACCGTTCCATCCATCCATCCAAACCATCCGTACGTTCCTTCCACGAACCTTCTGAACAAGCAAACACCTTTTGTTGGTGCTGCTGGATTGTCTCATGTGTGTGTGTGTGTGTACTGGATGTTGATAAGTTTTGTTAAGGTAACATCTTCTCGCATATGTTCCATATGATTGGGTAGAGACAGAGCCGCATTAGCCAACAACATTTGCAGTTTTTGGATCTGTAAATCCAAAGTTCTTCTAAATTTTAAAAACGAATATTACCTTTTACTTTCTATTGGCGGAAATAGTAAATTTAACCAACTCAGTGTTATTTTTACTTTCACAAAAATTGCATTGCTAATTGGATCCGCATTCGTACTCTTACCCATCACTTACAACCCCATTCCCTTATGTTACGCTGTAAAGCCACAGATATTTTTGTAATTTTTTCTTCCAGAAATCGTTCCTTATTAGTTTCGGCCCCGTATCCAACTCTTTTATTGATTTTCTTTTATATGAAACATTATTAACATATTTTGGCCTTAGGCCTGACTAAAAGTTAATCCAGCCCTGGGTAGACAGTTCAGTGAAGAGTGTAGACTAGACAGACAGCCGGCCGGATGGAGTATTCATCTTCACCTCACTGTACTGTAAGTATGTACTCACTTAAGGTACACTCGAAAATAAGTCTGATGAAAAGATATATTGGATTTCATTCATTCATCCTTGACGACATGCCTGCCAATTTTCTAAGACTTCGACGGTTTCGGTCTTACGAATGGCTTGCTCGATAGTCCCCCTAACGTCCTACATGGATAATGATTTGTTCGCATAACATTAGCCATCCACGGTACCCCGAAAAAAAGTCTATAGGCGCGAATCGCATCTTAATGTTGTTCAGTTGGCATTGCCGAGACGATAATACAATTACGGCGCTACATCTTGCTGAAATCAAAGATCGCCCAAGTCCATATCTTTATTTTCTGGCAAAAAAAAAGGTATATCATTCCTCTGTAGCTCAACGTTAACCGAAATGGAGTTTCCAGCAGCATTTTTAAAGAAAAATCGGCCAACCAAACTGTCACTCACTGAGGATGTATTGAACTTTAGACCACCAGATGCGACAATTTTCCCTTTGCGGTTTTGAATTAGCCGCCGAGATGAGCATGTGCTTCGTCAAAAACGATAATACGTTGTCCACTTGAAGCTGGTCTAAGGTTCAAACAGAAAAGTAGATGGTATTGAACCTTTAATGGCTGTGTAAAATGAACTTCGTAAGCTGGTGCGTGAAATGCTTGATTTCGGAAAAAAATATTTTGCAATACGCCTCTAGCACTACATATTACAGGCAGTTATTGGATAGTAATAAAGTAGCTTGTGCTACCTCTCATACAAATCATCATATCAGAGTTTAAATTAAATGTTTAAATTTCCACACTATTTCGATTGAAGGTATGTATGTTCAATTTTAAGATGGGTGGTTGATAAGCTACTTCCTCTCATACAGTGCACCATTTTGTACAGTGTTGGAACCCGTTTAATACCTCTAAGTCACCTAGCAATCTCCCTGTCATTACTGGTTCAGAATGCATACAAGCATCAGGTGCAGTGGACGACAAAAAATTATCAAATATTTAGTACCTACTTTTAAATACGACTCTACAATTTGTTGTTGGTCTTGGCCTACTTGAGAAATTATTTTCAAGCACTCAGCAATTCCTAAGGACTAGAATTGTGTTCCATGTATACCTCCACATAGACATTCAATTGGAGATCCGTTCTTTCCTAGCCTCAACAAATATTTTTCAATATGAGCTTTGACTTGATCAGTCTAAAGCGAAAATTGGCTTCCCTCTTGCGGACTCTATTCGGATCTTATTCCCGAAATATGCTCCAGACATCTTTTTTTAAATAAGCCTCGAATAAGTGAGTTTTTCGATAATTTAGTTCATACAACTCCGAAGACTTTTTTGTCCATCGACTTTGTTACCCGTATTATCCAACCGTATCTCTTTTTCTGAGTGTATTGAACTTATTTGCGTCTAGTCTAGTAGTAAGTCGTCTTCATAAAAAAAACCTTAAACGATGTCATTGATTTGACATTATTTGATTTTCCAAAAAAAAAAAGTGTTGGAACAACCAACCAACGGTGGTGTTCGTACCTCGACACAATGTATTCATAGAGGATGAGTTTTTCGTTTCGTTGCTGTCATTTAATATCCATCTTAGCACATTTACGCCAAGAAAATGGGGGGTTTTACGTTTGAATTATGTAAATTTATTATTATGGCTTACAAATTATGCATGACAATGGCGATAATTATCACAGATTAAAATTGCAATACAAAAACAAATTGATTTCTTCAACACATGAAAAATCACTGGAAGGCTTTCAAAATTATGAAATAAATATAATTTATTTATGGTTTAAGATTTCTTACAAAAAAAAAACATATTCAAATTCCCGGTAACTAACTTAACCTAACGTCTTAATCAATTTTAACAGGATTTCTTTTTATGTATGGAAAATATTGTGTGCACCAGGCTGGGCCATTTCTTAACATTTCCCATAAACATAGTATATTGATGAGGTATATCGAAATGCAGACCACACAGATGTTGTCCATGATATAGAGTAGATATGCCAGATATATAGACATTATATTGGATAATATACAAAATATCAGTTGAAATATTCGCACAAGGGGATGATGGATGTTTGCTGGAAAAATACAAAACAAAATTTATATTTAGTTGCGATTCAGTTTAAGACGTGCAGTCTGCCTGAGTGTTGCAAGCGCTGATGTTCGGCTCGGAGATCTAAGAAGTCAATGTAATGAAATAGAAAGGGATAGAAAAAACAAAGGGATTGTAAAGAAAACCCCGTTTTACTACCTCGTTGAAAATGTCAAGCTTTTTGAGTAAATATTCGGGTGAGGGAATAGAGTTCTTACATCATACGAATTTGCATTTGCGAATGATCATTGCAAACCTAGTATAAATAGTAGGGAAACGATTCCGGTCCCTTCTGAAACGATTCCGGTTAATATTCCCGTGGATTCTCCTCAACAGGCATGACATTGTCATCATAAACAAATGCCATTATTAAATGATGATAAGTCAGTTATGTGGATGAAGATTTCATTCTTTCCGAATGTGAGGGCCAGACGGCAGGAACATTTTCTATTTACAATTGGCAATTGTAAAGATGAGCAACAAGCCCCTGAACTTTGTACTTTTGATATAATTTATGTTATTTCTTATTTCTTTTCACAGCACTTACTTGTTGCATACAAAGTTCCATAGTATACGATGCCAAACATTCCATTTGGTGGATTCCAAACTGTTGAAGTTTCGGCGGCTGGGAATATCTTCGACAATAGGCCAAAACCTTTACCATATCTTGAGAGGTGCATATGTGAAGCAGAATAAATAATACATGAGTCAAACAACAAAACTAATCGTGTAGATGCTTAAACACAACTTACGGCGAACTAAAAACGGTGGTACAACTCAACTTCGGTGCCAGATCACATAGGGCCTTATATTCTTTATCGAATATTAACTGTATCTCAACATATGTGGCATACAGGGATACAATAAACCCCAAAATACACCAAACGCGCAAAACTTTACTCTCGGACATTGTATTTTGTCTGCCAGTTTTTTTTCAATTCTGGTCGGTAGCAGAAATCGAAATGAACACTTGTATTGTTTAATTCATACTGATTCATTGATAGCATCTCCATTGACCCCAGAAGCCGGCTAGCTGTGACAGAGATATGCTGTGTTTAGAGTTACCTGGCTTCGGAAAATTAATTGTGTGGGTGAAATGTGAACAGTTAAGGGAATATGGTTACTCTCTTTTTTGCACAGGCGCTTTGCGGTAATTTCATAAAATACAAAGAACAAAGTGGGACAACAATGATACTAAACAAATTTAGAGAATGATTTATACCCCTGTCTTATTATTATTATTTTTTTAATTAATATTTAAATGCACATTTTTAATATGTATGTATGTGCAGTTTCACAATCTGCAGTTAAGAGGTAAACAGCTATTTTTAAGTTCTGTGTAGGGTGGTCCAAATACAAGACTATTATTTATAATTCCCAAAGAGAACAAAAATCCAATTTTCTTGCATATTATTAATTAATTCGAAAAATAAAAAAATCCCATTACATATGGAACACGATTTCGATTTGTTTGTATCCTATTAACCCAATTTTGCTAGTCCATGTGGACGGTTTCTGGTTCTATCACACTAATAGATTTCCTATATTTGCCGTAAGGGTCTGAATCATCATCGTGAACAACGGTTTACGAACTTCTATACAACAGGAGCGGGAAGTCCCAGGCGGTATAGAGTGGGGTATTACATATGCATTAACAGTTGTCATAGTCAAAATAACCCATGATATTATATAGAGAAATAAATACGTTTTACTAATATAAATAAACATTTTTTTGGTATTGGACTAATTGGTCTGGGGCATTCCCAATAACTCGAGGTGGCTTAATATTTGTGTGTATACTTTTGGGAAAGACTGTTATCAACCACCTGATTCCTTTGCTTGCAAAGGTGGCGACACCATGTCCTTGTTTACGTGCATTTTATTTTATTCTGATATTAAAAGTGACATGTTTGACAGATTCTCATTAATTTATTTCAGCAATAGCATCTTAAACTGGGGTCGGAGCTATGGAAAACAAGATTACATCACAGCGATATATTAGGGTGTATTTATTTTTAAGCTGATAATCCAAAAATCCGCTTTGGTAGAGAAATGTCTCAACGAAACGAATCCTACATATGTGAGGACGACAGTTGCAACTTCGAGGTAGGGGACAAACTTATATACCCCAAGAAACAAACAAGGATCACGCTGGAAGACAGTGTCTACTCTGGTGTTGGAAAACAGTTCAAGATTAGAGCCATCTGACTACAACATTTCTACACAGAAACATCGGCAATTATAAAGCTGAGCTAGAGGTCTGATTTTCAATCCGATCTTGACCAGGAAGATCAACACTGACCACCGCCACTTATGACGCATTTCAATAATTACCACATTTTAAGTAGCAGCAGCAGCAGCAGACATCTGAAATCGCTGACATTGATCAAATGAAGCATGAAACATAAAATCAAAAACCGTCTGATGTGAATGTAAAGCTTAACGCGAGCCATGGCTCCACGTCCACATCCAACACCAAACAAACTCTTAATGTCAATGACAAAGCAGTAGAAGCAAATGCTTGTAAGTGGAATCGGAGACTGAAACCCAAGATGCGATGCACTCTCTCCCCCGTCAGTCACTTCTTCACCACCACTGACCACAGAAGCAAAAATCAGACAACGCACACAATAGTATTTAGTGAACTTCAGTTTAAAATATGGAAAAATAATGACTTGGTTGCTACCACATGAAGGACAACATCTCGTCATATTCACGAAGAGCTGTCGGTCGGTTGATGCATTTGCAACTCGGCGAATGAATGTGAGGATTATGGTGATATATCACGTGCAACCGCACAGAATGTCTAATGGTAGTGAATAGTGGCGGCATGTTTGCTAAATACGGATCTCAAATACAGTTTATGTTGCGCCTCCGATTGTGTTGGTTTGTGTGTCATCTTTAACAGTCTCATGGCATAGCTGTTGTACTTCGAGATCTCAACATTATTTCGAATGGGTACCTTCAGAGTTGCGTAATTGTATGTGCACTCACTCGTCGTCTGTACTTCTGTGGCAAATGATTTGTGGCACATCTTGGTCGTGACGTCGCTGAAGATGGACAGAAAGGGGAGCTGAACGAACCTCAACTTCAATTTGTTATTTTTTTTAATTGTTTTACAAACATTATTTTCATACATCAAATTCTACAAGCCAAACTTGTTAGAATATGAAAATGCATGCAATGCAATTGAGTCGCTGTCGCATCCGTGTCACATCCGTACGCAGACGACAAAGCAGTCACGTGCAAATGCGGATTTGCACATGCAACAAGTTGGCAATTTCGATCCACCTCAATTATTTCAATTTTAATTTAGTTGGGGAAAGAATCAGCTATCATTTATGAACGAACGCTTCTCGTATATTTTGAGAGTACTTTTTCCATACAAATACTCGAGAGACAATGCCAGGTTGTCTATCTAATTGTTTCTTTTTGAATCATATGTTATTCAGGCATGAATCGCTTTATTTTTAAACAATTTTGGGAAATAGTGCAAACTTATTTCAAAAGTCAATGCTGAGTAGCCCAAATAGCATCTTTTGTGATACTGGCATGTCAGTGGACAACACAAGCGGCACCCGTTGCCGTACGGTGCGAACTGAAATCAGCAAGTGATCGTTGAGAAGCCAATGAATCATATGTTATTCAGACATGAATCGCTTTATTTTTAAACAATTTTGGGAAATAGCGCAAACTTATTTCAAAAGTCAGACCAAATAGGGCAGTTATTGAAAAGCAGTATTTGCTAGAACTAGACACCCACCGAGCATTTTGTAAGCATCTTTTGTGATACTGGCATGATAGTGGACAATATTAGCGGCACCCGTTGCCGTACAGTGCGCACTGAAATCAGCAGGTGATCGTTGAGAAGCCAATGCATACCACTTTCTGTGGTCAATGATTAAGGACACGGACTTAGATGATCAGTAGCACCAATATCGTTAATAGTATTAGCCATCTCGGGGCTGCGATTTAATGTCGCTTGACTATTTTATGTGGGGTACAATACAGAAAAAATGTTATGACGTATATAGGAAACCTACGGTACTCTTAAGGCAACCACCTAAATCAAACCGTGTGCATAAGTAAGGGGAATAGTTTGTTCTGTTTTTAAAAAAAATATCTTGTATTTGGACAACGATTTATATTGTAAACCCAAACGTAGTGGTTTAGTTTGTCATAGCTTTCTGGTTTTATAATTATATTATGGCGATTTTGGCGTATTTGACGATATCACCCCAGAATCGGTCACACTTGAGCTGCCCAATATTGAAATAACAAATTACATATAAAATCTGTTTATACCGAATTTCGAACATAATCACACCAAGGGCTTTTTAAAGAAGTAGAAGTCAATAATAAACCCGATTTATGATGAATTTCGACATACACACAAAAAATCATCGGCTACAGCAATCTATGGCACATTACAATCACAAATTTTGCTTTATAATCAACAAATGTGATAACCCTACATGTCGCATCACAGCTGTCCAATATTGAAACCGCTTGTTGGCGAATTTCATTCATAATCACTTACCCGTCTTACTAACAAATAAATGCGATTTATTAAATATGACAACCACACCTATTAATTCAGGGCCTTCCAATAAAAATTCAAAAATTAACCGATATGACAAATTTTTTGGATATTACAGAAAAAATCTGACTACCCTAACTACTAAAAAAATCAAGCGATTATAAATTTCACTCTAAATAATCGTTTATAAACTTTAGAATCGATTAATAACATATAAATCGATTTACCACTCTCAAGCGTTGCCACCAAGGCCCGGCCTTAAAGGGAATAGAAACGGAAAAAACTTGCTCGTACTGGCAATTTCTTTTTGAGTTTGAAAGTAAATGAAATGAAAAATAATAAAAACAAAAACTACCGAAAAAGAATGTCCTTGTGTTAAATGTTTGCGACAGTTTTTCGGATCTTTGTCTGTTTCTCATACAATGACGTTTAATTTCAGTATACGAAAAACCGCTAAATCCCAGACCATACATATCCAATAAAAAATACCGCAATACGAGGAATAAATACCCGAGCTGGCAACACTGCTATCCGGCAAAAATAACCAAGGTAGGTCGGCCAGAGATTTAAGTTGAAAATTTGCCGAATAATATTTTCAGTTTCAGATTTTGTTGAAGATTAACGGTACAAAACAACATTTAACAAGAAAATGTTCGCTCTCCGTAATGTCAGCAATGTGGCCAAGTAAGTAGAATCGTATCAAAAAAGCAACAACAAATTCTAGTGATTACATAAAAATTGAAGCCCCAACAAATTAAGACTACTCTACAACACTTGATGATGAACACGAATTGATTTTATTTCCGCTAGGTCCGTTCGCGGAAAGCATACTTTACCGAAATTACCCTACGACTATGCTGCCTTGGAACCCATTGTATGTCGGGAAATTATGGAATTACATCATACCAAACATCACCAGACCTATGTCAACAACTTGAATGCTGCCGAGGAACAATTGGCCGAGGCCCAGAGCAAAAATGATGTCACCAAGATCATTTCTTTGGCTCCGGCTTTGCGTTTCAATGGAGGCGGTCATATCAATCACTCGATCTTCTGGCAAAATCTGACCAGCGAGAAGACACAACCCTCGGCTGAACTGAAAAAGGCCATCGAATCGCAATGGAAGAGTTTAGACGATTTCAAAAAGGAGATGACCACTCTCACCGTAGCCGTCCAAGGCTCCGGTTGGGGATGGTTGGGTTACAATAAGAAGACACAAAAATTGCAAATTGTCGCTATGCCCAATCAAGATCCTCTGGAAGCCAGTACTGGTATGTGACGTGAACGTTATCTTCGTAATACGAATGGTTTTCCAACGTTTATTTAATTATAGGTTTGGTGCCTTTGTTTGGCATCGATGTATGGGAACATGCTTACTACTTGCAATACAAGAACTTGCGTCCCTCTTATGTTGAAGCCGTTTGGGATATTGCCAATTGGAATGATATCTCTAAACGTTTTGCCGATGCCAAGTAAGCGTCAAGCAGCGCGGGCGTTGTTTTGAAATTATAGCACTGTCAGTCACCATCATACACAGCCTACCCCGGTGATCTTCGTAAAGAATGAAAATATACTAGAAATTACACCCATAACACAACCAATAATTGTTTCTTTTATATCTCTCTCTACAAGAACAAATATGTTGGGCTTCATCTTAAATGCGTTTCTGAATAGCAGAAGAAAAATTAACTGGATGACGAGGAGATGTTATTATTGCGTCTTACGTTCTTCGAGTAGGAAAAATGGCTGTATAATTTAAAAAAAAAAAGTATGGGGATTTATTTTAACAAATGTGCCACACACAAGCAATTCAAAAATAGAAAAATTCCACTAAGCAACAAAATAACCCAAAAGATGTACTGTGGTCCCCTGAGTACAAAAATGTTTGTCCTTTTTTTCTATAGATGTCTTTTTAAATTAAATTTTTAAACCTGAATTGTTATATCTCGAAAACGACTTGACCGATTACTAAATTATTTTTAATCTTCGCCTTTAGTGACATAGCTTTCTCAATGAGTGAAATACCTTTAAATGATGTGTTTCTTATTAAAATATATTTTTTTCTAGTTAAAAAATCACAAAACTACAATTCATCCGGCAGAAAGAAAAAAGGTCAGACTGTTTCCCGATATTTTACAATCTTTATGAAACAGTCGTCATGAGTTCTGATGGATTCTCGTATTTATGTAAAATATAACAGTTTCAAATTATCTTAACAGTCAACAGGCAATACCACTTCAAACAATTCCGGATTATCACTCATCACCGCTTCTCTTGTTGGCGCCTCTTCAACATATCCTACTATCCATGCCGTCTGATGTCCCTTTGTCAATTCGTTAAAATCTTCACAAAATGCTTGTGACATATCTGGAGGCATGGCTATCAGAAGGCCACCCGATGTTTCAACCGATTTACCCGATCTCAATTTTGCATTGGTATAATTTAGTTTCTCAGCGAAGCCCAAAATGTTCTTGATGATTGGCAACTTTTCGATGACAAATTTCAGATTGTCCTTCTGAAATTCGGCCAGATTATGGGCATGACCCAACAAGCCAAAGCCTGTCACATCAGTGGCAGCATGAGCCTGGTATTTGTGCATAAGTAAGGCGGCATTTTTGTTAAGATATGTCATAGACTTCACGGCCATTTGGTACGCCAAAACAATATCTTGCTCCGAATAATGCTTTATCAGTTCCAAGTACTTTTCAGTTTTGTCACAAAGCCAAAGATAAGCGTTGGTAGCTAATTGTGTTCCCAGAGGCTTGGTTAGCACCAGATGATCACCGGCCTTGGCATTGCTTGGCATTATCACTTCATCTTTTTTAACCACTGCCGAGGCTATACCTCCAATCATACACCATGGATTAATAACACAATTTGTCATGTAGAGCGGGCATTTAGCATCGAGGGCAGCCTCACGGAAGCCCGCAGCTATCAGAGGCATAATGATATTGCGTTCTTCTTCTGTTAGTTCAGTGGGAGCACTCAAAATAATGTCGAGCTTATCCAACTCTGTCACACCTACGGCATAGACATCACTGACCACATTCGCCAAGGCAATCTTACCCATAGTACAGGGGTCATCTACCAGGGGATAGAAGAAATCTACGGTCTGTACTAAACGCAAGTCCGTATGCTTCTTCAGGGGTATTACTGCGCAATCCATACCCGATCCAATGTAATCTTCGCCATGTTCGGCCACGTCGTCTGTTCGGTCAACTGTTAAAATCTGTGTACCCAATAAATACTTGTTTAAAGTATCCTGGGGTATTTTACATCCTCACCCACGCAAAGTTGAAAACTTCGTCAATTGAAAGTCCGGCCGGAGGCCATGTGATTCCGGTTTAAACATGTTGATTCTGGAATGAGAGAGATAAGTCTTTAGTTATATAATAAGCGGCAAAATGTCACCATGAAAAGAATTTCTTGCCTAATACGGTTGTGGGCTGATATACGTTACAAGTAGGGGTATTAGATCTGTCGTCGAATGTGCACTGTATATTTAACAGTTTCCTGTCAACACCGCGAAAGAAACCCGTTGCCGGGCTTTACGATTTTGTCCTCTGCGACAAGCCCTATCAATAGCGACTTCGCACAATTATGCTTTTCTTCTACACAGCTACATTAGAAATTATATATATATATATATTTGAGCCGGTTTGACACTTATCACTGTATTTCCGTTGTTATTGAGTTGATAATCATATATGTTAATCCCCAATATAAACATGGCTTTCGTCATTTCCTATGACGTAATAAAAGTTAATGTTAATTACCCAAGATTTTGGCAGAAGAGAATGGGGCGAAATCAGAAAAATGATTCCACAAACAATGATTCATTAACAAAGTACGAAATATGGGCTCAAAATTTTAAAAAATCCACCTGGACAATCCAGAAATATTCCAACTGATATAGTTATGCAATTTTGTCTAGCATAAAAACCAAAAAAATCGGGTTTGGATAGGTATTTCTCTAATTTTAAAACGAAAGTCGAAATCCAGATTATAGGCAATATTGCGTTCAAATTATGGTATTAAGGGTGGTTGTGTTGTGATTCTGATTTCTCACTGGGCTTACGCACGATAAAGTGGAGAATGGTTTCTATCAGATCGCTCGCTTCGTTATCATAATCCCTCCTTATCTTTTTTGGAAGGTTATTTTCGTTTGAAGATCCATATTTTAGTGCTTATAATGGAACGTTCTTTATCTCTATGGCCCCCTGTCTCCAGTTTCAATATATGCGTATAATCGGATATTTTTGTATATCTATGGTCCATGGTTCATGTTTAAATTCCCATTTCCGGTTGTTTTTGGAGATTCTAAACATGATTTAGGGCCACGACACACTTCAGAGCTTTTTGTCGAGATAACAGAACAGAAAAATACTCAACCTCAAATGGAGAAATTTGGAAGAAAAACAGAGAGAGGTGCCCACAAACTGGAGTCGAAATAATTAACTTAATAATTAACAATATATGCGCACTCACCTTTGCGTACTCGTCCGTCCAAAATACAATGGGCCGACCAACAAATCAAATCAGCTCTTTGCGAATGTGTGGGTATAACCACATATGGTGGTCTACTGATTGTAGTTGCCATATGGTAGCATTCGCTCATCCCAGATATTTTTGGGCGTAATAGTGCGTTTACACCGGAAAAAATAAAGTAAAACCAAAATGTTTTAGTGACCGGCCGTGGTGTGGCGATGATGGCTGCAAACAGGTGGTTCCGGTCAGTGAATATACAAATTTTATAGTGCATAACACACCGATTCGGGAGAAGATTTCCGTCAGTTCTTTCATGGAATATTAGGGGAAATAAGTAAGTAATAGTTTCAGGAAATAGATTGTAAATGGTGGACCAAATAGTAGTAGTTTCTATCATGCGTCTGTATCACTCTGTTTTCAGAAGCATTTTCATAGAAAAAAGGCCAATGATGCAAAATGCGAATCAAAGTGTCATTCTCTGAGGATGCAACAGCTTCTCGAAATTCGCATCAGTCCAGTGATCGATCGAATATATTCGACAAATCCACTGAAAGTGTTAAGCTTTTCTATAATGAACTTCCATATTTTACAAACTAACATGGGTATATTTGGAGATAGCACGCGAGTCGTATGTTTTGTTTACATTTCGCTAAAACCTTTAAATTGGATGGAAAAGGGAATTTTTAAAAAATAAAAAAAAACAATTAAAATGTCATCTCAACATAAATGGAATACCTAAAATAGCCTATCCAAATTTATACATCTTTGCAATATGCAATATTTGTAGGAAAAAAATGTGAATCATAGGTTTCCAGTCATTAGAACATTTTGTACGGAATGAATCCCATACAAAAAGTTGATTTTGTATGATTATTTCTTGGATGTTACACGTACAACATCCATATAAAGTGAATACTAGTACGTTTAATGGGGATTTTGAATATTATCCGAATGAAATGGCTATTTGCTCTTATCCGAAAGCGTCATCATTTTAGTAATCTTTGTTGACGTTTTTTTTTTTTTTGTAAATGCACCTTAGCAGCATGACAAGAGTTTAGAACATTTTGTACGGAATGAATCCCATACAAAAAGTGGATTTTGCATTTTGTATGATTATTTCTTTGGATGTTACACGTACAACATCCATATAAAGTGAATACTAGTACGTTTAATGGGGATTTTGAATATTATCCGAATGAAATGGCGATTTGCTCTTATCCGAAAGCGTCATAAATTTAGTAATCTTTGTTGACGTTTTTTTTTTGTAAATGCACCTTAGCAGCATGACAAGAGTCTGGCATCACTGTTTGGAAAAGAGCTTCCCTTACTCGGCAATCTGGCATCCTACCAACCCCCTCCCAGCGAAACAAAACAAAAATCAAAATATAAACAAAGACAACCATATCAGCTGTTCGAAGTAATTTGGAGCAGCTGACATTTGTTCCAAGTAATTATTTTTAAAGATTCCAATGTTTCAAAGGACTTGCGCACTTGCGGTGGATGTCGTAGGGAAGGCGACAAGTGAGACCAGTTCCGACAACGCACGCACTTGTTACAATCCAATCCTCTAGTTTTTTGTGTGGATAATGTTTCGAAATATGGAAAACGGACGAAATGCGCAAATTATTGTTGAAACGACAACCGAATAAAAGAAAGGAATCATATCTTAAATTCCACAAGTAACATACACGCGCATACATGCTACCAGAAAGGATACGGTACCAGTGACAAACTATACTAAACATTGGTGGCCAGAACTGCGTTGCTCGTCTTTGAAAACGGTCTACGGTTACGGTTCTAAAGAACAGCAAAAACGATAGAAAAAAATCATTCATTACCATAATTTATTGAGTAAAATTTAAAATTGAATTAAATCCAACCAACCCCTGTCAAAAGGAGGAAATGGAATTCAGGCACAAAACAAAAGCAGCATAAAGCATAAGTGTACGAGTGTTTGTGTTTCTAAAAATAATGTTTTAAAACAAGTGGGGAAATAAAATACCAAGTTCCGATACAACAATCATCATCATCATCATAAAACATTGTAATTAACTGAAGTAAATGTTTAAGTTTGTGTAACACATAAAAACATCCAATTCAACATACATTTGGAACTGCTGCGCTTTGCAAAGGGTAAGTCTGTGATTTAAATATGAAAAATTAAAAAAAAAATTTGATAAAAAAGTAACTGGAAAATTTCTATGAAAATAGTTTTTAACAGAAATTGTTCTACTTGCCTTGGTGAAAAATCAATTTTCCTTTATGATCCACATTCCACACAAAAAAAAAACTATAGTCTATCTCTTTCATACACTGGCTACCCCCACTCTCGGGCATTCCAATCAGCCTGCTGGCTGGCTCTGTGTGGATGGTATACAACATTTGAATTTGTAAGGACATGTTGTCCACCTCGTTAACTTTTGTTTTATATTGAATTCATTTGGACATATTTCATAAGGCAATTGATGGTTATTTCTTTGTTATTGGAAGCTTTTGTTTTGTCCTCTTGCCATCGTTTGGTGTGTGAGCATTTGTTTGTTTGACAACGTCATCATCGCCATCGCCAGAGCCCTCCCGAACACCATCACAATTAGTTTTGCTCAGCGTCATCGTCGTTGCCTTTAAAAGATGACTAATATCGTGTGTGTTCAACTCTTGATTCTTTGCTGTCGTACACACATTTTTATTTTGCATCATTGAACTTGAATTCGAGTTGGGCATTGAACGAATGTGCTCAAATGAATTTTATTGCCTAATTTCCTTTTATTATCAATTCTGAAGAAGCATTAGAATTTTACAGTCGACGATTAGATCGTATGCAGTAGCATGTGTACGTAGTTTGAGAATTAGAAATAAGTGTCTATGGTCAGTCGTTTCTGAAATTGTTTTCGGATAAATGGAATAGCATGTCCACTCGGTTAGTGGGTATATTTTTGAAATTGAAATTGAATTCGAAATCAAATGAAATATTCATATCGATTTAGCATCCTAAAAGCTTTCTGTGGTGGCAGTGTGGAGCATGGTCCTACGACATTCTTACTGCGATGCGACAACCACCTACTCATACCCCGTAAACTAACGAAGTATATGCGTTAACCAGATAATCCCCCACAGTTGGTTAGGTGTTGAGGTCTACCTAACATTTCAGATTGTCATTGGGTCGTAGCACCCAAGGTTGAGATCCCAACTCCTCGCCTAGCGAACTCTCCGATCTAGGTGATTAACCACAGCCAGCGCAAAACTTTGAGAAGGTGGTTTTTCATTTGGTCAGAAAGTCCAGCGCTGTATCAGATTATAGACTCCGGTGAGATAGCGTACTAGTACTACGTGCGTCCATATCAATTTGAATTTTTCAGTTCATCTTTATTTATTTTGTTATGAGATCTTATCAGTATAGATATTACTGCAAATTAGAGTCGGAGATTTCAAATATTTAATTCAACATTCCATGAAGGAAGGATCTGGAATCGTTGAGTGATATAAAATGATTTTCTGGAGATGGATTTACATGTCTTACTCGCAGAGTTCTTTCGAAACTATGAACCGATATCCAGGGCAAAAATTGAAATTATTATTTTGCAAAAATAAATGAAAGCAGATGGGGACTGCTCTAGTGTGGTGTGTGCGATGAACACACAGAAAACCCAATTTCGCATCCTGGTAAGACCATCAAATATTTTACTACTCGTAAATGCCCGCGGCTTTACAAGTAAGAGAGTAATCTCTAAGTCATGTAAAAACTGCTCTCGATCAAGCATTAGCCTTTCGCAGCCGGCTTTAAATGTAAGTCTCGGTCAGTGGGTATTTAAATTTAATCGTGCACAGCTCACTGATTCGAGTGAAGTCTGACGAAGATCAGACGACTATGAAAAAGCCAACTAAAGTGTAGGAGTTGAAATGAGTTTTTCATTTTGATGTTTTGTTTTCTCATTACAAATGCTGGCGTCCGTTACACCCTTGCCCATTTTTTAAAAGAAAAAAGAGTTTATGCAAACGTCAAAGACTAACAAGTTGGAAGTTTGGTAACGTTTTTGACCTTCGCAAGCAACAAGACTTTTTCCTTTGAGGTGTTCAGGGGAAGTTTTGTTGACGAACAACTCACTGAAGGAATAGCAAAATGTTTCCTTTGAAATCATGAATAGCGTTTCGAAAATAAAATTCCTGGTAACATTGTAAGCTTCGAATAATTGACAATTGTGGTCGATTTTACCAAATTTCAGCACTTATACAAAATGTTAATCAGCGAGGCACACGAGTTCTAAAACAGGCAATAAATTTGACCAATTGATATACGAAAGACATGCTTTCAGTATATTCGATGTCAGCGTTATCCGAATAGCGGATCGAATCATTATCCACGGAGATTAAAAACCGTGGTAACCAAATCGGGGTTCTGCGGCGCAAAATCTATTAAAGTTATGGAACCAATTTCCCGATTAAAACACCTTGCCTGTGGAGGAGGAGAATTTCGAACAGAACATAAGTTACAGAATAATGTGCCAATATAACTTATCGCCCTGTCACTGCGGGCAAGAAGACACTGGAGCTGGAGAAGAAAACCTCAATCCTATGGTGTTTTCGCATCTAACAAAAAAGGAACATTTTTAATGTTTTGTTCGCATTTTTAAAAACAAAAACAATATGAGCGAAAGGACTAAAAGAGGATAAACTTAAGGCAATATGTTGGTGTGGGCGTCTGAAGAAATAACTAATAGACCTGAAAGAAACCAGTGGACATCCCATGATACGTGGAATCTCACAACAACAAGAATAGAAAAAAAAAACTCAACTGAACGATGCCAGAACCCGTAGGAAAAAAAAACATCTAGACTAAAGGGTGAACACTTTACGCTTAACGCCGTCAGAGACAAAATGAAACCGACAGAAGGCCTGGCAAAAATGGCAGTTGAATTTGTTAGAAAACACTCCATAATAAAAGCTTCAACTCCATCAAATGGTTACGAAACTACAATGGAGATCCCATCACCTCGAAAAATAGCCACCTCTGAATTTGGGTTCACCACAATTCCAACATGTTATCAATGGACTGCAGCAGTAATGTGAATGCCGTTTGTGATCTGCCTTACCGCCTCGATCAATCGTTCCGGTGCGCATTTGGGACCACAAGCTCTCAGTCGCTTATCGGACAATCTCTGTGATAGCTTCCAGAGTCAGTGGCTTGTTTTCATACACCTGTCATATAAAACAAAACCCAAAGGTAGACTAGGGGGGACTGATAATAATCAAAAGGCGTCCTTATGCGACCGATTAACGTATCCTTCACAATGTCCATAGATATACGGGCGGTGTATGTGCAGTTGCGTCGTCCTGTTGAAACCACATGACGGATAAATCTCCGGCATACAATTTAGAAATAGAATTTAGAAATTGAATTTAGAATTTAGAAATAGAACGCCAAACTACATGAGTGGACTTGTGGAAACGGAGGGACCACAAAGAGAGGAGATGATTAAAATCATGTTTTGCAAATAGTAACGTAATTTTCGCGCTACTATATTTCAGACAATTTTTTTTCAACTGCATATGCTATCACAGGAAACTGAACAATAACGTCATGCAGTGACTAAAATGTGAAACTTAGCTGAAAATCTAAATGACTCGGTTGCAGTAAATGTTGCTAAATAATAGAAAAAAATATATATATGCCAACAATCATCGTGCTTTTAATTAATAAATTATGATCGTATGTAGAGGGCGGACGTGTGTGTACGTCAGCGACTTGAACAGTAAAACAGTAACCTCTAAGTCCTCTAAAATTGCGATTGAACAAACATTCGGAGACAGTTTTGAGCCGTAGGTTCTGTTCAGTTTATGTCGTGTACAGCTGACTGATTTGAGAGAAGGTCGTGGTCTGTTTCTTTATGGAATCGAAGACTTTACAATGCTAGAAGGAGACACACTGGTTTGTGCATGCAATTGATTTTGAGTTTACAGTTGCGAGGCTGTTAATCGGAACACAACATTTGTATACTGAGTGCATTATCCTTTTGAATATGAGTCACAGTGACATCCCAGTAACAACAACGTTTCTCTGTAATAACAGTAATTGCCGAACATGTGTGTCTCGTTTGTGTTTTTTGTTTGTTGTGTTTAAGAAGTCAACTCACTTCCCTCCATAACATTCGAAATCCTTTTAAATCGTCAGAACCAAATCTCTCAACTCTTTACAATTCGCATAGCAAGAAACAAACGAAGAAGCGAATTGTAATTGTAATTGTAATTATAATAATTCAACGATGCTCTCATGTAAAATGAACATTAATACTCTGGTACAGTGGCAATGTGTATGTCTGTGTTGGTTTGGATGTATGTGTACATTTTCCATAGAATAAAATACACAAAAATAAGCAATAAATTTAAATAAAACAAATAATGAAAATAATCCCTATACTAAAATGAAATCAAATACAAAGTGCTTATACACAAACCCTACAGAGCCAGGAGTACGTGCTACAGACACACATGTAAGTAAGTTACTACGTTACGGACTCAAACACACATTGGGACACATATGAACATTTGCTTCTCTTAAATCCGCACACAGAAGGATAACAAGCATTTTTATTCAAAGCTCCTTAAATGAAATACAAAAATCATATAATCAAACGGTTTGAGTGGGGGGGGGGGGGTGTTCATGAGCCCCAACCACTCACTCTTCAAGCAAGAAAATAGTTTTACGTTCGTTCGTTCGTCCGTCCGCCAGCTTGTCCGTCTCCCCCTCGGATAGTGAGCGTGTGTTCGTGCCCCAACAGAAAGTGCGTGTTGGTTGCGAATGAGTCATCCTGCACAATTTAAAAGCAACAATAACAACAAACCGTTTGTATTTGGATACCAAAATGTGTATGTACATATGTATGCATGTGTGTGTGTGTGTGTATTCTTCGATATCCATCCATTCATGGAGAGCGAAACCCTCCCAAAGGAAAAGAAAAAAAATAGCAAAAAACAAAAAAAAAAACACAGACTAACGTCATTTTTTATTACCATAACAGTATTGAGTTTTGTTGAATGGCTCGAGGGTGGCAAGCCAAGGTTTGGAACAACAAATTAAGTCTTAAGCATGTGATTTTATATTATTTTTTTTTGGCGGGGACTATTTCTAGCCAAGGAACACCAGGAAAATAACACATAAAGGGTTTTCCAACAGGAGGTGTTATTTTGAATCACCCGGTATTTCGGTAGCTGTCAACTTTGAAGCATTTATTCTTTGACATTATTAAACATTGGAACGATACACGCATTGACATTAGTCACTACAAAAATGGTGAACATTTTCCAGTTATAGTTCGCAAAACTGAAGGGGAACTTCTCTGTGCACGAGAAGTTCCTTCAGGACATACTGTTTACAGTCTGGGTGTTGGTCGCCCACACTGACTACCACATCACGGCAGTCCACAAAAATGGATAGCCCACTCGGACAGTGACCGTATCGATCCTTCCACATAGGGAAAATATAATCTGGAGGCATGTACAGGCGGCCTTTTCGAAGAGATGACTGATGTGGCATTTTCTACGAACAAGTCACGTGGAGACATCTAGATTTTATAGCCATTTTAACAAATTTCAGCAAACCTATATATATTTTCCCATACCACAAACACTAACTTGTTTGTAGGTGATAAATATCAAATATATATGTATAAATTTTTGACTTTTTATTTTTTTTTCAATTTGTGAATTTCTATATAACAATTCATCTTCCTCTCTCGGTAATTGCATCCATTTTAAAGAGCGTAGCTGCAATCAAATATTACGAAAACAGCTGCAAATACACACTTATTTGCACTCAAATGTTGTACTTTGTTTAATTTAATAAGTTCGTTGTCTGTTTTTCCCAAACACGCTATTGCTTATACACAAATACGTAATATTGATAGTTTGATGAGTTATATTTACATCCAAATAAGCTTTGTGTAGAAAGAAATAAGCTTTAGCTGCTACAAAGACCAAACACTCGTTTTACTTGTGTGTACACATTAAAAAAAGACGTATTTTTCAGCGTGTACCTACTACTTTGGTCGTCTGCCATTTTAGGGATATACGAGGTCCCAAACACTTTAATATTGAATGTTTTATTTTCCTTCGACTGACCAGACCTCAATCGTTTTGTGGAATACAAATAAAACTACGATGTCTACCAGCAATAACAACAAATAACATATGCATAGATGTATGTGTGTACCTAAAACTCATATCCTCCACGCAAAACGAAAAAGAAGGAGGAACGACTGAAGCGTTGCCTACACACGGTATCCAAACTGAAGCAGTGTCGCCACTTGTCCGGACTATCACAGTACCACAGTGTATTCAACAAAAAAGGCACATACAACTTTGCACTCATACAAACACACACAAACAAACGCACACCTATTGGCGGATGTACGAATGGCACTGGTCGGCTCTCGAAGTTCTCACATTTGGAAAGCTTGCGTTAGCTTTTTTGCGCTAAACAAATACTATGCGAGAGGCAATGTTACACTCGCTCACAAATATCCTGGCAGGCTGCTCACACAAATATTTGTCATCAACACAGCACAGAGAACACTGAACACAGAAAAAGAGTGAGAGCTAGAGCTAGAGAGAGAAAAACAACCGTATAATAAAACTGAGATGATGGCGACAAGTATCACTCTGTTTTGTGTGTGTGTGCGTGTGCCTACACAGTAGCTCCAAATACAAATTAAAAAACAAAAACAAAAAAGGTTCCTACGGCAAGCATTTAAAAGTAAAGAGAACGGAGAAATGTGATGTGGCAGCCACAAAGACTTCAAACGGAAAGGGAAACACCGACTGATGGTGATGATTCATACTTTGTATTATGTTTGCTATGTTCCTTTCCTTTCGTTTCGTTTCTTCTCTGTCTATTTCTGTTTCGTCTTCTTCTTTGCCATTCTCTTTGCCAAAAAGGAAATCTGACCCGTTACATGTATATACGACGTACATATGTATATTAACAATGGTCTATAAGGACTACTTAGTTAGCCGAGATACCCGTATACCTAGCAATCTACTCGCATACGTGCACATGTACTTATGTAGGGGTTCTAGTTTCAAATTGCAATTGTCTTAGGGGTTGCGCTTTTGCTAGCAGGGACCGAGAGGTGCAGTCTTTGTTAGACGTCAACATTTCGCAAATGAATTTGACCAAGCGTCTCAACAGAGAAGAGGTGAGGTGAAGTAGTTTGCGCTTTTAGGCATGAAAATTAATCGCATTTTGCCTATTTTTCTACTCTGCGACAAAAAGGTAGACAAGTACATGATAAATCGACGATTAGTAGGAATCCAAAGTGATGTGTGTGTTTTTTTTTTTTATAGATATTAGAGGTGAGACAGAGCAATCTCCGCAGAAGAATGTCTGTCTTAGTAATCAATCATGATTGTTTGCCTTAACAAACATACTAACAGAGGGAGAGTAAATTAGTTGCGTGCGTGTGGTTTTTCATTGTACAGAAAAATATTTATTTATTTATTTATATCTATTACAATTAAAATTATAATAAACTTAAAGAAAATAAGCACTAGCAGTTGCTATCGGTTTACGTACAGAAAAATAACATCTAATAACATCATTATAAACTTTTTGTATTTTATAAATTTATTTATAAATAAACTTTTACATCTGGCATCACTGTTTTCATATGATAAGGGGAATCCCACATGTCCGGCTGTGATGAAAACAGTGTTGAAAAGCGTTGGTGCAATTGTACCATTTCTGGTACAATCTAATATATATTTACCCTCGACACTGATTCACTGATACACTGATTCCCTGATTCACTGACTCTGTCACGCAGTACGTAGGAATTTAAATAGGCATTCTATAAATAATAATAATAAAAAAATAATATTTTTTTTTGTACAGAAATTGTGTTTTCCCAGAAATTGTGTTTTCCCCAAATTTTTTTTTTTCCACAAATTTTTTTTTTTCAACAAAAATTTGTTTTTTCCGCAAAATTTTTTTTTTTCAACAAAATTTTTTTTTCAACTAAAATTTTTTTTTTCCACAAAATGTTTTTTTTCAACAAAATTTTTTTTTTTCAACAAAAATTTTTTTTTCAGCAAAAATTTTTTTTCCACAAATTTTTTTTTCCCAATTTTATTTTTTTTCGAAATTTTTTTTTACAAAATAGTTTTCTCAAAATATTTTTTACAAAATTTTTAAAATTAAGTAACAAATACTTTCTCAAGCAAATTAACGGGCGCCATAGGCGCATTACAACTTACTAGTTTAAATATATTTTACTAACCTTTTGGGAGCACAAAATATGTTCCTTTTTTTCTTAAATTCCAGGAGCGCGAATTTGTTTTTGGCCATATCACCGCAAATGATGTCCAAGTGGAATAAAATTCGGCATTAGAAGAAAGGAAATGTGCTCCTCTTAAACGCTGCCTACATTATTTCTATAAGTTATTAAGAAAAAAATATATATATATATTAATTAATTCGCTTTTAATCATTCTTCGGGAATTTTGCTGAATATTTCGGTCTTTTTCGAAATTTTGGGCAGTTTTCCACACAAAACATTCCAAGTGGTAGGGAATCCCACACATGTATCCAACAGCTATTGACCAATCTTTCTGATTGTTTAGCAAAAGTAGTAATTACGATTATCGATAAGATAATGCAAGTGTGTTTTTTTTTTTATTATTAAAGACTCTACTTTCTTTTAAATCATCAAAAACACTAGCATTGCATTTATAGGGGACATCCCCTGAGTGTTGGCCTTCAAAAAAAAAAAAAAAAAAAAAAAAAAAACACTAGCTAAATACTTCCTATGTTGACATCAATTAAAGGTACCAACAGACTGGGGCTAGTAGGGAAGCATGACTCATTGGCAAAAAATTATATAAAGAACCGTCATTTAATACTTTTAGTATGGTCTGGGTTTTTATCTACAAATGAAGTAAACACAATCATTTTGGCGGGTAAATGGGGGGAAGTAGTATCTCTGGATACGTGACTTGTTGGCAATATTTTGTAAGAAGGCGCCATTTAATACTTTTTTTGTTGTCAGTCCAACACTCACATTATATCCCCTTCATATGCAGGACATGGAAAGGAACACTGTCTATATTTTGTTATTAATCTACAAACATCAACGACAGTCTCTCTACTTTAAAAGTGTGATAATGAATTTGGTCAAAAATAAGTATTTGAAAGTAAATAGAAAATTTGAATGTTTTCTTGTTTAAAAACATCTTGGCAGGTTTTTCAGTATTTCTCTCCAAACTTTATATTAATATAAATATTTCCAATACGTACACATAACAGCTGATTAGCATTCCATTAAAAGTCACCAGAACAACAAGTCGAACAAAAATCGTGAACGTAAGCAATTTTGTACAAAATCCCTACCCACTACAACTTTCTTCTGTCACAAAGATCAAAGGCAGACACTTGTGTTTTAATTTTCGTGTAGAGACATTCAGCAATAATCCTGATGACCGATGACTTGCCCAGTTTTGTTAGTTACAAGTTTGCAGTCATCTGTTTCCATCTTTATTTTGGCGCTTTAAGTCCACGTGTAAGCTTTTCCCTTTTGCGAATTGGCGTTTTTTTTTGTGAAATTGTTGATTTGTCAACATTGTAATTCGTATGGCCTGACGAACGATCTGACGAAAGATAATGGAAAGCTATTCGAAGCGGAAATGAGTGTCTGGCTTGTCTTTCGATACCGAGAAAAAGGCGGGTAAAGTCATTAAATTCTACACGCAGTTTTTGTCTTGTAATGGAAATGCCTTCAGGATAGTTGGGGATCGTCCACATGACCTTCATTAAAAACCCAAGACATTCCAATGAACTGATTGAAGAGGTACGAAGAAGTGTTGTCGTGAACTCAAATGTTTTTCGTAACGCTTAAGTAGTTTAAAAATTTGGAGTCTCTTCAAGTTATGCTAAGAAAAGTGAAAAAAATATTTTTTTTTCAAAAATAATAAAAATTTGGGAAAATCTGGGAATTGATAAAAATTGTTTTTAAAAAATTTGACGTGATACAGACATTTCCACGAGTCTGCCTGCCAAAAATCAGCTCGATTGGATCACTGAAAAAGGGTTAAAAATCGGTCAAAAGGCTTTCACACAGGCCACTACGAGCTTTATACTTCAAACTTTAAAAAAAAAAATTCTGACGTGTACATGAAAATCGGCGATACACGTGTATTTTTATTTTTTCCCCCTCTTTCCGAATATGTGCATTTGGTTCATAGGACAGAAAAAAATCAATTTTTTGTAACACGGTGTTGTGTATGGAATTTGGTTGGTTAATTTTCAAGTTCAATATTCATATACCGTCATGCTATTTTTTTCAAAGGCTTGGTTAAGGTTTGGATTAAATGGGATGGCCTCCATCCAATTGGTCCATTATGAGCAGAACGAGTTTTGGGCTGGATTTTTTTTTACAGGATTTTTTTTCTTTTTTTAATTACAATACAAACTAAATTTATATTCTAATTTTGGGTCCAGGGTAAACCGGCTGACACAACAGACCATATGCTTTCATTATTGCAGCGACAGACTAAAGCCTCTGGAGGGAATCGAGCCCACAAACCATCACGCTAACAACTTGCCTACCGGGGTGCCTACAGGAATTTAGTTAATGATGACAGACGTGCTCTGGCCAACTGTGCACATGTTGTCCAGGAACCTGCTCCCAAGCTAAGTAAGTCGGCTTTTGCTGTGTAGCCTGACTAGTGCAGCATAGCTGATTCTTCCTCTTCTGCATCATATCAGGCTCTACAGTAGTCCTGCCCAGCAAATACACCTGCGATTTGCCAGCTATACCCAACCATTTTGTTCACTGGGTTGAGAGAAGTCCCCCAGTTTCAATGGAATGTTGAGAGAATTATATCTTTATATGTTTGTGTGTGTATGAGTGTATGACGAAGAATTATCCTTTACAATTCTCTGTGACTCATTGACTTTCCATACAGTGGCGTCGTGTCATTTCGTAACTTCCCCATTTTTCCCACGTTACAAGAGTTTACTTGATCTTCAACATTTCGATCGTAATAAATATTCTTACGGCGCTCCTGTGCTCTTGTTCTATATTAATTTGTTGGTGGGGCTCTTGAATACACACACACACACTTACACACACCCATACATACCGTTTGTTATTAGTAGTTTTTCACATTTGGTGCCAAGAAGTCGGATTCAAAAAAAAAAAAAAAAAAAGTTCAATCTCCTCCCTGCTCGTTCGTTTGCTGTCACGGGTTTTTGTTTCTTCTTCTGTTTTGTCGTCATCATCGCTCGCTTTTTTTATATTTCGACATCCTTCTAGGTCCCTTTCTAGAGGGGGTTTTCTCTATACATATATGTATGTACACTCATGTACGCGTAAGAGTGTGAATGTGTTTGGTTGTCTCATGAAATGCTTTTACAACGACTGTTGCCTGTGTTGCTGCCTTTTGTTGCCTCGCCTGCTTTTGTTCTGGGGCTGTTGGTGTTTTTGTTTCAGAAGAGGTACTCGCTCTCGTATTTCTGCTATTTGCCAACATGTGTATCCTAGAGCCGCATATGCATTCATACTTGTTGTTATATTCAAATCCTTGTAATTATGAGATCCTTTTTTGTTGTTGCTGCTGTGACCGACTGTGTGCAGTGCTCGTTGTAATTCAGAGGTTTGTAGCACTAGGACGACGCCGCCGTCGACGATGCCGTGTATCTATCTTTCACGGTGTGTGGAAATATTCGGTTTGTCTGCAAATAATGAACATTTCTATGCCTTCGAGAAATCTATGCATTCGTTACAGTCGCCTTTTTTGTGGTTGGTCGGGCTGTTGTTTTTTTTTGTTTTTGTTTTGTTCTGTTTTGTGCTTCTAGCTTTTGGAACAGTCCTCCGTGTATAGAGCACAGCTGTGTCATGTGTTGTTGTTTTGCTTGCATTTGGGGATACTGTTTTCTTTTTGTTGTTGTTGCCAGTGTGGCGAGTTATCCTTTTTAATTTTGTGGCATAATAATAGGTTATATTTTTAATTCGTTATGAGGATTTTCTCCATCATGTTGTTCGGCTCGGCAAAACAATAAAAGGTTTTAAGAAAATTTATGTTAAGGTAGTTCATGTTACGACTTTGTAGTCCTCTGTTTCATGGTGGCCGGGGTTAGATGGACTGTTTGTTATTGCTATTCTTGGACACAAATTGGTTCCGAAGTGTAAACACATGTATGGCCTAAATATTTGCCAACTTCAAGAGTGAGTACTATGTATTTCTTTTTGTTTTACTTTAAGCTGTTTTATTTCCTTTATAGGAAATACAAAAAAAACGCATTTCGAGCACTGAATTCGGAATCAATAAATTTTGTTTACTAAAGGGTGTTTTTTATTGAGGTATAGAACTTCGAATTGAAATAAAACACAAGAAAATCGTTTTAATGTCCATCAATTTGGCTTTATTGGAAGGATAATTTTATGCCATTAATGTTTAAATATGATTTCGGGCATGTGGCCGCCGCGGCTGGCTCGAATAAAGCCAATTCTACAGGTCCAATTTTCAACCACTTGTTGGAACCACAACTCATCCACATTCATGCCATCCAATTCGGCAACAAAATAGTCGGTTATCATGGCTCTATACCGGTCTCCATTAACGGTAACTGACACTCCAGCATTATTTCGGAAGAAGTATGGCCCAATGACTCCACCAGCCCATAGAGCACACCAAACAGTCAGTTTTTGTGGATGTAATGGCATAAAATGGACGGAGCTTGCGGTGAACTTCGCGAACTGAACCATTACTTTCGAAATAAATTTGCACGATTTGCAAGCGTTGTTCTTTTGTCAACCTGTTCATGATGAAATGGCAAACCAAACTAAATATTAATCACTTGACAGCTGAGAAAATGGCCGCCAGTTAATAAAGTGATGCCAACTTAAAGTTCTATACCCCAATAAAAAACACCCTTTACAACACGTACGTTCTTGTTTCTTTTTATTCATTTTAAAATTTTACAAAATAATTTATAAAGCCTCAGCGCCTATTGTAATATATTTACATTACTTATCTTAAACTTTGTTAACAAAATTAATTAGTTTGGAAAAAAATACAAAATTTATACAATTCAGAAATATTATAATCAAAAATTATAGAAGAATTTCTATCCTATATAAAAAATACTTCTTCAATCAATATTTAAATACTAGTAAGTTGTAATGCGCCTATGGCGCCCGTTGAAATATGTGTGGAAAACAAATTTTTGTTGAAAAAAAAATGTTTGTTGAAAAAAAAAAATTTTGTTGAAAAAAAAAAATTTTTTTGGAAAAAAAAAAATTTTGTAAAAAAAAAAAATGTGGAAAAAAAAATTTTGTTGAAAAAAAAAATTTTGTGGAAAAAAAATATTTAGCTGAAAAAAAAAATTTTGTCGAAAAAAAAAATGTTGTAGAAAAAAAAAATTTTGTGGAAAAAAAAAATTTTGTTGAAAAAAAAAATTGGAAAAAAAATTTTACAAACATTTTGGAAAAAAAAATATTGGTAAAAAAAAATTTGGGGAAAACAGAATTTCTGTACAAAAAAAAAATATTATTTTTTTTATTATTTATTATAGAATTATAGAATGCCTATTTAAATTCCTACGTACTGCGTAACAGAGTCAGTGAATCAGTGTCGAGGGTAAATATATATTAAGATGGAAATAACCGGTATTTTCCTTAAATGCTCAAGCAAGTTATTGAACTCACTTGGTACCCAGTCCAGGCCGTTACAATCTGATTGGAATAACTACATATCGTTTTCGAGTGTTTTAGCCTCTCTGGATAATACAGGGATACTTCCAATACCCATAACTTACTGGCTGTCCCATGATCTTAAAAGAAAACCTATATGAACGGAAGCCGGTCTCTCACTTTCGCTTGGAATAACGTCCCATTATCTTTTGTCTGATCGTTTGCCTGGTGAGGAGACAACATACCAAAACATACAGCCTAAGTCATGATGTCGAACACTAATCAGCTGTTTGTCGCTTAGAAAGTATGCGAACGTTGTCGTTCGACATCGTGGCTTAGGCTGTGATAGTATCACAGCTGACCATGATTAGCTAATCACTATGTCCCTAGGGTCCGTTGGTTGTGTTCGCGGCAAAAACTATTTCCTGAAAAATCAAATAGCAAAAATAAAAAAATCTCTCTTCAAATATTTTATTCAATAAATGGCGCAGTTTCATAACAATTATCACATTGTTTCTTTAAACATACGCAGAGATTAACTTTCGCCGGAATCCTGTCTCGGGATACACAGGAGAAACACATTAATTTGTAGTATTTTTTTTTCCTGTGCTAGCAAAGTTTAGTAATAACCACAAAACTAATACCAGGATACTCCTGACAACAACCGACAAATAGTGAACAGTCATAACCTTTTGTAATAAACCACCATTGGTTTGGGAGTTGTAGTTCGTTTTTTTTGGAGAATTTATATGTGCTGGTCAAGAAAATGCCAAATAACCCCCCCCCCCAGGAACCACAAAGGAACACCTAAAAGTGCTTGGTGTCGATTTTTAGTTTTGGAGTGGTTTTATTTTGGCGGCAATCGTGCCAAAGGTGGCTTAGTTGGACACCGAGACTGACCGAGTGTGGTAATAAATTATTTTCCCTAAACCACAAATGCCAGCAACAATACGGGCGACATTTGTGTGTGTGTGTGTGTTGTTCGGTGTACACGCGCAGTTAATATTATGTCCTTTAAAAGGATTTTTGGATTTTTCTTCATTTTCTTGTGTGTAGTATTTCCCAAAAGGACTTAAAGCCTTTTGCGATATGTGAGTGTGTTTGTATAGACATCTTCAGCAGGTTAAATTTATTAATGCGAATTAATCTTGTCTCTTGCGATTTTGTTGCAAGAAAAAAAAGAAACATTTCTTATTTCTTATTAATTGTAATTTGGAAATACCATTCCAAGTTATATTTGTCTTAAATGGATTTGTGGTGTTTTATTAAATTAAAGGTTATATTAGAATTGATGTCATTATAATGACGATATCATCGTTTCAATAATGACTCTCATGCCTCATAAATTTAGATGTGGCATGATTTGGTGAGAGTTCACTGATTCTCCTAATGCTGAGCGTTATTTACAAAACCGGCTAATTTAGGACATATGATTATTGCAGTGTTGCCATATGGTGTGTTTCCGAACAAGCATCGCAGTGATGCATTTACGAAAAGACCACAGCGTTAATTTGCATTAAAAGCTCACTAATGCAAACTAAAGTGTAACCCTGAAAGCAAAGAGTTTCTGCATTTAGTAAACAGGTGTTTGTTTGTTAACAATTGTCAACATTTTTATTGTTGGTATTTACAAGGAAGAAAGTACGATTAGCAGCCATGCTGTGGAGAAAACTCACTATTTATTTGAAAAAAAAGACGAAATTACTAAAACATCTTAATATATATTTACCCTCGACACTGATTCACTGATACACTGATTCACTGACTCTGTCACGCAGTACGTAGGAATTTAAATAGGCATTCTATAATTCTATAATAAACTAGTAAGTTGTAATGCGCCTATGGCGCCCGTTAATTTGCTTGAGAAAGTATTTGTTACTTAATTTTAAGAATTTTGTAAAAAATATTTTGAGAAAACTATTTTGTAAAAAAAAATTTCGAAAAAAAATAAAATTTGTGGAAAAAAAATTTTTGCTGAAAAAAAAAATATTTGTTGAAAAAAAAAATTTTTGTTGAAAAAAAAAAATTTTGTTGAAAAAAAAAAATTTTGTAGAAAAAAAAAATTTTTGTTGAAAAAAAAATTTTTGCTGAAAAAAAATTTGGAAAAAAAAATTTCTTGAAAAAAAAAAATTGGAAAAAAAAAAATTTTGTAAAAAAAAAATTTGTAAGAAAAAAAATTTTGGAAAAAAAAATTTTGGTAAAAAAAAAATTTGGGGAAAACACAATTTCTGTACAAAAAAAATATTATTTTTTTTATTATTATTATTTATAGAGTTATTATAGAATGCCTATTTAAATTCCTACGTACTGCGTGACAGAGTCAGTGAATCAGTGAATCAGGGAATCAGTGTATCAGTGTATCAGTGTATCAGTGAATCAGTGTCGAGGATAAATATATTCTATAATAATAATAATAATAAAAAATAATAAAAAAAATAATATTTTTTTTTTGTACAAAAATTGTGTTTTCCCCAAATTTTTTTTTTTACAATTTTTTTTTTTACAAAATTTTTTTTTCAACAAAATTTTTTTTTTACAAAATTTTTTTTTCCAAATTTTTTTTTTCCAACAAAATTTTTTTTTTCCACAACATTTTTTTTTTCAACAAAATTTTTTTTTTTCCACAAAATTTTTTTTTTTTTCAACAAAATTTTTTTTTCCATACTTCAACGGGCGCCACAGGCGCATTACAACTTACTAGTTTAATATAACTTATCTTTGCTAGTTAAAAATTCATTTTATGTCGACAACAGCCGTTGATTGTAGGTACAGCGGTTGATTGTGACTGATTGTGATAAATTAAATTATGCTGTTGCCAGATGTTCAACGTTACCATATCACGTTTTACTATTTCCCCTCACAACATACTGGCGAGGCCAGGTTTTGTGAAACAGCGTAAACATATTTTCTCACTGTGTAGCAATTGCCCAACGTCACATGAAAAAGTTTCCTCTCGTAATGTTACATTTTAAATACGTCTAATTAACATTGAATTGAGTTTAAAAAACAGCCAACTCTTTTTTTTCTTCTAATATTAACTCAGAGAGTGTGTTATTTGTTGTTCTTTGTCGCTGTGAAACGTCCTTAGAGTGGAAGTCCTTGATGGCGAAACCACTTTAAAACAATGCTCATAAATAGAAACACAACGCACCAGTTTGAAGCCAGCTGATGCTGACGTCCTTTTGGTGTTCTTTACTTTGTACGCACACACACACATGCCTCTACGTGTAGTGTATCCTTTCAGCCAGGATTCTACAAGTTATGTTATGTTAATTTGATGTTCAAATTACAACTGTGAGTTTTCTCAGTCATAAAGTCTTGAGTCTGAACCAAAAATGAACATTTAAATTTGAATTTTTATGTAGACCACCACAGGCGAACAACAGCAACAGTCACACTTTACTCCAGCATCAAGGAGCAACATCATCATCAGCGCGTCATGGCGCTGTCGGTTAGGAAACTCCATATACGACACTCACTGTGGGCACTTCAATTGTTGTCACTGTGGATTTTTGTCCTGTGGCCTGAAATCTATGAGTCATTTATAGTTACAATAATTTTTGGATGAGGGCTGCCAGTGCCAGTCGAAGGAAGTGTAAGGCAAGAAGGTCGCTGTGAATGGGACAGTGAGCGCCAGGGCTGTTAGCCAGTTTGTACGGTTGCCACTTTAGGTTTTCTCCCCCCCCCCCCATACGCTTGTTCGACAAAGTGTTAATGTTTTTTTGTACTTTTCTTTTTTATGTTTGTTTCGTTGCCCTGGAAAGGAGGTTGTCTGTTGTCCTTTTTTTTTTTTGTGTTTGGTTAAGTGCCCAATACTCCTGCATTTTTGTTCGCCAGTTCTTTTACTCGTGGTGTTGCTGTTGTTGTTGTAACCCTGTCGAGTTGAAATCGAGCATTGATATGCAAATTTGCCGCTGTCGCTCATTCACCGCGTCTCCCCGTCACTAGCGTGTCTTAGTCATGTTGCCTCAAGTTACACTTTTTGTGTCTATAGAAAAGTGATGTCGTCTTCAATACCATTCACCCTCTCCGGAGGGGTGGTGCAGCGCTCTCGTGTTATCTGAGACCTTAGACGTTAGCCAGAGATGTTCATTGAAATTTATTTTAGGTTCATTTAATTTCAATTTACGTCGCTGTGTATTTGGATAAATGGATTTCAAACGAAATGAAAATTTGCATTTAAACTCAAGTGGAGAGTTGTTGCGAAAAAGTAATTTTGGACTCGACTCGACTTTGCTGTGATAGTAAATGGATTGGAACGCTTCAGTTACGATGATAATGGACCAATGCAGGCAGCATAATTATTTATGCAAAAATATCAAACAAAGAATTTCAGTTTGGAATGTGATATTTGGTAGAAAATTGCAGTCGTTGTTTGTTTTTGCCATGTCATAGAGTCAGTTAACTTTGTATTTATTAAACCGATGATTGAACTAAGTGGGCTATCACAGTGGATGGAGTAACTGAGTGTTAGACTTATTTTGTAACCAGAGATATGAGAAACATATTTTCCCTAGGCAAGAAACAAACAATGAAAAATGACAGCTTTATCATGAGACAGATCATGATAAATGTTATGTGAAAGATTACGAAAATTATCTTGAGAAAAGTCATTAGAAATATCATGAGCAAGATCATGAGAATGATAAGGAGAAAAAAAAATTAAGTGCATTTTAATAATGCGAAAAATCACGACAATGGGAAACAAACAATGAAAAATTGCAGCTTCATAACAAATATCATGAAAATTGTCACGAGAATGATGATGAAAAAGATAATGTCAATGATCATGAGTATGATTATCAGGGAGATCATGAGAATGATCATCAGGAAAGTACAAACAAATAAAACAACAAAGAATAAGCAATGACAAATTGCAGCTTTATCATGAGACAGACCACGATAAAGGTATGCGAAAGATCATTACACATTAGGGTGGAGTGAAATTCAAAAAAAAAAGTTAACCTCGGAAAGAGATGTAGTCTGGGGTCCTAATGAGGGGAAAAATAAAGAAAAAAATTTTAAAAAATTTTTAGGGGTCGCGCCACTCCCTCGATATTTGGAAATTATCGCTATTTTAGCGTTAATTTTAGAAAAATCCTAAAAAGTTTTATGTCAATAAATGTTTGCAATAGCATAAACAATGAAATAAGGGCATGAAAAAATTTAAAAAAAAATTTCTCATTGTTCAAAAATTGCAAAAAGTAAAATAAGTCAAATCGCCCCTTCTTCAGAAAATTGACTGAACAATGAAATCGCCACCAAAGCTACAAATATTAGTCGATTATCCTCATATTTGCCTCAAATACTTTTGTTTGGGCTCTGAACAAGCTCAAACTTTTAAATTTCGAATAAGTTAAGTCGTTAATTTTTAGGATTTTTCTAAAATCAACGCCAAAATAGCGATAATTTCCAAATTTCGAGGGAGTGGCGCGACCCCTAAACATTTTTTAAAAATTTTTTCTTTATTTTTCCCCTCATTAGGACCCCAGACTACATCTCTTTCCGAGGTTAACTTTTTCAAATTAAAAAAAAACATGTTTTCACTCCACCCTATTACACATATCATGAAAATTATCATGAGAATGATCAGGAAGAAGATGCCGATAATGATTATGAGAAAGATAACGATAATGACTATGAGGGAGGTCATGAGAATTATCTTCAGAAGAAGACAAACAAATGAAACAACAAATAACAAGCAATAACAAATTGCAACTTTATGCTGAGAAAGATCACGATAATGGTTATGTGAGAGATCATTACACATATCATGAGAATGGTGAAGAGAATGGTTATGAGAAAGATCACGATAATGTGAATGATCATGAGAAAGATTATGATAACTATCAGAAGAGAGATCATTTGAAATATCATGACAATGGTAATGAGAAAGATCATGACCATGATCATGAAGAAGATCATGAGAGTGATCATCAGGAGCTTACAAAGAATTCAAAAACTACCGAACAACAGACACTTAGCCTTCCTCGCAAATTATGGTCAGTATGGGTTGAAGTGGCGGTCCTATTACTCATAACTTAGTCCATTACGTACCATTGCGATACTGGATGCTGTGTTGAAACCCTACTGTAGAACCTACACAGACCTGAGCAGATTATGTGGATAAGAGCTTGTGCTGGAGAAACTGAGCCGTCGTCGCAAATTATGGTCAGTATGGGTAGAAGAGGCTGTCCTATTACTCACTACTTAGTCCATTACGTACCATTGCGATGCTGAATGCTGTGTTGAAAACCTACTGTAGAATCTACAAAGACCTGAGCGGGTTATGTGGCTAAGAGCCTAAGTAATACCCGAGAGAGAGAGATAGAATAAGACATGTACGTCTTGATTAACTAGATGAGTCCCTGAGATCGTTTATTGTGATCTACTGTATTTCGGCGAGGTCGTTAAGAAAAGCACGCCCGTTGTGACGATTCTTGAATTCAGGAATACCGATTTTAGATATTTTATCATTGGGGAATTTTTCATAAATTATTTGGGGGAATTTTCACAATTATTGGGGACGATTTCATGTTGGTCTTTTTTGGGGAATTTTTAATCTATTTTTGGGAATTCTTCATTTTTCGTTTTTTTTTGTGCATTTGGCACTTGTGGCATTTTTCTTAGAGGCAATTAGAATACATTCGAAATTTCGAGTGTATTAACAAAGACGCGGGGACGTTTTCATGTTGGTCTTTTTTGGGGAATTTTTAATCTATTTTTGGGAATTCTTCATTTTTCGTTTTTTTTTTGAGCATTTGTCACTTGTGCCATTTTTCTTAGAGCCAATTAGAACACATTCGAAATTTCGAGACGCCCACCCACAGATGGCGCCATCTACCGATATAAAATTTTTAAATATTTCAACAATTATCATAATCAGTATTCTTTATTACAGAGCTTCTTTGCAATAAACATTTTTGAGTCGCTATTCAAAGCTATAAGAATGCAACACATTAATCATTTTATAATTTGTACATGAACATTAATATTCAAACAATTCAAACCAATAAAACTTCAATGAATTCCTTTGTTCTTGGCTCTTATTGTACGAGAAAACGAGTACACAGCACCATATGGGGTTAATACATGTGTATTTGTAAAAGCAAACAACAACCACAACAACAATACAAAAAATCAATCATGTTATAGATGAAAGAAAGTCCTCTGTTTCTCTGCAGGATATTTTATTTTTGCATTCCTCTTACGACGCATTAAAAAACTCGCACGTCTATTTACAATTCCTTTTTCTGAAAATGGCTGCGTTTATGAACAAAAAAAAAAAAAAAAAACAGAAAAATATAAAACGTCATGTTTTACGCCAACAACAGCAACAGCAGTGACAACAACGAGAATACGAAAGCAATGATAGACGCCTACACAAAATTACGGCCATCACTGCCTGTCATGTGTTGTCAGAGATGTGGGATGATTGTTGGAGCACAGGACAGCAGAGGCTGAAAAGATATTGAAGAAATTTGCAAATCATATGAACGAGTGCGGAGTAGGCAGGGCGGAGGACGGAGAGCAGGAAAACAATTAAAACAGTGGCTCAGGCAGCCGGAGGTGTTCGGAGGGGGAGAAAAATGTCAAAATTTTAAGCACAGGACATATTATCCTTCATTTGTGGCATTATTGAGATCATGGTTTTGTGTAAGACGTGTGAAAATTCATTGGGGAAATCTTGTTGGTATGTAGAGAGAGATATAGATTGGGAGATAGACAGAGAAAGAGAGTCACCTACACAGAATTGAAACGGAAAGGATTCAAATAGAAAATTACTTACATAATGTGGCTCTACGCTTTAATAAATAATTTCGCAAAACTTTGGTCTAGCGCGTACTTTCTCCAGTTCGTCAATCTGTACATCTTCTTCCAGTTGGTCCTTCCATTTTTAAAATTAGTTACATCAATTAAAGATATATTCACTAGGGTGGAGTGAAATTCAAAAAAAAAGTTAACCTCGGAAAGAGATGTAGTCTGGGGTCCTAATTAGGGAAACAATAAAGAAAAAAATTTTAAAAAAATTTTAGTGGTCGCGCCACTCCCTCGAAATTTGGAAATTATCGCTATTTTGGCGTTGATTTTAGAAAAATCCTAAAAAGTTTTATGTCAATAAATGTTTGCAATAGCGTAAACAATGAAATAAGGGCATGAAAAAACTTAAAAAAAATTTTCTCATTGTTCAAAAATTTCAAAAAGTAAAATAAGTCAAATCGTCCCTTCTTCAGAAATTTGACTGAACAATGAAATCGCCACCAAAGCTACAAATATTAGTCGATTATCCTCATATTTGCCTTTAAATTTAAATTTCGAATAAGTTAAGTCGTTAATTTTTAGGATTTTTCTAAAATCAACGCCAAAATAGCCATAATTTCCAAATTTCGAGGGAGTGGCGCGACCCCTAAAATTTTTATAAAAATTTTTTCTTTATTTTTCCCTCATTAGGACCCCAGACTACATCTCTTTCCGAGGTTAACTTTTTCAAATTAAAAAAAAAACATGTTTTCACTCCACCCTAATATTCACCTAGTAATGACAGTTCGTTATGCTTTTCCTTAATTCGCTCTGTATCTTCCTCTAGAAGTGCGAGACACTTTAACCTAAGCAGAATGTTCTGGTAGTGGCATCTACAATCGGTTTGAGTCCTCTGCTAACACGGGACAGACGGATTCAATATGTTGGAAAAACGAAGATTCAAGTATCCGGAAGTAGACTATCCATCTTCCGTGTGTTTTTGGGTTACCGCTCCAGTTGCCCACTAGATCTTACCGACAAAAGGTTAACAGGGTTAACACCAAGATTAGTGTTGAATTCTGTATTAGGTTTGCACTCGTCCCTAAAATATCCGACCAACTCCTGTGCGCTTTGTGAGTTGCCACCGCAGTTGTCCACTCTATCTCAGACCGAACCGCAGGACACTTTCAAGTCACAAATCGTGCTCGACAGTCGAAACGGCTCTATGAAAAATACAACAAATGAAAAAAGCCCCCCCAACCAAATGAAGAATTCCCCTAAATAAATGAAAAATCCCCCCAAAAGTCCAATATGAAAATTTCCCCAAAAATTCTGAAAAATCCCCAGACGATTTATGAAAAATTACCCAATGTAAAATTTCCCAAATATTATGAAAAATACCCCAAAAAGTACAACAACAGATTTTCGTAATTTTGAAAAAACGTAATCTTTTTAAAAAAAAAAAATCAAAAGTATGAAGCCTTGCCCCAACGCGCGCGACATATGATTCACATTTGTTTAGAAAATATTCCCAAAATTAAAAAATTGGGGAATTTTTCATTGTTTAATTTTTGGGGCATTTTTCATATGAAAAAAAAAACGAAAAATGAAAAACTCCACAATTTTTGGGGGGAATTTTTCATTATGAAAATATTGTATGAGATTTCTTGGAGAAACGCTACCATTTTTGGGGGACAGTTTTCATAGGGCCGTTCTGATATGTTTAACGGAACTGTCAAATGTCAATTGGCCTCAAACAACAATTAGGGTTGCCAAGGCTCACCTAATACACAGTAAGGATGAACATTTCTATTATGTTTTCATTTCATGGGATATTTATAGATTTAAAGATATAAATTTACAATTTTGGGATAGTGGAAAGATTGTTTTATTTAAATGGCTTGGACCGCCTCATAATTTTCCCTAAACACCAAGATTTGTATTGATAGATTGTCATTTATCGGCTGTCGTAATACGCCCATGTGTTTGCTTTGAAATGGAAAACTTGTGTGATGTACACTCACCGGCCAGGCTATGTCCTTTGAGAGTATGACTTGAATGACGTCAGCGCCACAAAGCACTTGGCTGAGGAGGAGGGGGATTTCATCATTTTAAATGACCCCTACAATTTACACACTTTGTCTGTGTCCATTTGTCCGGTAATAAAAGATATTGAAATAAAAATAGAATGTTCTCGCGCTATTATTGGTCGAGAGGGTCGACAGAAAGAGCAAAAGCTATGAATATTTTCCATTCACAAGGATGCAGTGAAATCAATGCCCCCCCCCCCCAGGAATTACAGACATACATGGTCATATGTGTCTGTGCTAACATTCCTAGACCACCAGATCTATAGGCCCATTAAAGTGTAGTACATTTTAATGGCACTGCGGCTACAATAAATGTGTGTGATGCGTGTCTAACGCTGGCTGGGTGACATTTAATCTGTTTTGTATTTCTTTTTTTCGTTTCTAATAACTTTTCTCATTTGCGTGATGCGGGAGTAGTCATGCACTTGGTGGCTTCCTTCCGTTTCCTGGTACTTGGTGAAACCATTTAAAGCACACACATATTTTAGTTAATGGCCGGCCATTAATTAAATATTGTGTGCCCATTAAAGTGAGATGTCCTTTACATGCACATCCCAATTGTCAAAGTTATAATTGAGTATGAAATTGATACGGCTGTCCGCAGATTTAAGTCATTAACATCCGATTAAATTACAAACACTGAGATGGACATCAAGGATGCGAATTATTTTGTATTTACCTGGCTGTGGTGGGCTAACGCTCATACCAGTTGACATTTGTTGCCTTTGTTATCCTATGACCTTCAGATACTACGAAAAAATTACTATAACAGTTTTTTCTGTGTCAAGAAACATATTTTTTTAGTTTCCAGCCTTTTTTTTTTTAATTTTTCTGTTGCATAGACTTATTGCCCTCAAGAATAATCCTTAATAAGGATACTAAAATTTCTCATAATTCCCATGCGATTTATTCTAATAAAGTGTGTTTTTTATTGAGGTATAGAACTTCGAATTGAAATAAAACACAAGAAAATCGTTTTAATGTCCATCAATTTGGCTTTATTGGAAGGATAATTTTATGCCATTAATGTTTAAATATGATTTCGGGCTTGTGGCCGCCGCGGCTGGCTCGAATAAAGCCAATTCTACAGGTCCAATTTTCAACCACTTGTTGGAACCACAACTCATCCACATTCATGCCATCCAATTCGGGAACAAAATAGTCGGTTATCATGGCTCTATACCGGTCTCCATTAACGGTAACTGACTCTCCAGCATTATTTCGGAAGAAGTATGGCCCAATGACTCCACCAGCCCATAGAGCACACCAAACAGTCAGTTTTTGTGGATGTAATGGCATAAAATGGACGGAGCTTGCGGTGAACTTCGCGAACTGAACCATTACTTTCGAAATAAATTTGCACGATTTGCAAGCGTTGTTCTTTTGTCAACCTGTTCGCGATGAAATGGCAAACCAAACTAAATATTAATCACTTGACAGCTGACAAAATGGCCGCCAGTTAAAAGAGTGATGCCAACTTAAAGTTCTATACCCCAATAAAAAACACCCTTTATTAAAGTTTGACATAAACTTCTATTTCCAATTAAAAAATGTAACCTTCAAATCACAATTTTCCAAATAAAAAAGAAACAGCATCGTAACTCAAGTGCTAAAGTGTATTAGCACATAAAATGATGCTAATATACACCTGTGCCACTCGAAAATATTTATGTATGTATGCATTTGTGTACATACATATATTCATTTACGACTAAGTACACACCAACACTTTTATTTGTCTGCAACACTGTGCGGCCATAAATAGTTTGAGTGTATTTTTCGTTACAGTAGCATTTGAAATGTTGGAATCGCCGATAGGAATTAATATTCGGTCAGTATTAAACTCTAGAAAAATGTATTACTGCAAGGAGTACCAAAGATTATGCAGAGGGCAGACGTCCCAAATTGTTTTTGACACATTAGTTCGGCCACACACTCTGTCAGTAATTGACATGGCAATATTTGTAAGGCTTTCAAGGCAAATAATGTTTTTTTTTTAAACAAATACCTAGTTTTTTTAAAACAAATACTGTTTTATTCACCAAACGACATGGGACGTCTGCCCTCTGTATGGTCTTTGGCAGTACTTAGGGTGTCCCAGTAATAGATTATGATTTTATTTAGAAAAAATTAGCTTGCAGGCTTGAAACATCAGCTTTTTTTGTTGCTCGAGTAGCATTTTTTAGTAGATCAACAACTACGCTAGTACAACTCATTGCCGCGTAATGACATCTCATTACATTCTGCATGAATTCCAGGCAAAAAAAATAATGTTAACTTTTAATCGAGTGGGATTTGTTTGTAGACCCAGCGAAGACCCAGTGTTAGTACGTGCATCTCTTTACCACTTTCATTACCATTTAATTACGTATCATAACCCTAAGTCTCCATGGTCTCCCCTTTTAAAAATTCCAACAATCGTCAACGATAGCTTTGAACAGAAAAAATGCTACACAATTTAAATTGACCACTTCTATTGAGACACCCTACGAAATAAATTTTTATACACTCCATCATAGGATGGAGTATATACTAAGTTTGTCATTCCGTTTGCAACACCTCGAAAGAGTGATCTGCGACCCTATAAAGTATATATATTATCGGTCAGTGTAACATTCTAAGACATTCTAGCGATGTCCGTCCGTCCGTCTGTTGTCTGTTGAAATCACGATAGAGTGCGAACGACCAACGCTTTTTGTAGGAAGATGTTTTTTGCCCATAAGCAGGTTAAGTTCGAGAATGGGCAATATCGGACCAAAGGGGAAAAAGTTCCCCTTTACGGGACTAAATATATCCCGGCCATAATCAAATTTTTCAAATATTTTTTTTCACTACATCTGATTTTTTTTGGTAAAATTGTTCTACGTTTATATAATTTACTAGCTGACCCGGCAAACGTTGTATTGCCGAAAAATTTTGATTGAAAAATTTGTTTACTGAATTTTATTTTATTTTATGAACAAATATCAGTAAATGTAGTTTTTCGTAAATATCTCGACTCCACCGCCACTTAGCAGGTCCAAATTTTATCCGCAGTCTTATATTTATTTATGAAATGTATTTTGCGAATTTGAGCCAAAACGTTCCACAAATACGAAAAATTTTAATATCGCGACTTATGCGCCACCCATCGGGACAATACTGAAGAGAAACCTTCCCGCGGACTAAACAAACACATTGTCCAAGTTTGGTAACAATCGGTCCAGCGGTTCTTGAGTTTCAGGCGCTCTTACCCGGAACGAACGTTTTTATATATTATAGAAGATGGGGAAAAAAAATCCCAAAAATGGGCGTGCTCATGGGTTCCGTGGACCCTTGGGGCCCAAAAAAAGGGCCCATGATAAACATGCGCATATGGGTATCGAAGTGCAACGAAATTTACTCACGAACCCAAATATGCCTTTATTTTCATGATTTGCCTAAATTTTTTGATCCGGTTTCTGGGACTATCGGGTCACCAGCGGCCCAAAAACCGTCCCTTGACAAACATGGACATATGGGTATCGAAATGCAACGAAATTTTCTCACGAATCCAAATATGCGGCTACTTTCATGATTTGGATAAAATTTGTGATGGGATTCCTGGGACCATAGCGTCACCAGCGGCCCAAAAACATGGACATCCATGATGGAGGGTATATAAGATTCGGCCCGGCCGAACTTACTATTTGTCCACTTGTTTCTGTTTATATTTACAAAAATTTGTTGCCCAGTGTACATCAAAATTTCATAGAATATTCTACACCTACAGTCTGATGAGTGTCTGTGTATTTATGAGGGTGCACATCGTTGAGCCAACAACAAATTACCATAAGTGATAAATGTTAATAACGGAATAAACAAAAACACAAAAATCCATAAAATGATAACAGGTCTAAGTATAATTCCAAGATTTTCTTTCGTTCGCAAAAATTAAACGCTTAGGATATAAGAGCGATTTGAGTTGTGGTGTAATTACCAAAAGTCTGAGTTTATGAGAATAACTAACGTTTTACTTTATGAATGGAAAATATGTTGGTAATAAAGTAGCTCACATTACTCTGGGGAAAAGGGTTGCTTGGTCCATATTTGTAACACCCCGATATCCATATGTGTCGATCAAGCATTTTGTGCGTGTGTAATATAAAACAATGTGTTTGCACAATAAGACAATAAATCCCCTTTTTAGAATTTATGGACGATTACAATGAAACCTTTTTACATTTACAATTTTAAACCTTTTGTAAATTATCATAAATAGTGAGGGACATGATATCTTTTTATATTTATTTAGAAATATATATGATTGAGAAATCGGATTGTACATTTATTTTTATTCCATTCTATTTTTTCCTCCTTTATCTTAATTTTCTGTGACTTAAAAGTTCATATGGTTCTATACACTTTCATATGGAATGTATGTCTGCAAAAAATACAACCCATCACCTATTGTCTCTATTCATATATATTATAATGTTATATACATTTATTTACATATACATATGTATATCTACTTCTTTCTATCACTCATACACCAGCAATTTAATATAGTTATCATCTTTTCCATTCACGTTGCTTCTCTGCACACACACACTCCATTGTTGGAGGGGGTCATATTTGTATTGTTTCTATTCATTTGAAACACCTTCAAATCTACACCAGATACCCTATTGCGAATGAGTCTGATCGGTAAAGGGTATTTTGTGTACATGGCTATTAACCCGATGGGTTATGGGCTAGTAAAAATATTATCAGTGGGACTCTTAAGTACCTTTAGTATCGGACTTAACTCTACTGTCTGCAGGTGTTATGATCTCTATGCCTACCACTTCAGTTCGCCTGCGAGAATTAAGTCAAGGACAGACCAATACCTGCGTGCCGTTTTCAGAAGCCCCCATAGTTTCCTTCCAGAAAAAACTTGTACTAAGGTCTTGTAACCGTAGTTATTCTTAGTCTCTTAGTGATTGGTCGCTGTATTCCATGACTGCTGCGCCTACGAGTCGGGACAGATGGAGATGATTAACCAACAAAAAGTCAGAAACAGACAGGCTTTTTTGTATCTGCAAAGTCCTCGTATAGACGCTTAATACTACAGGAAGGGTTTCGGGGGAAAGGTCATGGCTGAAGTCGAGACTACGTATGCTTTAAGTTCGAAAGGTGGACGATATTTCGCACAATTTCTCTAACTCTCAATTTCGCATTTTTGCAGTAAATTTCCCTATCGATAGCTCTTTCCTGCAATCGCTCTCTTTGGGTCTTTCTCTTTACCACAATCGTTCTCTCTCTTTCTCTATCCCTCAATCGTGTTTTTACGCTCCTTCTATCGCTCACTCGATCGCTAGTTATATCTCTGTCTCTCTCTCAGTCTGTCTCTCTCTCTATATCGCTATCTCTCTGTCTCTCTCTATATCGCTCTCTGTCTCTCTATATCACACTCTCTCTCTCTCTCTCTTCCGGTAGATCTTTCCTTCTCTCTCTCTCTCTCTCTCGATCGTTATCTCTCTCTGGATCGTTCACACCAAGAATGATATTTGTTCCCTTGTAAGGATTGTCAACTCTATATGTATCTACAACCAGTAAATAAAATCAAATTGGATAAAACCATAAGAACTATTGTTGGCTACCCTGTAATTGAAACCACTTTGACAATTAGCCAATAGGAACACACTTCGCGTGACGTCACTGACCCAACATGCGCAGACTATTTGTTTTCTGTGCGGGATGGCCTAATCTTTGTTTCTATCATTCTTGGTTCACACTCTTTCGATCGTTCACACTTACTCGATCGTTCACACTTACTCGATCGTTCACACTTACTCGATCGTCCACACTCTCTCGATCGTCCACACTCTCTCGATCGTTCACATTCTCTCGATCGTTCACACTCTTTCGATCGTTCACACTCTTTCGATCGTTCACACTCTTTCGATCGTTCACACTCTTTCGATCGTTCACACTCTTTCGATCGTTCACACTCTTTCGATCGTTCACACTCTTTCGATCGTTCACACTCTTTCGATCGTTCACACTCTTTCGATCGTTCACACTCTTTCGATCGTTCACACTCTTTCGATCGTTCACACTCTTTCGATCGTTCACACTCTTTCGATCGTTCACACTCTTTCGATCGTTCACACTCACTCGATCGTTCACACTCACTCGATCGTTCACACTCACTCGATCGTTCACACTCTTTCGATCGTTCACACTCACTCGATCGTTCACACTCTCTCGATCGTTCACACTCACTCGATCGTTCACACTCTCTCGATCGTTCACACTCACTCGATCGTTCACACTCAACTCTCTATCGATATTCTCACTTTCTTTCCCGATCGATAATTCCTTCTCTCTCTCTCGATCGCTCCTTTTTCCTCGATCTCACTAGATCTATCATGGATCGCTCTCTATCTCTCTCTCTCGATCGCTCTTTCTCACGGTTCATTTTCTAACGTCCTCACCATAGTGGAGATAAACGATTTTTCTGACTGTCAAGCTGGCCTTTAAATCTTTGTATTGATATTGGGTGACTCACGAGCTTTTTGGGGTGCTTAGGAGGCTTTAACGGAAGGAACTAAAGATACGTTTTTTTCTTCCTAGTTTCCCAATATATTTCAAAGTACAGACTGCCACTATAACCTAACCTACTCGAGTAAATTTTACTTCTGTTCGAGAAATTTCTGTGCATATACAGTGTTGTATTATAAACCAATTGAACTTGACAGCACTTATCTATTTTCAATTCAAATTATAAATTAAATTACATCGAATGCAATTTGTCATGATTTATATTAAATCAGTGTTAATTTTCGTAAAAATATCACATCATGCCGAAGGGTGTCTAAGATTCGCGTCCACCGAATATTTGGCCATGGCTTCGTGGTCTCACTCCCTTTGCGTTGGCATCGTGCGTATGTGCTGTCATTTAATATTTACCTCCATTTGTTGTAATTTTGTTGACGTTATTAACAACAATATTTTGCTTAATAGGATGACATGTTTGTTGGTTGGCTGGTTGGTTGGATGGATGATTGGATTGTACCTAAATATATGGATGATGGGGTGTACTTGCACATGGTGTGGTAACAAACGCATCACAAAGACAAATGTTTGAACTTGACAGGGAGCTGCCACAGAACAGGTGGCGTTTCTCGTTACGAACAAGCAAACAAAAACAACGAAAAAATCACCTCCGGTAAAGGTGGCTGGCTGGGTGGGTAGAGTTTTGCAGTTAACGCAATTGTTATAATTCATACTTATGGCCACCAAAGGCGTCTTGACGTATGTGACATTTTGTGGAAGACCAGAGTTTTGGTAGGGTACATACTCGCAGATTATATACAATTTATATTATGACCTTGTGTTGAAGTCTCTGGCAGTCACAATAAAGAGTTATGTGGATTCTCTATTACACTAATGAGTCGGGTAAACCGACTTACAGAAAACCTCACCCATAGACAGCATTCACTTTATGGACCTTTAATTTATTTAATACTAGGATTTCCAATTATGTACTCTAAACGATTTAAAACGCAGAATGGGTAATTTTCAGGTTGACATACACATAGGGATACATCCACATTCCCAATGTGTGTCTCAACCGCCTCCATATTTTTCTTGGAAAAAAAAAATTGAAGGAAAATTCGTACATTTCAGAATACGTTAGGTGAGTTCATAAGAAGGGAGGTGTAGAAGGTTCCAATTTTGTACATAGGCGAAATGGTTGTGACAACTGAAAACCACTATTGAATGAGAAGAATTAAATTCTGAAGCCCTGCAAAAGATCGAAAATACAAGTACCTGTTATCAATGGAAATGTTTGAAAAAATTAAAAAAAAAACCAAACAACTTAAAAATCTATTCGAAAGAAATCCCAATAAGCGAAAAAAAATATTTATATAAATTAATTCGTACTCCCTTTAATAGAAAAATTGCTTAACAATCCATCCATCAAGATCTTGGAATATTGGATTGACCGGATACGCTACAGCGAAGCAACCACATAAATAATACAGGGTTCTCCAGCAAGAGGTGTTATCTTGGTATTCAAAGACAAATGGCATTCTTTAAGATAAATGATCGGATGTTTATTTCATAATAAAGGGGAAGGTATGCCGTTAATAATGATAAACAACATTAGCCAAATGGCCTCCACGACCACTCTTACAGGACCATATCCTTTTTATGAAATTTTCCATAACCAAATCGCAAAGTGTCTGCCCTCTGTCCCCGATAGCCTCACGAATTCCATCTTTGAGGTCTTGATTCGATGCTGGGCTGTTGGCGTAGACCTTATCATGCACATGGTCCCAAAGGAAGAAGTCGCCAAGGTGTTAAATCACAAGATCTCGGTGGCCAATTGTGATCACCTCTTCGAGAGATAACACGGCCCGGAAACTTTTTAGTCTTGCGAACTGTGACTGCAAGATTTTCATCATTTTTGTAGTGAATTTTAATAATTTCAATGCGTTGTTGAAGCGTGTGTCTTTTCGTTTTTAGTAATGGAGCAGAACCTTGTTTGATATTTCGAATAAACCAACAAATATTTCGAAAATCTGTCTGTTAATTTTTTTTTTGCATTTAAAAACAGTGTATTTGGTCCATTTCCATTTCAGAACTTTTGGTCGACACCTCTAAAGATTGCCTCTGTTCTTAATGTAATTTACAAAAACAGCTGTTTTGCTCTGAAAACATTTTTATGTTGGTGGCTAAATAACAAAAAAAAAAAAAATAGCCCACACATAACATTCGTAAATCGTTTTGCAAGGGTTGCTGCATGCAGGGTACTTCGCATGTCCGTGCGTGTGTTTGGACATTTCTCAGGACTTTTCTTTGTTATGGCAAAAAGGACATTACAGCGAAACAAACTTGACGACAGATAAAGAGAACTTTTTTTCTCAAACTAAAGAGAAACAAAGCAAATGACATTTCATGCAACACAATGACAGTTATAAAGGAAATAAATGAAATTTATTTAAAAAAAAAGCAAAGGATCCTTGAAAATCTATGTCCCGATAAGAAATTTAGAAGATAATAAATTGAATTGTCTATAAATGAGTTAGGCAAGTGATTGTAAAAGTGAAATTTCATTTCAGTAACAAATATTTTGACAGCTACACAGTTACATAGTACGTAGGGATGGATGGATGTCTGTTTGTGTGAATGTGTGTACATCTCTGTGTACTCTCTCGTCTCAGGGAGAGGTGGTGTTATGACGCCTGCGCTTTGCAGGGGTGTTTACTTCGGGCCCAACATGATGGCACAAACTGACACACGCGCTCATACGAACCCTGCAAAACTCAACTAACGGCAACTGTTACCCTCTGAGGTGGCATAAGTCAGTCAGTCGAGTATTCACGGACTTCAAAACGAATTCTACCCTTATTGGGTATACAACACGGTCGTGGCGAATTAAAAACGAAATAATACAAACAAAAAAAAAAAAAAAAACAACACAAAACACTAGCAGTGAATCATAAAATAACTGACGGGTTCAGTTTTTCATTTCATACTGGATTTTTTTTCTTCAATCGATTGAAATTATTTTCTCAAATCACATTTCCCCGTAAAGCAGAAGGAACGCCCGAAAGAAATCGTGTAGTATTGTCAAATATTAAATAAGAAATAAAGTGCAATTTGGAAAATTTAAAACCCAAAAAAAGTGAAGTGAAAAAACGAAACGTCCTCGTTCAAGAAAAATTTCACTGTTTTTTCTGTATAATACTTAAAAAGGAAAAGAAAAACTGTGTGTGTGTGTGCGTGCGTGTATGTGTGTGAACAATTGGAAAATTTTCTTTAATCAGAAATAAAAAAATCAAAAAAAAAAAAAAGCTAAAGCAAAGTAAAGAATAGAAGAGAAGAGAAGGAGAACGTTTTTCTGGCTTTTATTTCTTGTCTTGTTATAAACTAATGTGCGCATTTGGATATTTTTTAATATTTTCCTTAATTTTAACAACAATTTTGATTTTATTACTGATCTGTGCTACCACACAACAAAAATCGTTATTGCAATTGATTGATTTTCAAGTCCAACATTTTTTCAATACAACTACAACAACAACAACTACAGCAGCCACAAATGTGGTTTTCAAGTCTTACGAAAAGTCGCAACATTTTATAAACGACAAACAGCCAATATTTTTACAAACTCCCCAATAATTGGTAAAAAATAATTCAATTCACACTGGAAATTTATAAAAAAAAACGCTCAACCCAAAATCATAACAAAATTCATCAAAATTTGTGTGTAATTTTACGATTTTCGTTTTCTTTTCATTTTTCATTTTCCAATTTCCCATTTTCTTCATTTCTTTTGTATGGATTATAGAATTTTTTTTCTTGTGGTATCCGTGAAAAGAAAAAAAAAACTTGTGTAGGAGTATTAGTTAGGGTTTCTCTCTCGAAAGTTGGGGGACATGGTGCTCTTTCTCACAGTGAGAGAGCGGAGAGACTTTGCCAAACTTTTTTTTCCTACAAAAACCTTCCCACCCTCCGCCCGCTCACCAACTCTCTTAAGAAAACTTCTGGCTCTCTTTTGCCTTTCACAGTGTAGTTTGTACAAATCCTCTCTTTTGTTTTGTGTACTTTGGTCTTGCTTCTTCTTGCTAGTATAGAGATAACATGAAAATTTATTAATAAAGGTCAAGATAATACGAGTATGTATGGCTAACAAAGAATGCAAAGGGGGGGAGAGCAGGATGGGAATGTGTGATGTTCGGCTGGATGATGTTGCTTATTATGATATGGCATCCATCCATAACAATCACAACAAAAACAAAAAACAATCGACGTCGTCTTGGTTTCCCTTTTGTCCTGTCCATGACTAATAAAAAGATCAGCCGTTACATTTCGGGTAGCAAGTGGGAGAGTTTTTGTATTAAAGTAACTTTAAAAATTTAATGAGATGCAAGGATATCTTGCCATCATTATAATCCTTTGATTAGGTCAATTTACGCCTACACCCACACACACACACACAAACGAAAATGTTGCCATGTACTGCAGAATTACGCCCATCCCCAAATATTCGTATACTTTTGTGATTTTTCCATTGGTTGAGGAAGATGCGATTCAATTGCAGTAATAGACCTTAATATTTCCTTGACAGCAAAAGATCGATACAGGGAGAAAAAACACACACAAAAACGTTGCCAACTTTTGAATTCTGTTCAATCACTCTTTTAGGGTTCTGGGAAATTGCGCAAAGTTCAGTTGCAATGTTTATATAATATTGCACAGTGCAAGTGTTGATAAATTGATAAATCTGAGGAGAAGTCAGTTTATTGCGATTTTATTGACTTTTACCTCCTATGACCTACAATGTTAAATGTAATTAGGTTTTTACATAGGCTGGTAATCCAGATGGAAGTGCCTACCAGTAGTATAGGAAGAACGAATTCGTAATTAAAAGCTTTGTCTGCTGGGTTGGTTTCATTAGAAGAGCGCGCGCCATGTCACACAGCCTACGCCCCAGTCGATATTTCGCCTACCAAGTTCGATAACTGTGTTCTCAGCCATCACGGCGATGCCGATTGATCACATTTGATTCCGTTATTCATCTTTTTCCATTAGCGAGACGAATGTCGATCAAGTCATTACTGAGGGCAGGAACAGTCGCTAAGATGGACAGTTGGGATTACAGGATGCGCCAGTGCGAATCGGTCTACGAATGAACTCGTGCTTCATAAATAATGCGAAAGTTTGCTCTTTCGAATGATCTACTTGTCCTTCGCTCAAACTGATTCTTTGTGCGGAAAACTGGAAAGTTTTGAAATATGTACGACGAAGAAGTCAGTGAGTCTGCAAATTATGTTGTGCAGAGCTCCATAATTTTAGGGAACATCTATGCCTGACTTCTTCTCAGAATGTTAATGGAATATATATGAGTTACTGAAAATGTTTTGGACTGCGTGGAATTAAAAAAAAATTGCATTATTTTGATCAAATTTTTTTTTCGGCCAACCATTTTTCTCTGCGATTTCAATATTTTAAATAAAATAGAAGCGCCGCGGTAGGTGAGTTGGTAGCGTGCTTGCCTATCAGAGTGGGGGTTGTGGGTTCGATTCTGTCGCTGCAAAAATCAAGGCAAATGGTCTGTGTTACCCGGTTTACCCTTGGACCCAAAATTGGAAAATAAATTTACGTTGTATTGTAATTAATAAATAAATAAAATTATAAATTTTGTAAATGCGACTATCGCACAAGCAAACCCAGGTTCAAAACCGGGTAAAACCTTTTTTCAGCGTTTGTTTTATACCTCGTAAATACTGTCGACTTTACGAGTAAGAGAGTAATCTCTAAGGCATGTCAAATTTCAGGTCCCGCTCATGCGAAAGAAGTTCCCCGTCTGTTCCTTCATGGAATGTTAAGGGAAATAAGTAAATGAAATCGGAGCTAATGGAGGGAACCGATTTTATATTTTAAACTCGATTTTTTCCGCAGTACAAATGAGTTTTTGAGAGCTAGTCAAGTGGTCTTTATCAGTCAGAAATACTATTCGTTTGGAGCTGTCAAGTTTTTGTTTTGCATTGTCCGCAAGCACATTTTTTTCATAGAATGTTTCCACACTGTTATTGTTTTTTTTTGAAATAGTTAATTTCTTATAATTAATACTATCTAGTTCTGTTCTGTTTCATTTCATTATTTGTTTGTTTCAATCTAAATGTGCATGTTTTAAACTTCACTGTTTCATAACATTAAAAATTTTAAAAAAAAAAATTAACAAAAATTAAAAAGTATTAAATAAGTCTTAAATTCGTGCCTTTTAATTGTAGCCGGCAGTGCAAAATTGAATACAAAAAAGTGAATAAGCCACAGAAACAACAAATCAATATTCCAAGTATTCCAGAAATTGAAAAACATACAAGAAAAGTGATTGATTTTGTGAAACTAATGTTGTAAATACAAAGGAATTAAAAATCCTCTGGATTATAAAAAAACACACAACACAAATTAAAAGGTAAAATACTAAAAAAGTGATTGTAGGAAAATAGAAATAAATATTAAAAGCGGAAAAAACTTAAATAGGCATTCTATAATAATTCTATAAATAATAATAATAAAAAAAAAATATTTTTTTTGTACAGAAATTGTGTTTTCCCCAATTTTTTTTTTTACAAATTTTTTTTTTACAAATTTTTTTTTTCAAGAAATTTTTTTTTTTCAAGAAAATTTTTTTTTTCAACAAAATTTCTTTTTTTTCCACAAACATTTTTTTTTTTCAACAAAATTTTTTTTTTTCAACAAAAATTTTGTTTTCAACAAAAATTTTTTTTTTCAGCAAAAATTTTTTTTCCACCAATTTTATTTTTTTTCGAAATTTTTTTTTACAAAATAGTTTTCTCAAAATATTTTTTACAAAATTTTTAAAATTAAGTAACAAATACTTTCTCAAGCAAATTAACGGGCGCCATAGGCGCATTACAACTTACTAGTTACAAATATTCTTCGTTTTTTTTATTCAAATTGTATTTTGCATATAAACATAAGTGCAGAGTCCATATACAAGTTCCAAATATAACAGAAACAATAAAATCCACTTTTTCGATTTATTCGAAAGAGAAAATAATCCCATTGCCTCGGCTGGCTTCGCAATTTCCCAAAAAACTTGGCGACGGTTTTCGGTACGCAAAATATCGATTGTGGCGTGGGTTGTGTGATATGGTGCGTCATCCTGCTGAAATCAAAGACCGTACAAGTCCATGTCGTTATAAAACAGCGCTTGCTGTTAATCGAAATGGCTTTTAAACGGAATTTTTGGAGAATCTATTGGACTTTTGGCGTGTTAACATGGCTATCGGGATAAAAATTCACTTTTCGAGTAACGACGTTGTCCATTTCGGACTGCTCTTAGGCTCAAACAGTGAAGGGATAACGAAGCGGTTGGTCTTTTTATTGCTGAGCCAATTGGGCCATGTAAGTGTATAAAACGAGGTGATTGTGTACAATTCAATTGAAATATTGAGTTGTTGAGATCGATGGCGATGGCAATGTTCCAGGACTGAGTCGCACACTCTTGGCTACGACAGCCCCATACCCGTAATTGCGACCCATATGATGGCGGGGAGTGTGAATATCGTCCACTAGAATGCCAGTCTCACGACCTGTTTGCCCAATCTTGCATCATTTATATCTTGAAAACAAACTTATTGTCAATAAACGCACATGATTGACTTTGGAAATAAGTTTGCATTATTCCCCAACGTTGATCAAGACTGTGGTGAGATGTGCCCGAATTTCTCTAGTTTGGCCTCTACTTGTTGATCTGCCGTCACTGCAATAATTTTATAAAAGACTTTTGAAATCCGAATCCGAATTACAAAACTGCAACGATTATGATAGAGTGAGTCTATAGACAAGCAAACGATAGGTGGGAGTTTGTTTGCGGCCTTCAATCGAGACAGATGTGTTTCCGATTATACCATAAACGATCGCACACATTGTTGTCGCTCTCAATTCGCTCATTGATTGTGTCCGTCATGACAGGACGCCGTCTGATTGGAAGGCATGTAGATATTATGAGGAGGAGCAGTCCATAAAACACATTACCAGCACTTGCCCTGGCCTGGCGAGCAGGCCGGGATCAACGCTGTGTTGTTATGTCTTTAGGGACCGTGATTGTTATTGGCTGAATCTGAAGCTTCTAGGGCGTTCAGTATGGTTCCACTGGTTTTCCATTGTTTCACAATGAACTGCAGAGTCTAACTAAATCTGACACTCGAACCTAAGCTAACCCATGGCACAATAATATAAGGTAGAGGCATGCAAACAGCTGATTCAATTTTTTTCATTTCGATAGAATTTTGTTTACATTTCAATTGTTGGTTTAGTTTTTTTCCAAATGTCAAATACATTTTCGTATTAAACATTCAAATCAATGAATTAGAATAGAGAAAGCCGAACAGAGAATTTTGGGGCTCCCAAAACTATTAAAAATTAAGTTAAAGTTGCTGTCTGCTGTATGCCATTTATATATCAGAATTTGACAATAAAAATACACAGGGTTGTATCTGAGATTTTGTTGTTGGGTAATTGCGCCTATCTTCTATTATTGTGCCATGAAGCTAACGTATCTATTGCCATTGATGTAATTCGCAGCCATTCTTAAGACACTGAACTTCAACAATTACTTATTAAAGTCATAACTGGTAAAAAAAGTACAAAAATTAGGCCAAGATAATTTCAGTTTTATTTGTTTACGTTTTTTTTGTAGAAATTCTCTTCGACGATGTGGTTAATCTGGCAACATTTAGCAGTGTTTTCAGTTTATGTTGCCATATGACGAACTAACGAGTGAACCCAACACACCTAATGACTTTAGGCGAGTATTTTTTAGAAACCCCACCTCAAATGCAATACTTTTATAATGTAAAAATTATAAAAAAAATTACAGTAAAAAGCCACATGGTTAATTTAAATCCTTAAAATACAAAAACATCCAGATTATTGATAAAATTGGGACGATCTGTTCTTGTCTCCGAACTTTCTTATGGCCTGCTAACTTATTTGCATTTATGAACGACAGACACTCGTAATCAAATTACGAATGCAACTAAAAATGATTCTCTTTAGTGCAACGCAATTAACACAAAAATACACACATCTGTATTTTCCTAGTTAAAGAAGATTAGAATATATTCAAAGTCAACGGGGTCGAATGCGAACAAAGTTTTAAATCACAATTGTTTCAGCTTTCTTCAGTATTATTTTAATTTCTTAACTAAGTAAAAATAACTCAGTCATGAATTATGACTTTGTTTTTTTTCTTTCTTTCTCCGTTCTTTCAAAGCGAATGCCAATTTCCTTTGTCGCCTTCTTCTTCTTTTCCTTCGGTTCCGTCTCCTCGCTTTTATCCTTTTTTTTCGTGGTGGTGCTGGTGGCGTATGACTCATGCAACAAATTCTGGAAGTGTGTGTTATGTAGACATGGGCCACACTCACATTTCGCACATTTGTCAAAATCCTCATGTGGATTTTATGTGCGCACTGGAAATCCGCTATGTGGAACGTATGTATGATATGGAGCTTTTGTGGCAATTTCCAAAATCCAAATGATTTATTTGTTGTTATTTTTCAATGAGTATTCAGAAAATGTAAAAAGAAAAACAACAACAATGAAATATAGACAGAGTGGCAGTAGTTTTAGTGCCTTTCTTGTGGTGGCACAGAGGTTGGGGGGGTTTTATTCAATTTTTGGTCTGAATGCTCTGAAGAGGAACTTCTTTATGTACCTGCTACATTCTGTCCCATTCAGTTGCCAAAGAAACGTGTATTTTTTTCTTCTTTCGGCCGGAGTTGAGAAGAAAAATTCGATTCCTTTGTCTGCGGGTACACAGGTGAGCATGATTCAAAGTGTATACACAGATGTGGCAACATTAGGGGGAAAGTTTCTGAACACACTGGGAGACATCCTTAAAAGTACCCTTGTCACATATCTCTTGGAATATCCTTTGCGGACTGTGCAAAATAGCTCGGCTTAATTTTGGACAACAAGCTGATTTTCATGCTCAACAGCCTAGACAGGCAATAAAAGCCACAATGGATGAAAAGGCCGGTATCTACGGCAGATATCAGGTTCAATACTCTCTGGCTATAACACTGATTGACAAGAAGCACCACCTATTTATAATAGCTGGGGATACAAAAAAGATTTATAAAGGGTTTTTCAACTAGAGCTTATTTCGTTTTCGGTCCATTTTGAACGAATTTTTGTTTACAAAAATTGAAGAGGATGATATTCGCAACATTTGGTTTCAACAGGACGGCGCTACGTGCCACACTCGATGTTTTGCGCCCTGTTTTTGAAGATCGCATTATCAGCCGCATAGGCTACTGCATGGCCAGCCGAGGCAGCCATTAGAATGCAATTATTTTCCATTATTAACCGGAAGGATTGTACTTTCAAATAAAAAAAGAAATTTGAGAAAATATCTAGTAGTTTTTTTTATAGAATTTTTTTAAAAAAAAAAAAGTAATTTGCGGACTCTGTACAAATATTTGCCTAAACCAGAGACAAATATTTGACATTCAGTTTTCACCCATGTTGAATTTTATTTGTCAACAATAAGCCGATTTCTTGTTTGGCCAATGGTACAATAAACAAGGTAAGGTCATTAGCCCAACAACAAATAATCAGATACAACTCTGGTGCTCTATATTGTCAAAGTTGTATATGTCAAGAATATAAAATAAAGTACTGACAGTTAATTGTTGTTATTGTTGTAAATATTTGATACAAAATATTTACATTTCCATCATTAATATGTTCATAATTTGTTATACCCTCTATCATAGGATGGGTTTGTTTTTCCGTTTGCAAAACATCGAATGTCAACTTTGACAATTTAGAGCGCTGCGAGAAAAAATTGTAAATCAGCTGGCCTTACCTTGTTTATTGTACCATGGTTTGGCCTTTAACAAATATTTGCTGTTCAGATTGTCACGAGCAAATATTTGACATTTTGTATCAGATAAATATTAAATTTGTTGTCAAATATTTGCCAAATGTGAACCTAGCTAAGGCCTGCCTTCACTGGCACATGGAAGATATCATAGCTGAGAATACTTTCCCTCTGTAAGTGGCATGGATCAAATTTATCAGAATTCTACACTAACTCCTGTCTTAATAAAAATGTATAACAGCTTTAGTAATCATGTAATACAATTTCACACATTTTTCTTAATAAAGGTTTATAAAGCTGTTACAAATTTTTATGAATACGTTTAAAGTATTACCTCTTTGTTTTTCTATAGAACTTATATCCAATAATGATGTTACTCTCACTTTTTAAAATTGTTGCTAATTGCATTTCTTTTCCATTTTTTTTTAGATTTATTGCAGCACTTATTCAACCCCGTTTCGAATTAGGCCATTTTTGGGCCTCTCGCCGCCAAGATGTCTTCGGTTAAAGTGGCGGTTCGAGTGCGTCCCTTCAACTCGCGGGAAATCGGTCGAGAATCAAAATGTATCATCGAAATGTTCGATGGCCAGACCACAGGTAAGAAATACTCTAAACAAAAAGAAATACTAATAATAATCGAATTGTATATTCTGCTTGCAGCCATAACAAATCCAAAAGTTCCACCCAATTCCAGTGAAGCTGTTAAACGTTTCAATTTTGATTATTCCTATTGGTCACATGATGTAAGTGTTTTTTATTTGCTTTGTTTTGCTACAAATTAATGCGGTGTCATTCATTTTGCTTTTCAGCCCCGAGATCCAGATTTCTCCACACAGGCCTTGGTGTACAAGGATATTGGCGAGGAAATGCTGCAGCATTCCTTCGATGGCTACAATGTTTGTATATTCGCCTATGGCCAGACCGGTGCGGGCAAGTCGTACACCATGATGGGCAAACAGGAGGAACATCAGGAGGGCATCATACCCATGATTTGTAAAGATTTATTTAATCGTATTGCCTCAACGGAATCGGATGATTTGAAATATTCCGTAAGTTTTGTGGGTTAAAAGGGAGTGTTGTGTTTGCCTCATGTTCGGTTTATGTCGTCTGCCTTAGGTTGAAGTCTCCTACATGGAAATCTATTGTGAACGTGTGCGCGATTTATTGAATCCCAAAAACAAAGGCAACTTGAGAGTTCGCGAACATCCTCTCTTGGGTCCATACGTTGAAGATCTCTCGAAATTGGCTGTTACCAGCTATGAGGACATTCATGATCTCATCGATGAGGGCAACAAGGCCCGTACGGTGGCCGCCACCAACATGAACGAGACCAGCTCACGTTCGCATGCGGTCTTTACCATATTCTTTACACAACGGCGTCACGATCTAATGACCGATTTGATTACGGAGAAGGTGTCCAAAATCAGTTTGGTGGATTTGGCCGGTTCGGAACGTGCCGATTCGACCGGTGCCAAGGGTACACGTTTGAAGGAGGGCGCCAATATCAACAAGTCTCTGACAACCTTGGGCAAAGTCATCTCAGCCCTGGCAGAAATTGTAAGTAGTGCTTTGCTGGGTGGTCTCGATCTCTGACATTCATTTCCCACAAATTCTCATTAGTTTCTCATGTGACACTGGTTTTTTCATCATCATTCTTGATTTTGATTAACATCGGCCTTTAGTTGTTATTGTAATACTTTTTAGAATCATTCTTCTAAATTTACGTAAAACCCCACTTTGCTTTTTTTTTCTTTCAATTCAATCAAACAATCAATGCTTTTTGAATACCAAAAAAAAAACAAAAAACAATTGATTATCCGTAATGTCATTTAATGCGAAATTCGAACTTTCACAGTCTGTAAGTATACAAATCGAATTAAGGTTTTCTTTCCTTCAATAAATAAATAAAAGTATTTTAAAGTTTTACAAGTTTCAGTTTGTGTTGTTGTGTTCACAATAATGTAAAATATACAAAAGAAAAAAAAACGTACAAAGTAAAAGTTAAATTTTCAATTTATTTAATTTAATTTGTGTTTTTGTTGATTTTTCGAAATTCAAATTTATTATAATTGTTCCAAAACATATCTCATTATATAGAACACACGACCTTCTTTTGTAGTGAATTTTTATTTTGTAGTCTTTCTGAAGCCAGTGTTAGTACGCCTTACCCGAGATTGAAAATGACTGAGAGCGTCTGTCCATTCGATTGCCTTAGGTGCTTCTATAGAAATAGAAAAACGTAGTTTTACAGGTTTTCCTTTATTCAAATTCGAATTGGAACTATTGCAATTTTTGGAATCTCTTCGAGGCATTCCAATTTCAATCCCATATTTACAAAATGATTGGCACTCATAATATATTTGGCAAAACCCTCGATACAGACGACAGGGAGTAGCTGGAAAAGGGAAGATGGAGCCAATGAGAGGGCACAGCAATGTTAAACCTATGACAATAGTGGTATATTAAGGATTCGTATGAGAATGAGAGTACAGTAGATGTTCAACGGCGTATATAGCTGGGAGAATACTTTCTGGATCATCAATAGGAATATATTCTTTCAAAACCAGTAGCTTAAGCATTGTTATCATTCGGAAAAATATAGCTCTACTTCCAAGACATCTCAAAATCAAAAGAAAACAAGGACAAATTAATGTTTATATTATAAATTGAGAAAATAAATTATCTATTAGCACTAGCTTCTTGTTTGGTCATAACGACCACTCCTGTCCGTATGTGTCTGTCCTTCTGCCCTTCTGACCTTTTACCTGCAATATTCATTCACGTCTGTCTGTCAGCTTCATCAGTAATGTTAACTTTTGAAATCCATACCATTTTGCACTGCTAAACTGGAGTTCGTTCCATGAATACAATCAGTTTTTCTCTGTTCTGTAGAGCATGTTTTTCTCTTCTTATTTTTGTTTTGTGCGATGATGGAACTCATTATAGGACATGATGATCATACATTTATGTACATCAGCAGCTATATGATTCTATTCCCGTATCAGTGTATATTTTCGAACAAAACCAACATAATTTCATTGTTTTAATATTTAATCCGTTTCCATGATATCTCGCAGGCTTCCAAAAGTAAGAAATCCAAAAAAGCTGATTTCATACCCTATCGTGATTCAGTGCTGACCTGGTTGCTGCGTGAAAATCTGGGTGGTAACTCCAAGACCGCTATGATAGCAGCTATTTCTCCAGCTGATATTAATTATGATGAGACCCTAAGTACTTTGAGGTAAGATTCTTTTTCATATTCATTTCGGAATACCTTATAATAATCCTTATTTTTTGTTGGTTGTTTGCAGATATGCTGATCGTGCTAAGCAAATTGTCTGCAAAGCTGTGGTCAACGAAGATGCCAATGCTAAACTTATACGTGAACTTAAGGAGGAGATCCAGAAATTGCGCGATCTTTTGAAAGCCGAAGGCATTGAAGTTCAAGAAGGTAATCTATTCATAGATGGTCATAGTTACATATGTTACATTAAAAGACGAATTGGATAGAATGTGATCGAATAGGGCAATGAGGTAAAAGCGGGAGACGAATTGCAGGAGTTAAAGCGACTGTGTACTTTGGTGATAACACAACGAAAGGAAAATCAATAATTCAATGGTAGAGACTCAAACGCTTACTAATTAGATAAATTGACTTGATTGTATATAATCGCATAATCACCTCATTCATAAGTGAGAGTAAACTTAGATAGTCACAAGGCGTACGCCATATGGCACAAGGGTTCTACTTCCTGCAGAAAAGATACCATACCGTCAAGCACCCAGCTGTGAAAGCAGTACAGTCAGACCCTGTGAAGGAGTTCGATACTGGTTAACAATGATGAGTAGGCTCTTGGCATCCAATTAGAAATATCGATTCTCTATTAGTATCATGACTAAAATACTACTATTGTTAGTTGTATGTGAAATTAGCACCCTTGCTCTGGCTCATCTGGTTTGCTTCCTTCATATGTGGATGGAAGTGATTTCCATGCCTCAAAATCTGTTTGATGGTGCATCGAATAGGAATGCCACACCCTCCCAGAGGAATGTTCTACTTTCATAATGTCTATAAAATTGGTCACTCATTTTTACTCACCTATTGATGGGTGGGTAAACTAGACAATGCGTTATTTTTGTATATTTTTTTCGATTCATGTTCAAGGTCGTTTTGAAATTAAAACCTCGGTCTCCTGTGTATGAATAAGCCGCCAGTGTATGATGTACACTGTACTGGAACTTTTTTACAAAACTAATTTCGTGTAGTCATTAAACCAGCAAAACCTTTTTTAAATTTTCCGTATCTATAACTCGAATGCTTCGAAATTGTATTGCAAAGGTTTTTATTTAATTTCATAGTATAAGAAAAGTACACATTTCGAGTTCCAATGATTACCGCAATTCGCATCCTATTATTCGATCACTGACCGATAGATTTTGTTGTAATCATAAAATTATCTCTAGTATAAGAAGGTAAATTGAAATTAGTTTATACGTAACTATTTATATACTAAAATATTATGACGTAATTGTTATTATTTATCCACAACGTGTAATTTAATTTGAGGTTACAATTTGAGCAACCGAAAGACAGAAACAACAAAGATTTTTTCAAAATACGATGATTTGCAATCGCGCATATTTCCAATTACAAAACATATTTAGATTGAAGAGCATAAAGTCTATGTGGGATGTGTGTGGATTTTCCGTAAAGGATTTTGTCGGTGATCAGAATGTTTTCAAAATGTTGCTATTGATCAGAAAGACTATTTTAGAAATTAATTTACGTTTGTACAACCAAATATGTTTACCAAAGCGCTTAATTCCACATGTCTTTGGTTTCCAGAGGAAGCCTAGCCTTGAACTTTAGTTTACAAGACCTTGGTATCCAATTGTGTTCCGCATTACATGAGTTAATTCTGATAGTTAAAGTGAGAGCATTTCCAGCCTTATTTTTTTTTAACTTTGTCAGGTTCATAGCACAATGTGGTCAGATTGAAATTGTAACCTCAAATTAAATCACACTTACAGTACCAGATCAAAATATTGAAAACGTTTCTTTGTTTTTATAAGATATTCATAAAATCTTTCTGAAATTTGTAAAACATAATTTGGGTAAAAATGTCTAAAGATATTTAAAAACAGGCTTAATCGTCTAGTCATCGATAGCACAAACGTGGCCTCTACTGCAGTTTAGCAACATAGCTCAGATTTTGTTCAAATGTAGACCAGTAATTTTTTTTTCGCCTCAGAATAAGAACTTGAGCCGCTGGTATAATTTGTACAAAATCTGAGCTATATTGCTAAACCGCAGTTGTTCCCAATCTTGAAATGTTCACTTGGTTAAAATGATGTAAAATTTCAATTTAAATAGAACAGAAATAATTTTTCCAAACGTTTCTATTGATATTCAATTCTTGGTTTGGTGCTGTATGTGACAACCTTCCATTTCCCCACCAACTACCCCCCTAACCCCTGCATATTTTGTAATAGTTTTTTTGTTTGTTTTTGGAATTTTTAATTTTGGTAATAATTCCATTATTCATTTAGGGCCTGATGGCAAAGTGGTTTGTGAAAAACGCGATACAAATAGTAAGTAGTTCAGTATGTTTGCCATCTTACAAAAATCTCGTACCAAAACCAATAAAAAAAAACCAGATGAAAAACAATATTACAATATTTACTCTCGTACATAAATACAAAATATCGTCGGTGTATTTACCATTAAACCATGTTAACTTAAGTGTTAACAAAACAAATTCTGATTTAAAGGAAATGATTTCCGTTGAAGAACAATTTTAAAAATTTTTTTTTTTGTTCAGATTTCCCCTTACACCGACGATATTCGTATAGATAACCTCACATGCTTCGCTATTATATATTCAATCAGCTTTCGTTTTTTTTCTTAATATGTATACTTACATATATGATTTATATATATATAATTTTTTTACATATATATTTGTGTATCTGTTTCCTAACACTGTGTGCTGCGTATATTTCATTTTGTTCAAGTACTTACATACGATATATATATTTATATGTATGTTTAGGTAGATGGAAAGATAATTCAACTCGAGGTTCAAATATATATTTGCTATTGAAACTATTATTTTAAAAACAAATCTTCAAATTTTTAATTTTAATGAGACTTTTCCTACTTTTCAATAGAAAAATAAGAGTTAATTCAAGAAAATAATAATAATAATTCTTTGTGTTGAAAAGGTTTTCCCTGTCAGTATTGAAGGCCCAGTACTGTGCAGATAAGAGACCGACTGAACGAGTTGACAAAATATTGATAGAATTTTTAATATACAGACGGAACGTTAAAATTAAATCACATCTAAATGTGACTGATTGTCGTGAGTTTTACATGATTATCACTCATGGAATAACCAAAGACCATACAGAGGGCAGACGTCCCAAGTCGTCTCAAGAGGGTATTTAAATAGTATTTATTTTAAAAAAGTAGGTATTAGTTTTTAAAAAAAACATTATTTGCTTTGAAAACCTTTCAAATATTGTCATTCCAATTACTGACATATAATGTGTCAAAAACAACTTGGGACGTCTGTCCTCTGTATAACTATTGGTATAACTATTATGTGGCTATAAGACGAATAACCAAATCTGTTTAGATTTTTCTTAATTTGTGGTTCTAACACTGTAAAAGTCAATTAGAAGATTCGATCTTGATCAACGAACACCGACAACATTCGCTTCGAATGGTCGCATAACCAAATCTGTTTCCATAACCAAATATGTTTCCTAAAAAAGCCACATACTGGACTCGGCCTTGATCATAGGACCAACAACCAACCGTTTTCAAATGTATACATAGCTTACAATCTACTCGTAGAAGAAGATGGCATGGACGGCAACCGACACTGACCAAGATTTTTTTTTAAAAATTTCATTAACGACAAAATGTGGCAATTTTGAATGGTTTTTAATAAAGTCTCATATCTTACAGTTGAAATCGATGGAGGATTTTCCGTTTTATTCACAACTCTTCGGTAGTAAGACCCCTTTTTCCAATGTCCCCATCAAGATACAGACGTAAGCCTTCTCTGAAATCAGCGAGCTGTGTCCGTAATAATTTGTAAACTCACGAAGCGCTTATACGTTCTTTTAGAGATGTTTGCATGGCTTAGAGATTACTCACTTTAAATGAAATCTTCCAATATAATATAAAAATATCCTGCAAATGACCCTTCGAACCCTAAATCATGGCCCATAAATTTCTCTGCTTCACAAGAAATCTTCTTAAATCTTTCTTAAAGATTATACCAAGTTAAATTATATATTAACCTTCAGTTGAAGAATCTTCATTTACAGACACATATATAAACTTATAAGCTTTCAGTTTTCATTTTTAATGATTTTAAAAATAAAAAAACATTCATATAATAAAGAAGCAAAACAAAATTTATATCAAACGTTTTCGTTTTGTTTTTTTTTTGTTGCCAAGGTTTTCTATACTCCATAAACTATCTACACTATTTCTTATAATCTAAACAAAATTATCTTAGCTTTTGTTGCCTAAACTAAATATGAATACATTCGAATGTAATCTTCAACAAAATGAAGTAAATTCGCAAAGTGTTATTTCCTTCGGTTAGAATAAGTTGTCTGGGGAGGAGTTCGTCGTTAACTTCGTTTTACAAGTTAAAGTCTAAACAAATAAATTGCATACAGCAAGGAAATCATTTAGAAAGTTTAGAATTTTTATAATCTTGCTCTTGTTTCGTTATTTCAAATATTTAGAAAGACATTAGGCGAGTTTTATTTCTCAGGGTAACGTTTCCCATAATTTTTTGTGAGACAATTTTATGTTTTCCGAGTTTTTATCTAGAAAATTCCAACACAGAAACAAATCGGCAGAAATTGTAGCTTTGTTTAGGTTACGTTGTAAAGGGAAGGTCGCTAGAAACACGACCCAGACCCACATTCAGAGAATACACCTAGGTCCGTAAATTGGCCTAAAGGTAAATTAGAATTTCTGTGATATCTACGAAACGTTTAAGGTTGCTCCAATTAAGCTTCCCCAGCTGAGAGCTATTGGAGTCTCATTCTTGCAAAAGCAGGTAAGATGTTCCATAGATTTAATGTGGAGTCCTATATCTTATAGAAGCGGTGAATGTAAAGCCTAAAACGTATACAAGCAGCGTATTGCGGAGATTTTTAATCAGAATCTCGTTTTACTGGCATACAAGGCATACTCTTTAGAACTGAGAGATATTCTTGCCAAAGCTGAGCAGTTCACATGTCTCACGAAAGTTCTACGAAAACTTATTCGGTCCATTTCATGCGAAATATGTGAGCCTTCAATGTCGAGTGTGCAGTTGGGACGCCCCTGAGTTTATTTAGTTCTTGTTTTTTTTTTAAACTTTTGTGTATAAGAGTTTAAAACGTTCCAATTGATATTATCACACTTTCAGAGTGTAGACCTAAACGTTAAACAAAAAAGGCGACCAACGTTTTGTCCAACAATAATCTGTCACTCACTGACCTAAATATTGCAAAAGATAGTAGTCTCTTACCGTCACCATGGTCTGATAAGGATTATAGGCTGATACATCCAGGTTGAGATTTAGGAAATAATAGATGATTTATCTCATAACCGCGCAGAAAGTTTACAATCATATAAAGAAAAACTCATGTCTTGTATTTCCCCCTCAAATCTTAAATTTTGTATGACAACATGTTTTACATTTTGACATTTAACACATGAAATATTTCCATCTTTGAATATTTAAGTGAAACGCGTTTCCTATACTTTGTAGCTTGTATCACGCTATAATCACCAACCAATCACACATCTGTGTCTTCGTCCAAACCACTGTCCGTCTTCAAGCCGTTGTAATATCCACTTTGTATTTATGATTAATTGGATTTTTTTGTTATTTTCTTTATAATTTCATATAATTGGTATCGCTTTATTGTAAATATATAGAAATGCCTAATCTTTTGTTAAAAGTCGTGCCGTACCAGTGTCGGATTGCAAATGTAAACACATATCTCATGTACAATTTGTTTTACAGAAGATGAAATTAAAGGCGGCGGTGGAGGTGGTGGCGTTGGTGGCGTCGCTGGAAGTATTAAATCACCCACCAATAATCGCAACCGTAATGGATCGACAACGGAAATGGCTGTGGATCAGTTGCAGGCCAGTGAGAAATTGATTGCAGGTAAGTCGGTAATGGACATTGCCTATTTTTCCTCCTACTTATATTTGTGTTCTCCCTCGCTCCATTTAAACTCCCTCTCTCTCTGTCTCACTTTTACTTTTCACCGCTCTAATTAATTCACTATTAAATTGAAACTAATAATTTAACACCCCAATAGAACTCAATGAAACCTGGGAGGAGAAACTTAAGCGCACCGAAGAAATTCGCGTGCAACGCGAAGCTGTCTTTGCCGAAATGGGTGTGGCCGTTAAAGAGGATGGCATAACAGTCGGTGTCTTCTCTCCCAAAAAGACACCTCACTTGGTCAATTTAAATGAAGACCCGAATCTCTCGGAGTGTTTATTGTACTACATTAAGGATGGTATTACCCGTTTGGGCACACACGAGGCTAATGTCCCCCAGGACATCCAACTGTCCGGCTCTCATATTTTGAAAGAGCACTGCACCTTTGAGAACCGCAACAATGCGGTAACTCTGATACCACACAAAGATGCTTTGGTGTATTTGAATGGACGTCAACTTGTCGAACCGGAAGTGTTGCGTACCGGATCACGTGTTATTTTGGGTAAAAATCATGTATTCCGCTTCACCAATCCGGAGCAGGCTCGTGAGATACGCGAGAAAATCGCCGAGAATACGGAAAATGAAAAATGTGATGCTCAAGAGGTCGATTGGAATTTCGCTCAATGTGAATTATTGGAGAAACAGGGTATTGACTTGAAGGCGGAAATGAAGAAACGATTGGATGTTCTAGAAGAACAATATAAACGAGAGAAATTACAGGCCGATCAGGAGTTCGAGGAGCAACGTAAAGTGAGTGGAATTAGGGAACCACCATTGTTACAGATTGAGTTTCAATTAATTGATTTGCCATTTCAGTCGTATGAGGCCCGTATTGATGCTCTACAAAAACAAGTGGAGGAACAGTCCATGACCATGTCCATGTATAGCAGTTATACACCGGAGGATCTACAAGATGAGGAGGTTTACTGTAAGTATATGTGGCATTGTATTCTGGAATCATTTGGATTAATATAAGCTGCGCTTTGTTTTAGCCAATCCAGCCTATGAGTCTTGCTGGAATGCCCGCGAGGCCGGCTTAGCTGCCTGGGCCTTCCGCAAATGGCGTTATCATCAGTTCACATCTCTACGTGACGATTTGTGGGGCAATGCCATATTCCTTAAGGAGGCCAATGCCATTTCGGTGGAATTGAAAAAGAAAGTCCAATTCCAATTCACCCTACTCACAGACACTCTATATTCACCCTTGCCACCCGAGTTGGCCTCATCGGCTTCTCCTTTGCAGAATGAAGATGAATTCGGTTCACCACCGGTGTCCAAGACCTTGGTTGCCGTCGAGGTAACCGATACCAAGAATGGCGCCACACACTACTGGTCCTTGGAGAAGTTACGGTAAGTTGACAGTTTGTTGTTTGCCACCCTCCCTACAGATATTTGTTCTTGTTTTCTTGGGAGAATATTCTGTTTCTTTCGTTTGTTTGTTTTCTTTCATTGAGTTATTCTCTTCACACATCCATTGTTGTTTTAAAATGCAAAGAAGACAATTGATTAGACTTTTCTTTTGTATTTGATTTTCTTGGTTGACTTTAAAATTTCTTTTGAATCTTTTCATAACCTCAAAGGCTTTTTCGGTTTAGATGATTGTTCGAGCTATTCTAAAAACTTAGAGCCACATTTTGTTTAGAAAATTGGAGAATTTAATGATTTTGAACGTGCATGGTGGTTGTTTTTTGATTTGAAATAGCATTTAACTATATAGTTAACAACAGTGGCAAATGGAAATTCATTTTTTTGTAGCATAAAATTTCCAAATCGTATTGCAGTCCTGACGGTAACATCGCGAGGATCTTTGTTTAATATTTTGAGTTTCAAGATTTGTTTTTTTTTTAATTAGTAATATCTGAAATTTTGAAAATATTTGATAAGTGAATGCCAATAAGGCTTTAAAAACTGTGTACTTTACTTCAATGTTTAATTTAAATTTAATTGCAAGATTAAGTGCATTTTTATATATTTGTCCAGGACCTACACTTACGCTTTGAGGCGTATTCGAAATCATTGCAATTCAAACAGACCTTAATGTTTTCTTCACATTTTTTTAATTCCAATTCCTTTTAATTCCTTCTGGCTAGAATTTCTTTAGTTTTTAAGTCTTAGGTAAATTCTAAGTTGCTTAAGCTTGAATGCTACACTGCAGATGTTAACACCTCTGGGATAGAGGAATATATATATCATGCATTTCGTATTGATCTAGTCGGATAATGACCCTGGTTTTATGGGGTGAGGATCCATCTTTCAATTTATATTTGGAGAGCTTAAATTGCATAGTCCTGGAATCGTAGAATTTTAACATATTCTCTACCACGTCATTTCGAATTCCTCCCACCTGGAGGCCGTTTCGTGAGTGCTTCCAACATTTGCGATGATGTTAGTTCCCTTGTAAATAGTCTGAAATTGATTTCCCATTTTCAATTGGTTTCGCCCTGGTGAACCTGGTGTCATGACATGACACTGTCTGGTTGGAAGGCATGCAATGGGACTGAAGGTTGCGACTAGTGACTACTGCAAAAGCTTGGAGATGAAGTGGAGGAGGAGCCCATAAACACCTCCGCACCTTCTCCGCATATGCTCTGGCGAACAGGAACGGGGAGGGGTTAAATGGATCAACACTGGATTTTTATTTCTTCACTCAGGCGCTTTTTGTGGCGTTTTTTTTCTTAGAGTTAGTCTCAGGTATCACAGGTATTCAACAAAAATGGCAAATATTTGCTCGTAACAGTCTGAACACCAAATATGTTTTAGGGGCAAACGTTTACGTTTATATTTTCTTTCGTTCACACAGATTTTCATTGGCTTTGTCATTCTGTTGACTGTTATTGGGTCGCAAATCAGCTGTTTGTCGCATAGAACTCAACCGTTCGTTAAGGTTCGACAGCTTGGGTCAGGCGGTATATATGAGACATCAACATTACATTTATACATGTATTTATAAAACTAGAGGGCAATTTCAGACTATTTGTTTTATTAATAATTCGATGACTCGATACGATAATCTAAAGGTCTCTTAAGAGATCCCTATGCTTAATTATTTTAACTATTCTGCCAAAAAACTTTTGCTTGTCTTTTTTTGTTTTAAATGTTACCTTAAAGTCATGATCGAAGTAACTGAAAGTCTCGTTTTGAAAAAAAACAGAAATTGTAGCAAAATTAAACGTTCACACTTAAACCACCATAACACGATTGTTTAAACCTGTTCATCACCAGTCCTATACCTGACCTCCCCTATTAACTTTCATTTTTAATTTTCCTCATGCCATTTATTTTTAATTACTTTTGCCAAACTAATACTACCTCTGTTTCATTTTAATATATAAAAACCAAAAAAAATCTTGTTTTTCTTTTTTTTATTTATTTATTTAAAAAAAAAAAAATAATTTCAACTAAAAACTCATACCACCACACACACACATACCAAATAACATACACTGTCAAACAAAAAAAAAAAACATAAACATTAGTTATCGCTTGGAAATGATGCGACAAATTTACAATGTGGAATCACCACCATCATCGATGCTCTATGATACTTCAGCCATTGTTGATGGTTTAGCAATACAAAATTGTCCTTTTAATCCCACAACCAACACTGCTCCTCATCCTCCCTCATCGTGTGCGTCAAATGCTACCAATGAGTGTTGCCATAAATTGCAAGAGTTTACTATAAATGGTTATTTGGGACATGTTGTCAAACAACATCAACATCAACTCCAGCTACAGCAACAACAGCAGCAGCAGCTACAGCATCAACAGCAACAACTACAGCTACAACACCACCAACAACAACAACAACCATCACCATCAAAATCCAATAATCAATTGAAATCAAACAACAATTCACCATCCCGTCTATCATTGGCAAATCTTATGCCTTCTAGGTTTGCTTTCATTTTTTCGAGGTTCCTTTTCGTTTCTATACTATGCCCACCTACTTATTTATATATTCTCTATTGTGTATATTTTTTTATTTCGCATATCTCTATCTGTCTATTGTTACTCTTAATCTATGTTTCTTTTCCTTTTTTGGTTTTTGAATGTTTTATGTAATCAAAACATAGCGTCAAAGAAATTTCAAAAGATCCAACCGAATGAGTGGAAACATAGGTTAGATAACCTAGCGGTTACTAGGTTTTGATTCCAACTTTTGTTGGCATCTCAATTACCTAGCTGTCAGCGCATGATCATTTTGATTGTCTACTTAATGATCTGCGGACTCGTAACCTTTTACGTGCTGCGGCGAAATCATTATTGAAATTTAACATATTTTTGAAATTTCTTTAAAGTAAAAAACATACATACACACATATTCTTTGTCTGATTTATGTTATAATAGTTTTCATTTGCTAATTACCATATAATCAATTTAGTTTTGTCTCTACCTATATGTAGCTGCCTTTGAGGACAATAATCTTTGCTGAAATAGAATTATACTTTTGCATGTGTATTTATATGTATATGAAAATATTTAAATGAACTAATTATTAACTAAAATTTAAATATCGAGATTAGCATAACCTTAAGGTTTATTAGGTTAAACTCTCTCCCACTTCAAACATTTCACACCTAATTTTCTTCTTCAAAACTTTTCCCTTGTCGTCCCTTGTGTGAAGAAGGGATTCACTATGGACTCTATGGGTCTCCGAGTGGAGTTTCATTTCAAAATGCACCATCCTTCCCTATCTAACCTTGTCTGTTGTTGGGAGTGGAGACAATGCAGATTTAATATAAGATTCCCACCAGACATTGGAAATCATAGAGCAATTCCTCTTATTGGTATAAACTATGTGAACTGAAAATATGATTCAGTAGTTTTTGTATTATGTCTAAACCAAAGTTCTTATAAAGTGGGATTTTAAGGCGTCTGATATGGAAAATTAAAAAAAAGGGCACACAACTTTCACAATTGAATGAACTATTTATTTGCATCGATACATCAATGTCCACCATTTACTTTTTAAAGATTATGTCATTCAAATGTTGTTCACGTCTGCGATCAGGAATTTTTCAGACAAGTGTTGTTTTTACATAGAACGAATTTTGACAAAAAAAAAAACTCAATAAATAGCATGTTGTTCGTCTGACTGAACATTTTTGACTTTGACACATATCCCGAAAAAACTGGCAAAAACTAAACACTGACAAATCAAATAACAAAAAAAGGACCCTTTAGTATAATTCAATACTTACATTCTTCTACTTAAGTTATTGTCTTCATAGAATTTGCAATTTTGTTGTACCGTCTACTCAAAATTTTAGTTATTTCCTAACCAATCTCGGTCCATCTGAGAAGTCGTTTAATTTCGACATCTAACAGTGCTCTCACAATTGAATGAACTATTTATTTGCATCGATACATCAATGTCCACCATTTACATTTTAAAGATTATGTCATTCAAATGTTGTTCACGTCTGCGATCAGGAATTTTTCATTTTTTTTGTCTTCATAGAATTTGCAATTTTGTTGTACCTTCTAGTCAAAATTTTAGAGAAGTCGTTTAATTTCGACATCTAACAGTGCTCTCGACCCTGCAGTTCTCAAATTTTTATCATGTAAATGTTTTTTTTTTAATTACAATTTTAATTTTATCTAATTGAAATTCAGGAATGTTTTTTCATTTTCGAAATCTTTGGTTGATTGCGTACATACAAAGCTAGTTTTCTTTTTTTTTTTTGATTTTATTTGAAAGCTTTAAATGTTTTAGAAGATTTTTATTAAATTCCCCCCAAAATATACGCTCAACACGACTCCAACTTAAATCAACTCATAAAAACTCACACTATGATTTCAGGCAACGTTTGGAATTAATGCGTGAAATGTATCACAATGAGGCCGAACTCAGTCCCACATCACCGGATTACAATGTTGAATCTCTAACCGGAGGTGATCCATTCTATGATCGTTTCCCATGGTTCCGCATGGTGGGACGTTCGTTTGTCTACTTGAGTAATCTCTTGTACCCGGTACCGCTGGTCCACAAGGTGGCCATAGTCAATGAGAGAGGTGATGTACGAGGTTATCTGCGCATAGCTGTACAACCCGTGTTGGTAAGTTCATCAACTAATGCGATTTAATTAAATTTTTTTAATTTGCATACTTTGTTTTTGTAGGATGAAGAATCTCTGGATTTCAATAATGGTGTTAAACAATCGGCTCGTTTGGTATTCAATGAGGATGATGCTAAGCCTCGTTATCGGGCCTTGAATGAAAAGGACGATGTTCAGCGCTACATTGAAAATGGTGGTTTGGATAGCAAGCTTGAAGGTATGAATGCTTTCAGTCCTTTGTTGGCTGACTCAGGTTTATGTTTTGTTATTTTTGAATTATTCAGAACTGGGTGATGTGGATTCTGGCCGTGGCATTGATTCCAATTCAGCTTCGGAGTGTCAGGAGACCCAGGATGAACCCGGTGAACATTTACAAGTTGGCAAAGAATTTACATTCCGTGTTACCGTATTGCAGGCTACCGGCATTGGTGCTGAATATGCCGATATATTCTGCCAGTTTAAGTAAGCCTCTGTGTTTTTCAAGGAATATTTTCAGATTCTAATTGTAATTGATTTTGCAGCTTCTTACATCGCCACGAGGAGGCTTTCTCCACTGAACCGGTTAAGAATTCAGCTGGTGATCGTTTGGGTTTCTATCATGTGCAAAATGTAAGTAGAATTTCTAATCACTTGGGAGAGTGTTTGTGACCGGTGCCTAAAGAAGAATCACGATCGTGAGTTAATTAGAAATTAGAAGAATATATAAATGCATTAGAAATCGTTAGAAGCCTCTCAAACTGAATTCAGAATTAGAAAATAAAACCGTCGAAACAATTTGTCTCGATCACTAAGGACAGAAATCCCAAATTTTCCCCAATTTATTAGAATCCTCAAAACAAGTAGCGCGTATAATTCGGACCGTGAGAACTGAAATAACATTTGGATTAGAAAACTCAGAACATTTATAAAAGTTTGTTTAGCAACCAGCGACTTTTGTTCGCTGTTTATTTGCAAGAAGCTGCTGATAGTTGTGTACTCAGTGTTGTGGTGCTATGAACAAAAATATCAACAATCCTGTTTAATTCTGAGTATAGAAATTGAAGCTTAATTAAAAATCAGTCAACCGAAGCTCATGATATTTGTGCGCTCATTGTTATGGCATTTGGGCATAGTGCCCTTTGATTGGATCACCGAGAATAAATATCAAATATTGATTAGAAATCTGAGAACTGCAGTCGCTGTCGCTTAGATCCACCACATTATCGTGAATTTGTGAAAAGTCCTTCGATCGTAGTCCTTCGACCCGATAAATTCAAATCCGCGATTTAATTGGACAATTCTTTAGAACGGCAAACAAATCATGATTTTATTAAAAGTCCCATTATTGATTTTATTCAAAATCAGAAAATATATGTCTATCGTAATTTTATTTAAAATCAGAAAAAAGAAGTCACTATCGTGGTTTTATTCAAAATCAGAAAGTATTGTAACTATCAGAGAACAGAAGTCTCTGTCGTAATTTTTATCAAAATTCCCCATCGTTGTTTTATTTAAAATACCCCATCATGGTTTATTCAAAAACACAAATCCCTTTCCTAGCTTTAGTCACAATCAGAAATCCCTGGTGTTATTCAAAGTAGAGGTTTTATTCAAAATCAAATGCAGTCTCTGTCGTATTTTTAATCAATATCAAAATTACAAATCGTTTATTCAAAATCCTAGAGCAAAAGTCTCTCTCGTAGATTTAATCAAAATTACCAATCGTGATTTTATTCAAAATCGGAAATCCCTATTGTAATATTATTCAAAAATCCTTTAAAGGTTTTATTCAAAATCACACAGCAGAAGACTTCGCCGTGGCTTTATTCAAAATGACAAAGCAAAAGTCCGTTTCCTGGAGTCCCTGTCGTGGTTTTATTCAAAATCAGTGAGCAGAAGTCCCTATATTGATTTTATACACAATCAGAAATGGCGAATTAATTGTAAATATCCTTAGAATCATAGTGGTTTTATTAAAAACCCTACTCAATTCCGTTATAGTGATTTCGAAACAGTGTTTATGCTAGACTTAGGTTGAGATTATAAATATTTTATAAATGCGCCTTCGAAATGGCAGTTAAAACATTTAGGCCCCCAGAAATTGTGTTGCAAAATTGTGTAATACTTCTCTTCTCTTTCCTTAACAGATAACTGTACCAGTGACCAAATCATTTATCGAATATTTGAAAACACAGCCGATTATGTTTAAAGTATTTGGCCATTATCAGACACATCCATTGCACAAGGATGCCAAGCAGGACTTCGTATCACGGCCACCACCAAGACGTATGTTACCACCAAGTATACCGATATCACAGCCTGTACGTAGTCCTAAATTTGGACCACTACCATGTCCTCCATCGTCAACGGTCTTGGCAAAACATGACGTTTTGGTGTGGTTTGAAATATGCGAATTGGCGCCAAATGGTGAATATGTGCCAGCGGTAAGTCAAACACTAAATGTACAGCAAATAACATTTAAATAAAATAATTTTCCATATTTTGTAACAGGTCGTTGAACATAGCGATGATCTTCCTTGCCGTGGTCTTTTCCTATTGCATCAAGGCATCCAGCGTCGCATACGCATTACCATTGTCCATGAGCCCACGCCCGAAGTGAAATGGAAAGATATACGTGAATTGGTCGTTGGGCGTATACGCAATACACCCGAATCATCGGATGACGATGAGGATTCGTGTGTCTTGTCTTTGGGTCTATTCCCCGGCGAGGTGATCGAAGTACCTGGAGATGATCGCTCATTCTTTAGGTTTGAGGCTGCTTGGGATTCTAGTCTTCACAATTCGGCTTTGTTGAATCGTGTGTCGCAGGGTGGCGAAACTGTTTATATAACATTGAGTGCTTATTTGGAGGTGATTTCGCATATCAGTTATTTTTTTTATAAGGAATTTGTCTAATTGTTTTGTGTCTTTGCAGTTGGAAAATTGTTCACGTCCAGCTATTATTACTAAAGATTTGAGTATGATCATTTATGGTCGCGATGCTCGTACCGGTCCACGTTCTTTGAAACATTTATTCTCTGGTCAATATCGTAATCCGGAGGCAAATCGTTTGTCGGGCGTTTATGAATTGTCATTGAGAAGAGCATCTGATGCAGGTAGTCCAGGTAGAAATTTTTAACTGTAGTCGTTGTTGTTGTTACTGTTGTGCTATTCAATGCTTTTGTTGTATTATTGTTTAAAAAAACAGTGTACGAAAAGAATCGAAAGAAGATATACTTTTGGTACTATCAATCATAAGATGGCGTGTATAAACAATTCCCCCTCTCAGCATATTTAAATGGCGAATATGTTGACATAACGCGGCCATTTCTTCAGATTTGTTGTTCACCTTATTGATGATGGATTGGTTATCCTAATGCTGAAAAATCTCCGGCCACATCTGGAATATTGTTTCGAGGGAACATACATTTCCGGTTGATATAAATTGTCATTTTATTCAATACGATACATTATGACCATTACATTGTTTTGGTCCCTCCATATCCGTCTTCCGTGTTATATGTTATAGTCGTATTTCATAAAGTGGTTTTTCATAAAAAAAATAGTTTTTTGTTGCATAGTGTTATCGATTCGATCCACTACAATACTATTATTGGGCTTTGTCATATACCCTTGTTATAAGTGCGGTCTTATCCAATGTCTGCAGGAGTGCCACAATGATCTGTCCTCTCTCTCTCACTCCTTCTCTATGACTTAAGCTCATTGACGACCTGTTGGGTCAGACTGGCCGACAACGATTTCCACACGAAAAGTATAATTTTTATATTGAAAATTTCAAACATCTCCATTACCAATAGTTTTCCATTGCTAAGTGTTTTTATTACCAAGTGTTTTCGAGCATTATTTCAAATCAGAAGTAAGATTTTGGCAGAAACATTGCCGACAAGTGGTCTAAGATAAATTTGTAAAACTACCAACTAATCATACCGACCAAACACTACAAGCTTTTGTGTAGTTCCGCTTAATTGATAGCTTATCACACAAATTTAGTCGCTAACAATTTTCATTTTTTTTAAATTTAATTTTTCTTTGGAATTTACCAAACCCTCTCCCTTTCGTTCTTGCCCTTTCCGAAGGTGTCCAACGCCGTCAACGTCGTGTCCTCGACACTAGCTCAACCTATGTACGCGGTGAAGAAAATCTCCACGGCTGGCGTCCACGTGGCGATTCACTTATATTCGATCATCAATGGGAATTGGAGAAATTGACACGTCTCGAAGAAGTCGGACGTGTACGTCATCTGCTCTTGTTGCGCGAACGTTTGGGCATGGATACAAATCCAAATCCCACAACAAAAACCGAAAAAGATGTATGTAATTTGGCAGCCAAGGCAGCAACATCACCGGTACACATGGTGATACCACCATCACCACAGACGCCCGTTAAGGATCCCCAACAGATTGTGCCCGATCGTGAGTACAATGAACGTGAAATGGAACTGATGAATAAGTGTGTCAAGCTTATACAAGGTACAACAGAATGAGGCACAGAGAATGAATTTAAAATTGAATTGAAAAATGTTTATGTTTAGGTCGTTGTAACAAATCGGATAATAATGATAACCAATCACAATCGGATGTATCGCCCAGTGACGAGGGCTGCGCTGATATGACCGTCAGCTGTATATCAAGCAGTTCCATAGAGTAAGTATGATTTTCAGCATAAAAAAATGAAATTGAGAAAAGCTCAAATGAAATAATGAATCTGTAGACTGTATAGACTAATTCAGAAGAAGTGTGTAAGGGCTAATCAATTTGCCAGTGAGCCAGCCGTTTACCTACAGCTACAGATTAATTACATTTTGAAACCTATTGCAAGAGTTCGAGTTTACTACTTTTCTTCTCTAACGTAAAATTTGTGTGTTTTGAAATATTAAAAATTGATCTTTAAACAATTGTGTGTGCCATTTCTTCAGTATATCCTCATTAAGACTAATGCTCACCTCTATATGTATCTCAGTTCCGTTAAATATCTTAATTTTTATTCGAAAAATTTAAACTCGAATTCTTATAAAAAAAAAAACATATTTCCATAAAAACAAAACTTTAAAGAAATTTCTCAACCAAAAACCAAAATCGAATGATTTGTCTTTCATTTTAACTTTGTAAACCTTTTCTTTTTCATATTTGTGTGTATTTTTATATAAAAAAAACTTATTTGGTTACTACCGTATTAGACGAAGGTAAAATTTTTCTCTTTCTTTTTGTTTTTCTTTTATTACTTTACTCGTTCAATTTCGTTACTTTGACACCCTATACCCTTCTTTTAAAGTGGCTTTAGTTTATTTTTTTCGTTTAGTAGTCAATACAATTTGTCTAAAAAAAAAAACTAATACTACTCTAATTGCTTTAAATTTCCAAAAGCCGAAACTAATACTCTAAATGTTATTCGTTCTGAAAAATCCACTATGATTCATTTTATTAATGTTCGTGTATCTCCTCTTTTGTCCTCTAGATTGTGTTCTCCTGATCGTTCGGATGCCCCTAATGGCTGGGAGGCTCCAGCTCCGGCTACACAACCAGCTCTCCCTCTACGTTTGTATGTCCCTGAATTGGAAGAGATTCGTGTTAGTCCTGTGGTGGCACGCAAGGGTCTATTGAATGTGTTGGAACATGGCGGTTCCGGTTGGAAGAAACGTTGGGTGGTAAGTTTCAGTTTGACGTGTGGTGGGAAGTACTTTTTTGACAAACCCTTAATATTTTCTTTATACTCTCCATTGTAGATTGTTCGTCGTCCTTATGTTTTCATTTACAAGTCCGAAAAAGATCCCGTTGAACGTGCTATTTTAAATTTGGGCACAGCCCAGGTCGAATGCAGTGAAGATCAAGCAGCTATGGTTAAAATACCAAATACTTTCAGGTATGGCTACAGTTAATATTTTGTTAAAATTGCCGATTCCAACAAATTCCAATAGATAGTAAAAAAAAGTATAGTCACGGAAATTCGAGTGATGCCAAAAGATCCTGAAATTTCTGGTATTTAACCCTCTAACCCCCAAATAAAGGAGTGCCTTGAGGCACTCTTGCGGGTTATGGATGTGGGGATTTCATGTATAGGGTTTTCCAAAACTTACCGATCCTTGAGACTGACCGTTTATAGAATCATTTAATTAAAAACCTAACTCAATAGTAGATCGTCTACAAATATACAGTGGCGAAAAGTCCTGATATCTGGCCTTATTTTGGATTCGGTAATTAAGAGATAGGGTTTCGCAGTCTTAATAGCTGTGACCGCAAAATAGTCATATAGCATCAATAGGTTTGGATAAATACCAGCGTGAATATTTTCTAGAAAAGTTGATCTCTTAAAAAACCATAGATTTGTTAGGTTCTCTCTGGACCCATACAACGGATACTGTAATGAATGTACAGCATACCAATTGCAGCTCTTTGAAAATTTAGCACATTCAATTAATTCACATTAATAATCATAACTTTTGTGACATTATTCACTTTTAGTGTGGTTACCAAACATCGTGGCTATCTCTTACAAACCTTGGGCGACAAAGAGGTTCATGATTGGTTATATGCCATTAATCCATTGTTGGCTGGACAAATCAGGTAATGTCTAATGTTTGTTATACACAATTGAGCAGGTGATTAATTGCTGTGCATTTGCCTTCCCCTTCAGATCTCGTTTGGCCCGACGCACACAAGAGTCCGCCTCACAGACAGCATCACAAATCCAGGCTACAATTGCCACAAACAATGGCAGTAATAATAAATGAGATACGATTACGATGGAATCCGTTTTAGTATATTAAACATCTCCCTCCCACACCACCCCAGAAAATCTATATACACTTAATTCACAATTAATTTCAAAATTAACGAACAAAAAAGTGAATATCTAAAACAACAACAACAACAGCAACAGTCAACTTAATGGCAAAACGATAAAGTGCAATATTTAAATGAAAATAAGAAGAAAACGTTTGAAGAACTCTCTCACAACTTTTTATTCCTCCCCTTCCCCTCCCCCCCAAAAAAATGAAATGAAACCGGATTCCATCGATAATATGAACAAAAATGAAAATTGAAATGCAGGCATTGATTGTTTACATTTATATATTTAAAAACAACAACACACAGAATAATTACAATTAATATATAATGAAATTATTGAAATTATATTTAAACAAAAGAGAAAAGAAAATAATAACATTAAGTTTCAAAACAAATGTATTTTACAAAAGCAAAAATCTATAATTATAGAATACATACAAAAACCACACATACATAATTTATAATAAAACAACAAAACGTCTATAAATGTTTCTGGAGAAAAAAGAAAGCAAAAAATATTATACAACCCCCTCCTCCCCCCCAATGATCAAGACAATTTATTAATATAAATTACCATAAAAAAAAAAACAAGACAACGGCAAATCAGAACATAACAATTTAAACTTGATGTACTATTTCTCCTCTTCTCTTAATTTAAATGTATTTAATTTCTCTCGATCAGAAACAAAACAACAGATATTGAACAAATATTCCGAACAACAACAAAAAAGAAAACACAAGTCATACAAAGTAAATACAATTCAAGATAATTTTTAAATGTAAGAGAAACAGAACAAAAACAAAAGATTTTCAAAATTTATTATTACTACTAAATACGGAACATATTCAAATGCTTTATTGTTGGTTATACTTAAAAGAAAAGAAACAAAAAAAACAAAATGCAGCAGCAGATTTTATGTATACTTATATTGTATTGATATTATTATTTAGAATTAGAACAGTTGTGTGTAAAATAATAGCTTTACCAAAATATAAAAGTCAATAGGAAGTAAACAACTAAATGAAAATGAAGACCAGGCAAGATTTCAATTTCAAAATTGTTTGTAAAAAAGAAAAGTAATTTAAGAACGACTTTTAGAAACTTTCAATATAATAATAGTACTGAGTTCAAGAATGTACGGCAAACAGTACAGGATTTGTAATCTTACAAATGCGAGGATTCATTTTTCTATTTAGAACTCTTAACATATGCTCTAAACAGTTTTGAAATGATATTTGTATCTATACTTTTCTAATGATAATGTAATTTAAGAAATGTAATGTAAATCTTTCATTCGAATATGATATTAATCCCTAAATGTATATATAGTTGTTTTCTGTAGAGAAATAGTCTGTTTTTGTATGGAAAATATTGTAAGTTATTCAATTTAATCATGGGATGGATATTTTTCCAATAGAAATGAATTCAATTAAAGTCTGTTATCATGCCTTAAACCAACTAGTGTACTAGGCAATATTTTCCACCATCAATTTGCAGCCACCATCTTTCTAACTGCAAAGTTAGATTAGTTCAAGAATGAGTATGATGTACGCCCAGCTATTTTCAGTTGACGACTCTGCATCGGTCGCTTAAGGTGGCCGGCTATTAAACAGTGAAAATATCGCATAGATTTCGGTTTTAAACCTCATATACCACGATACGACGTGGGTAGCTAAAAGTGACAGCTTGCTGATTACTGTATTCCGTTTTGATATAAACGATGAAGAGTGGGTCGTTGAAATTGGCCGCTTACTAAATACGTGTAGGTTTTTGTTTTGAGCCTTTGATAAACTGGGAGGCGTGGATAGCTTACTGATGACATCGTGTAGTTTTCTGTTTTGAGTCATGAACGGTCATTGATCTTCAGCTGAGACCTGGGTCGAAGTCGCTAAGGCGTTTGCCTAGTATTTTCACTTTGAGCCCCACATAAACCATGAGCCGTTGTTCGATTAATCTTACTGATCATATAGTGTAGCTTTCTATTTTTAGCCTCACACCGTAGATGCTACGAGCTAATGTAACTTCGTTGATCTACAATCGTAATATTCTACTATTCCATAAACTTACTAGTTTGCAAATACCTTAAGAATTCTTACTCGCCTAGCTCTTAGCCAACGAGTCTGCAGTTGTCTCTCTATCGTGCTTAACTACTATAAAATCTACTTTCTATTGAAAGTGCATGGAAGGTATAGCGCTCTGATATTATAGCATCAACAGAAATTACATGGACTCTTTGTAGTCAGAACTCATTAGCAATGGGTTAGCGATTTTCTTATAAAGATCAATAGAAAATCAGCGATTCTGTTTAATTTTTTTTAATTAAAAAATTATTTCAAGAGTCGAACAGCAAAATTTCTTATAGTGTGATACGTATAATATTTCAAGGATTTGCAAAAGTAACTTTCGATTTCTGTAAATTTCGCATAAAGAAATCTTAATTTCCATTGGGAGTTATTCAATGTCAAATACAATGTAACTCTGAAAACGAAGCGATTACAGTAAATTACTAACTCGATCTTCAAATGGAAGAATGAAGAATTTAAAACATTTCAAATAATAAATCTCAAATGAAGTCCAAGTTCGGAAACAACCGCATTGAAATAGTATGACCAGTAAAAAATAGCTCAACAACTCAAGGGTTATGTCTCTTATACTCACTTACGAAATTACTTTCCATTTTAACTAACGAATCTTAGATGCTTATTGATGTTGTTTGATGGGAAAGTAGAATTAATGAAAGTCCATTCTGTGACCAAATCAAATAATTCCCGGTTCAGAAAATTGTCGAATTTTTAGACTAGGCAAATAATTATCTTGAGAGTTTTTCGAGTTATTTTCAAATGAAAATGAATTTAAACAGCTTAACAATATGACATACAACACTAATGACAAGTTTTTGATTTTTTGCCCGAACCATTAACGATAATTGGGAGTGTCCTGTTGGCGTACGGTGCCAACATTAAGCTTTGGTAAAGGACCAAACCTTAATCAATGACAGTAACAAGTATATTAAACATCCTACCTCTCTCAGAGTCACATTTAATGTGAAAATTAATGATGATTAAATTGTGTTTATAGAAGAAATGTAATGCGAGAAAATCGATACTTGCATTAATGATGTCAAGGTCTCAGGTCCACTTGGATTGTCCTCGGAATTAAATTGTGTTTATGGAAGAAATGTAATGCGAGAAAATCGATCCTTGCATTAATGATGTCAAGGTCTCAGGTTTGTCCTCGGAATTAAATTGTGTTTATAGAAGAAATGTAATGCAAGGAATTAGGCAAGAATCTTGCGCTAATGGATTTGCATAAAGGATAGATAACTAGTATTTCATTCCATTGAATAGCACAGGACGGATAGGGACAGTATTTTCCAGCTGGTTTATCATTCCATTAATATTGTTGGTCGGCCTAATAATTTCCATACTCAAAGCTGTTCGAAAATGAACGATTAAACTTTCAAATCTCCCAAAACGCAAAATTCCCAGAATTGAGCTTACGGAATCGTATGTCCTCTGACATACAGAGTACCGTTGATTATGTTGAAAAATAAAAAAGAAACTGTGACTATTTGTTTACACACAACTGTCGTTATATGTTTAGTTTGATTATGATTATTACCAAAATTTGTTATATACATACATACATACTATTTATATATATATATATATAAACGATATTTTCTCAATTGTACATAGTTTAATTTGGGTTTGGAAAACATTTAACTCCTCTAAATGTATTTACATGTTTTGATATTATTATTTATATACGGATACTTGATGTTTTTTATGTTCTATATGTTTTAAGCGTATTTTTGTCGTGTTTCGCTCTCTCAAGGATTTTTTTCTAGAACTTTTTTTTTAGTGTGTGTGTGTGTGTGCTTGTTAGTAGGACATTTTCTTTTTTCAGTTTTAAGCTCCTCATATACATATACATACATACTATATATATATATATACACATACATGTATATATATAGATAAATATTTATTTACTTTGCAAACAACAGAGACAAAAAAAGAAAAACAAATTGGCAACAAACACTAAATGAAACAAATGAAAACAATTCTTAAGAGAACAACAAGAAAATAGTATTATTACCAATAAAGAAGAGAGAAAAACAAGAACGGAAGGACAAAAATGATAACACTAAAATACCAATACTATTTATATTTATTATAAACTATATACAATAATTATTGAAGATGAATACAAACCAAACCAAACAAAACAAACAAATATTTAAATCTGAAGCAGAAAATGGCAAACGGTTATTTGAAATAGAATTTCCATGAAAAGCAACCGCAACAAGAACAACAATATGGACAACAGAATAACAACAACAACATGTAGTATTAGAAAAAGCAAATAATGAAACAAGAAATCAAGTATATATACATCTCTATATATATAAATAAATATATTTGAAAAAAAAAAACAGAAACAAAAAAACGACAGTGGATGGCGACCAGTGAAGTGTGCAGTAAAGTAAAAGCAAAAAGTGTATAATCATTTAAATAAATTAAATAAATAAATCAATTAAATAAATATGAATTGTAGCAAATTTATCATTAATATCAAGTTTTAATGAAACCTACCATACCACCTCTGTAAATCGACATATAGGATATCTCCGATTTGGTTCATTTCTCGTTACTGGCGCGCAGAGATTGAGGCTGAGTAGAAGAAGATCATTAGGATATGGAGGAAATTTACAAAATATTCCACAAAGTTTACTAGATGTGAGTACTCACCATATCTTCTTTAATATAAAAAATCAATATGAAATTTCGGTTTGTCGCTAGTTTATTTTTCAACTGTCAATCAAGCACATCTTTTGTCAACTGTTTATTCATATACATATGTAGGAGAGGGTCTACAATTTACAACTGATATCAGGGTCAAATGTCCCCCACGCACAGGATTACACATGTCGATTCCATTGATGCAATTTTCGATGACATTTCATTTCATTTATTTATATTCATTGCAATAACCGAGCCATTTCAAGGCTTTCGAACATTGTCTGTCAATATTTCAATTCTTTTTGGTTTATTTGAATAAACACCATGTTCGTCGTGTTCTGGAGTTTTTAATACACTTTTGGTTCTATCAAAACAAGGAACTTTCGTTTGTCAACAGTATAAAAAACTTCATGTAACAATTCGTTCCATATGGGATTCACCGCTCGTAGAGAATCGAGGAGTAAGGGGGAGTATGTGACAACATGTTCCCACCACACCATTTTCGAAAGATTCGTTTACTATATTTCACTCCAATCTTACGATTATCCGTCTAAGTTTAGTTAGTTCGGAGGCTATATAAGAATTTGGATGGAATCCATTTTCAATGGGACTCGTTATAGACTAAACAACTTTCACACGCCTATTAGCACTGAGTTTGGGTTGCATTAGGTTGAAGGAGTTTGCCCGGAAGCCATAAGTTTGGACCCGTGTGATACCTTTAAAGGCTGAGGATTGGCGCAGGAAAAGAGAAAAAGGGAAAGCATTTTTGGAACAGGTGTGAGATTAGATTAGAAACATTTGATACTTTCGAAGAATTTTGTTAAGAAAATCAGTTATACACTGACCTGCTTCAGATGTACACTCGCCTGTTGTGCAATCTTATCGAGGTACCTGCTCCCAAGGTGAGTGAATCGATGATCCTGCAGGGCGGTACAGTGGCATAGTAAATGTTCTATGGATCCTTTCTCTTGTGTCGCTGCTGGCTTGTATCCAAAGCTCTCGTACTTATGCTAACGTGCCCTTTGAGAATTCCTGTCACTTTTTACCAAAACCCCTTAACCACCTGGTGCTTTTAGGGTTTAGAATTCTTGGGCGGAAATTCGTTAACAATGCTAATCATGTGAGTCGGTGGTCCATGAGTTTCTATCCACACATCTGGCTTTTTTCCACTATCCACTAGCACAACGTTGTGATAATTGACGAAAACAGTCAACATTACTTGGAATACGTCATCTCAATGATCGTTGACTGGTTTCCATATCCAACTTTTATGAATGTGGGTTGAGAATGAAGTCATTGACATGTTTCTGCGACCTTTAGAAGTTGAGTTTTTTTCTTCAGAAAACTCAGGCCTTTCGGAATTAGTTGAGCGACAACGAGTTTCAGGCCCAAACGTATTGTGAGTGTTCGGATAGACCATCGTCAATTTGCGGTCATCGATCGATCTGATCAGGATGGTAAGATCAGTGTCGATCATTGGCAGCTTGTAGAGGGAATGCTAATCGACCGCATTGCAGTCGTCAAGGGCGAAATGCGGACTGGTCGAAGGGAGTCAAGATCGTCAACTGTGGCCATGAGAAGTCGGTTAGATTTCTCACTGAAACAGTTAAAGGCCTTGGCGAACTTTGGCTAGAAGCAAAAATTGAGATCCCCTTGTCTTCCGCTTCCCTCAATGGTGACAGTGTGGATTCCATCACCGATAAGGCCGGTGGAGTCCCATACTGTCAGTATTGGAGAACCAAGATGAGGAGCACTGTAAGCTAATAAAAATATTTTAAAAAATTCCAATGAACGGACTTTTTATGTATGTATGTATATGCCCGGAGTATGTGTTTGAGAGAATGTTGTAAATCAGTAAGCTGAGGACTGTAGCTTGTCTAGAGAAGTTTTTTAAAGTCAGCGGGTTGTGTGTGATAGAAACGATTGTCAGCATTATGTGCTCTAAAGAATCACAGGTCTACATGTGGCTTTTAGTCGGTCTATTCAAACACTACTATGATATTGCATATGAGAACTATGATTAGCATTGAGCATGAGGAATATCCTAATTATATTCAAAACCAAACCAGCCAATCTATGAAACACAGAATTACAGCACCGGAAAAACCAAATACAAACGATGTTAAGCTCGGCCTGGTCAAATGGTATATATCCTCAAACATGGAATGCATGCTCTATCATAGTCGAATACACCTACACATCGCCTGGTAAGTAATTTGGTCTGCAACAAGTCTCTGATCTGTCGTCGTATATAATATCGAATACTTCAGAATATTTGGTTAGACTGGTTGCAGAGAAATCCTGGACAACAATTAATTGCGATCGGATTTTCATAAAAAAAAGAGTTGTACATAATTATCAGCATGAACGACTGAGTTGTGGTATGATATTACACATCCTCCACAGCCTATCAAGTAAACCCAAAAAAGCAGAGCCAATTGGGGATTTCGTTGTGTGGACAAAAACTACTTCAAAAACATCCCACATTTTTGGTCGTAAAACTCGGGTGAGCAAATCTATTACTAGACGAAGTCTTCCTGTGATTTGTTCTGGTGATATATATTAAAGGTTCGAAGTTTGGCCTACACAAAACCTCTCCTACTTTTTGGGTGGTAGAACTTGGCAAATCGCAAATCTATGGCGAGCCAGACACTACCGATGATTAGGGTTGTAAACAAGAGCCATTCCCAGTTGGACTCTACAGTAAAGGCATAGCATTTCATTGAAGCATTTAAGTGGACATTATTCAGGCGATATATTAAAGGCACGATATTTTTATGCAGTTTTTGACAAAGAGTGAGCTCTGCACGATACAGTTTATGCCCGCCTATCGGGAATTCCGGTTTACAGACGACTTCGTACCGATAATGCTATTTCTAGAGAAGTTTTTACATGGCTTTTACTCGTACAGTTGCCAGCATTTTCGAGGTGGAAACAGCAGCTGGAAATTTTTTCATATTTCTTGCACTGCACTGCTTTGAGCAATCGAACCCTGAACAATTTCGGAAATTAACCATTTTCATAATCACTAGTTATAAAAATCAGTTTATCATTTAAAACTGTCGGTTATATAAAAAGTAAACCACAAACACATTTTAAATATTGTTATTTTAAATGTATAAACCGGAAACAACATAAATGCGCTTTCAATGCAACAAGAATTTAATTTTTATCTTGAAAAAAAAAAAAACATCAGCACTGTAAAATAGATATAAAGCAACAGTTTTATTTTTAAAATCTAAACGTATTTAAATCGAAATTTTTAACAAAAGCTTTGCTGAATGCTGTTCTTTAACCTTGCCACATATAAGTAACTTGTGTAGAAATAACAAAATAGTCTATCACACTTTCATTCGATTTATGAGACAGTTCATAATTTTTATGAAATGTCTCTTTCTTCCATTTACAGTCGTCTGTATTTATTTTATTTTCATCTACTGACGTTTTCGATGGTCTCAGGCGAAATCGTTTTAAAAAAAACAGACTGTTAATCACACAATACAAACTGTTTAAAATTTAACAAGAGAGTGATAAAATACGTTTTGATTTGAAATCGAAAATTACAATCTTAGCTGTTCCTCTTCTAATTTGTCTATATCTATATTAAAACCTGAAACCCCAACTCATGGAATACACTTTTTACAGGAGAAGAAAAAAACTTAATAGAAATAATATAGGTAATACAATCATTGTCAACTTTCTTATTAAAACTAAACGAAGAATTCAGATTTACTGCCTGTTTGCATAAAACGAATTTGTTTGTTCGTTACAAATCCTCAATATTGGAAGCGTTATAAAATGGGTTTCACACATTATTAAATTCTGGTTTTCAAATATATGTTAGATAGCCTTATTCCTAAAGAATAAGCTCTCATTACTGGCAAGAATCCATTTTATTGCGCCTTCAATTTTGACAATTTATAACGAACGAACAAAATCATTTTATGGAAACAGGCAGTTAAGCAATGTCTTCATTGTATGTTTCGGCAGAAAACTAACTGCCTGATTCACCATATGTGAGTCGTCGTTCTACTCGTCGTTTCCGAAATATAGAAACCAAAATTTGTATTTAAACGATTACGTTTTCTTTCGACTTGTCGTTCCAAAACGACAACTGTGTGAGTTGGGGCTTTTTTTGTTTTAAAGAAACTGAAATAATCATCTGAGAGTTTTTTCTTTATTAAAGTAACGATGTTTTCTTGGCCATTTAAAAGAAAAATACCACACCAGAGGAAACACAAATTGTAAACTAACTTTAATGCTAAATTTTTCAAATCCGCCACAAAGTGAACATTCATGCTTCACCATCACATATGCTTCTTTTAATAAAATGCAACACACAAACCTTAATCCGTTTTCCTCCTTGAAAACAATTTAAAGGAACTTATTTGAAATGTATCCAATACATTTGAAAACAACGGAAATGCGTAAAATGAAAAGTCTTTAAATTTATAGTAAATGAATAATAAATGTTAAAAAAATAACATTAATTCAACAACAAAAAAAAACAACTTCTATTATACATAACTCGTAAATAAATATATTATTTGAGACGATTTAAAAAATATATCCATTACATTTGTCATCTATATATGTTAGAAAAGTAATAAAATGAAAAGATTGAAATTAAATGAAAATCATTTAAAATCATTTTTAAGACAAACCATAAATGCAATCTATCCTCCCTGTTCCCAAGATATATTATTGAAAGTACATCCAAAACTTAACTAAGGAAAACACTTGCTAAATGTATTTAAATGTTTGGATAACTTTAGATGATCTGTGGACCTATCAATATTTCAATAGCAGCAAAACCGAAAAGTATATAGAAACAATAATATGATGAATTATTTTAAACCAGAACAAGAAATCAATTGAAATAGAAAGAAAAGGCTTTAAAATAAAAATTGTAAAACAAGAGAAAACAACAAAACGAGAAAAAGTGTTTCATTTCAATAACAGCGGACAATGAATTGGTCATCATATATTCCTCATATTGGATCCTAAAGCTTACATTTATACATTTATCGCACCATGCAAGAAAGGGGGCCCATTGTTTAAAACCCGTTCCGATGGGCCAATGTTTTTTTTCTAGAGTAGGCTTACATTCAAACAGATGTCTTGAAGCTTTTTTTGTATTCCTACACAATGCTGTCGCTATTGAGATCCCATGTATCAGTGGTTGCTTCCGTCATGGCAGGGTAATTGGTTGTATTTTCGAAAGATTTTCAAAGTTCGATAGTTTCCGTTTTTTTTCTTCTATTTTAGGGTGGGAATTTGTTTCAAGTTATATATTTTGAGCTTAATAGATTGGAAACAAGCTTATGAAGATAAATTGAAGACTAGAATGTTATGTCTTAAAAACATATATGATGGAGACAGCACAATGATTGAAATACGAATAGTAAAGATTTACAAATAAAAAGGACGTACAGCCTTGCTCCCGGGGCTGCTGTTGTGGTCGTCAAACTAAGTTGTTAAACCAATTTTTTTCTTTTCACTTGTAAGTCTGACATTGACGAAAATGGATCGCTTAACTACACAACGCGTAAAAATTATTAAAACCTACTACAAAAATGGTGATTCTGACACAGCCACATATCGTGCTTTAAGAGGAGATTATGGTTTATGGTTATGAAGCACATTTCTCACTCGGTGGTTACGACTTTTTTTTTTGCCTGCTATTGAAGAATACGACTTGGAGAATAGGTGGTTTCAACAAGACGGTGCCACACAACTCGAGCGAAAATGGCTTTATGGCAAGAGACATTTCCTGGTCGCGTAATTTCTCGTCGTGGTTCTTCAAGTTACGGCTGAGATACCGCCCAATATGTGTCAAAAAGTTTACCACAAAATAATCAATTCTTGCAACACTTTGCGTGGTGGTCATTTCACAGATAATGTCAACGTTCAAACTTTAGAATAAAAAAGAAATATCATGAAAAAAATATTTTATGTGTTTTATTTACGTTTACTTTTGAAAACGCAAAATGGATAACCCTTTATGAAGGAGACAGCACAATGCTTGACAAGTCTTTGCTACCCGGCTGCTGTCGTGGGCAATTGTTAATTTGGATATCGACAAATCAGAAGATACAGGGGATGCTCGCTGGGCTGCCAATATATTCGATGTGTTGAAAGAAGCATTCAAAGAAGATTGTGTTCTAAGAACTTTTCCGAGCAGCCTTTTTTTTCATTCGATCTGATTGCTAGAACATCAGACATATATCAGCGCAGGTTTCGCATAGTTAATGCCCCAGAGATTTTAATATGTAATCATGGCTATGTCAGTCTTGCTAGATTTTTTTTTGTTCTAAATGGTGTTCAGCTCCAGAGCTTGGGCATTCTCAGACTCTGTCACATCGTTAAATACTTAGAACAGACATCATCTCATATGAAACAATATTTTATTTTAAATTTTTTTTTGCTATACAAAGAAAAGCATTTTGTTTATTATTCTTTTAAAGATAATGAGTGAGTTGTTAAATTACTTAAATTCATTATAATTTATTTGTTTAAGTTAACTTGTTGTTATTATGGAATACATTTTACTTCTTACTTGAGACCGTATTAACCCGTTCCTCTACTTTGGCTACCTCCTTGTTGATGGTTTCCAAATTTTGGGCAAATGTCTCCTGGACCGAATGCAGCAATTCTTTATTATTTACCAATGAGGTGGTTATCGTGGTTTGTTTCTCTTCAATTTCAGCAATGATTTTAGCAAAGTTCATAGCTAAAAAATAGAAAGAAAAAAATGATATAAAATAAATTAATTGTTTTCCTATTTAAGTTTATACAAATCTTGTCGGGGGGTTACATCCCAGTACATGTAATCAATGGCTTATTTTTTAATAAAGGAATCTGTAGCGTTTCCTACAACTGCGACAATCTGTTTGATTGGATGTTTCGCAAGTTACATCCATTTAATTTTTTGGCTCAAAGCGTTCGTAAAAAAAATAATGAAATTTAACCCGAGGAACAGCGAGCTGTAGGCCAAGAGCTGGCAATGCACCCTGAAAAAGTGACTGTTTTCTGCGTTTTATGAGCCGGCGGCATTATTGGACCGCACTTCATCAAAGACAATGATGGGCTTAAGGTTTACGTAACATAGAAAAAGACACCGCTCTATGATCACGGGCTTTTGCCCCCATTAAAATGGAATAATGTGTCTTGTTTGAGGATGCCATGAACAAATTGAGAGGGGAGTTTGGTAATCAAATATTTTGGCAACTGACCTCTCGTCTACCGGGTAAGGCTAACCAAGAGAACTGCCTTGGAAGATACTATTACACATGACATTAGCGTGTTGCCGACCGAAATGTTGGGAAAAAAGTGTGTCAAAATTGGGCTTTGACAGAGATACACGTTTTAGTATATAGGAACAAGTTTGAAAATCTGGTACAATTGAATGTTCAGACACCTTTCTTCCCCACATAATACGATCACACAATTTAATAATACACCCTCTTCGAATCTCACCATATTTATGCAGGCACTCTAAAGCTTGCATTCTCTCTATAATGTCGGGCAGAATTTCAGCCACTGGTTCCGTTCGTTTTGCAATTTCATACATTTCCACCACCTTCTGGTCTCGTTTAGCATCTTCCGGCGAACCGCTTGACTTGGCCGCAATCGCATCCATTTTTGATCCCAATGAACCCAAACGCTCTTCGATAACATCGATTTTCTCCGATTGCAAGAGTGCTGCCTTGGTGTTCAATTGACGCACAGCGTCCATGACATTGGTACTTTGGGTGAGTGTTGTCAAACGGCTTAGTTTCTCCGGTTGAGCGCCCACAGCCTGTTCCAACTGATGCAGGCGATGTTCCAATTTGGCAACACGCGCCGAAGCTGCCAAATCTGTGCCCGGCGTTGGTATGGCAGTGAGGACACCCGAATTCTTATACTCATCCACCTGATTGATGAGGGCTTTGACTTCTTTGTCGGTTTTATTGGGGGCCTGTTCTTTGCCCAACACCTGCTCCAGACGCAGTGAGTCCAACACCTTTTTGGCTGTGGTTATGACGGTGGCCACAGCATCATAGGATTCCTTCTCCTCTTGCACTATCTTACGATCGTTTTGCAGTGAGGAGACCTCGTCCAGCAGTTCATTCATTTCACACTGCAAACGTCGGCATTTCTGCACGGGCGTTTCTTTCTCACCGGTGCCAGACAATTCGAACTCGCCGGTAGTGGCATCATAGCCGCGACAGCCTCGACGACCGATGCGATCGGAGAAATCGACATTACCCTCCAAAGACGAGCCACGAAAACGTTTATAGGCATCCTGGGTGGAGATGTGCAGGCGTTCGATGGCTTCATTTTCCGGCTCCTCTTCGTAATAGTCGGAAGTCTCCGTTTCGCCGTTATCAGCTGTCTCATAGATATCGGGCTGGTCATAAGCCTGGAAGGCGAGATAAGGGAAAAATGGCATATGAAATTAAGGGTTTGTCGGTTGATGTCAGCGCCAGTGCCAGTTAAGGTAGCAGCAGTTATGACTAATCAATGGCGGCGAAAAAATGCATGTCCAACTTACTATGCCTGGCAAATTCTCGAATTTCGGATCGGCCATAATTAGGGGCACTATTCAGTCTGTTCCTTGACAAAATAATGATGAAGATTCCAAGACTTTTCCAAGTTTTCCTCAGAGCTCGGAAAAAAAATTCAATTTTATGTTGACGACGATTGGTGGTTTGCTGTGCTGGTATTCTGGCAACTTAACTTTAATTTGTGCCCAAATAGGCCAATAGTGCCAACATTTTCGATTTTTCGCTAATCGGCGATTTCTCCATTCCCCGACGTCAGATTGAATTTGTTGACAAGCGTTGCCATTTGGTTTTTTCTGTTGTCCGAAAATACCCAAAAACAATGATGTCACCAATAAGTGAAACAATAATAAGGGATTTTAATAGATTTGATATATGTAGTATTTAAGTAAGGTATAGATACTCGCTCTGATTTTTAAAATCCAGGGGGATATCATTCATTTTCATAAACCAGATGAAAAACTGTTTTCTTTTTCAAGAAAAAACAAAAAAACCATAAATACGGGATTAATTGGCAACACTACAAACATCTTCGACAAACAGATAATTAAGTCGACCGAAGCAAACCGACGCCGCCGCCGGTTATATTCTTAGGAACGGCTATGTTTTGTCTCAAAGAAGATGTCACTGCAAAACAGGGTGCATCATATATGTCAATTTTCAGTTAAATTGCATGTTGAACAAATCCTTTGAACTACCCGTTACTAATTGGTTGAGAACTTCGGTTGAACACTCACAAGGGCCGTTCAGACGCTGTGATTTATTGTCGTAGACAGTTTGTCCATTGATTTTTCAAGTGAAATCCATTGATTCATAAAAGCGTTCTGCAAGTCTGTGATATTATATCGATATGACTGTTTTTCACATGAATTTGTCCAAGTCACATAAAGTTTGTAGAGAAATAAATTATGTTCTATTTTCAGGATCTTTTTGGAACAGTAGGGTTTAACTTGTCTTCACACAAGGGTTTAATTTGTCTTCTTAACTGGCACTAGAAGTGCTTCGACTTATGGAAGTTTCACTGTATTTGTAATAGGCGAATGAAAAGAACTCATCACTCTCGTGATGTCCGAAAAGTTGGATTCCAATAAAGATGGGTATTTAAATTAGATATACGAATTCCACGCGAATCTAATTATATATATATATATATTATATATATATATATATATATAACAATTTTTTAATGCATTTTTTATTTTTTTTTTACTGTTTCGGGACAAAAAAAATTTCTGCATATGTATAAATGAAATTAAATTGTGTCACGATTTGGTTTCGTGCGACAATTTCAGTTAATTTTTGTTTACGTGCAAACAAATTTCCATGCCTACTTCTCATTTTTTAGTTTTGGACCCTAAAAAACAGGGATATGGGGATAACGAAATCGAATGTATGGACATAAAGGCACTAGAAATAAATAAATATCGTCACGAATCCAATATTAGTAATATCTCAGGCTCCATCCATGATTCCACAGGGTAGCCAAGTATGTTCTAAGAAAACTACGAATTGAAACCTTGGCCATTCACTTCCAGTCAATACCCTAGTGGAATTTACTCTACTACAGGGCCTAGACTCGGCCAGGCCAATGATAAATATTTTCATATAATTTCGAACATTTTTCGATATACTCTTCGGCCAGCGGCAACACAAAATCACACAAACGTATTCCACGAATCCATACTTCTGAGTTCCTTAAACAAACACAGCAGTAAAAATCAAGTTTACGATAAACTTTTGTTTCCCACACAAAAAAAGGAGAGGGACAAATTATCTGTCCTTTATTTATTCAAATGTTTGAAAGTACTTTAACACTTCAACAGTAAGTATTTGCCACAGACCATATTAAATGGTCACTACATTTCACAAAAAGGACACCAAAACACACACACACAAACACAATCAGACGTACACAGAGCCAAGCGACTGAACCTTTGGTAGAAGAACACATCTTTTAAAGTTTTTCTTTTGTTTTATTTTCAGTTAAACTTAAGCTCGGTCAACAACAACAACAAAAAAAAGATAACCGATAGAACAGCAAAAGCGAAAAACTCGAAAAGAACAAACTTTACATTTTGGTTACCAAGAACTTTAACAGGAATCTTTCTGATAGAATGTCAGCTACATTTTAAGTAACAAAAACAACAAAAAAAAGTAATGACATCCTCGACACTAGGATGTTAATATCATCCTGACTGTCCTTTTGTTCACATTCGTGCGTTCAGAAAACTGGCTGGGATGTGAGCGGTGCCGAGCAGCGAATCAACGCCAACAGATAAACTTCTTAATAAGACAATGCCGAAATTTGTTTTCAAGTAAATTAACCATAAAAAGATAAATCTGACTGAAACAATGTTCACATCTTCAGGCAACCGGAAACGAACCGAATGCAAAAACTTTCTTCCACACAGAACAAATGCAAGAAACATGACAGAGGAGAAATGAAATAATTATTTAAGTAACTAAAAGGGGTTCTCGACAATGAAGATATTATTATAAATGACAAACGGAAATTTAAGTTTTATTCGAGGATATTTATTTCGCAGACAGCTGTGAGGTGACAGCAATCGGTATCGGAAATGATGGGAAGTGACCACTTTTGATTGCTTGAACGAGGACAATCTAGAGGTGAGGTAGCGTCATGTTAGACGCCCTTAGTCCATTACGGACCATTGTGGCACCGCGGGAGGCCAGTCTGATAGCTTCTATTCTTAGATTGAGCTTGCATGTGAATAGGGAAATACTTAGGGGTTTCAAATGCGATGTAAGGTTATCCCAAATTGGGCCAGCTCATCTGCTCTGTCATTCCCTGCAATGTTCCTGTTCCCAGGCACCCCAAGTAGGTTAATGTCAAACTGCTGTCGTTAAGAGATACGCGACAGTTCTTGAATTCAGTAATATCGATTTGAGAGATCTTATCGCAGAGTGGCTGGCAGACTAGATGTTGATGTTCCAAAGGAAATGCAAAATATTTCATTAAATTAAAATTATGATTAACAAAGATATAAAAAAGTCTTTTTTCTATTCAAATTTCTCAAGTTCCAACTAGTAAAAGCTCCAATAAGAGGCTTTATTTTGATATTCAAAGAAAAATGACATTTTTTGAAATAAATGATCGGGTGTTTATTTCATAATAAAGAGGAAGGTATGCCGTTAATAATGAAAAACAACATCAGCCAAATGGCCACGACGACCACGCTTACAGGACCATGTCCTTTTCCATAACCAAATCGCAAAGTGGCTGCCCTAAGTCCTCGATAGCCAAACGAATTCTATCTTTGAGGTTTTGCTGTTGGCGTAGACCTTATCTTTCACGTCGTCCCAAAGGAAGAAGTCGCAAGGTGGTAAATCACAAGATCTCGAGAGATAACACGGTCCGGAAACTTTTCCCGTAAAAAAGCAATGGTTTCGTTGCTTGTGTGGCACCTAGCGCCATCTTGTTGAAAGTAAACATTGTCCAGATCAATATCATCCAACTCCGACCATACACAAATCATTAATCATCTCACGATAGCGCAATCCATTCACAGTAACTGTTGATCCAACCTCATTTTCGAAAAACTGAAGGGCCAAAACTGATGGTTCGGGAGAAGTTCCCCGTCTGTTCCTTCATAGAATATTAAGGGAAATAAGTAAGGTCCAATGACCCCGCCGGACCAGAAACCGCACCAAACAGTCACACGTTGAGGATGGAGAGGCTTCTCAACAATAACTCTTGGGTTTTCCGAGACCCATTTGGGACAATTTAGATTGTTGATGTAGCCACCGAGGTGGAAATGGGCCTCATCAGTCGAGATGATTTTTCGATGGAATTCCGGATCATTTTCATGCATTTCAAGGACCCAATCAGCAAAGAAACGACGTTGTTGATGAACGGCCAGCTTCAGTTCTTGTGTTAACTGAACTTTGTAAGCCTTAAGACGCAAGTCTTTATGCAAAATACGGTCTAATGACGTTTGTGGACTGCCCCAATTCCAAAGAACGACGAGGAATGGACAAACCTGGAATTTCTGCAACACTTTGGGCTACAGCAGCAATATTCTCCGTTGTTCTTGAGCAACGTGCACGGGTTTTACTCTTCAGTTCACTAATTTGTCCCACAGCTCGAATTTTTCCACGACGACCCAAAAATGTTTTAGTTTTAATGTTAAATCAGATTCTAATCCAAACATTGTTTATGGTTTATTTATTGCTTGTAACCAGTACTGGCAAAATATCGTTAAGTGTTATCGATATATGTTCGCACTTTTGTTCAAATCCCATCCTCTTTAAAATAAAAGTCTTAGCCACCATCCTCTTTGCACAAAGTATTAGGCATATAAATATGAATTACGCAATGAAATGAAAAATACATTTTGGCGGAAGTTTAAATTTTTCGGAGAACCGACATTTCCAATTTTCAAACCGCTTATAGCTCATCTCTGGCTAGACCCATTTGGTTTATATTTTTTTCGGACTTAAGTTCGAACACACTTTAGCTAGGTCTGTGTGAAATTTCAATCAAAACGAACTAGCTGATTACAAATGGCAGATTTTTTTTTTTGGAATTCCCCCCTTAGAGTTTGCAGACTTGCTACTAGACTTGGACCGTCTTTCCTCTCGATTGTCTGTGGCAGCACTGCTGTTGCAATAGTCAACAGCCGTAAAATTTCCCTAAAGTCATGTAAATATGAAAGAGGGAGGGCTTTTGATCTGGCGCTGACCGATTACACAAAGAACGACACCTGACCTCTCCCTAGCTCTCTGTTCATTTCTTTTCCTTCCTCCGGGTATTCTTGTTTTTTTGGCAAAACAAACCCTAGAGATTAATAGCCTTTAAACTTACGGCAATCAAATGAAATAATGCTATCTATTCATGAGAACATGAACATTCAGATTTGAGATATTTTTGGAATTCCGGCAGAAAATTAATGCGTTTAATTACTGGCTGGGTCTTAATTGATTTTTCATTTGTGTGGGGGCTGCCTCCTTGTCTCCTACTGCCCAAAAGCATTTGGTATTATCTCGAACAATGATAGTGTTAAATACATTTGGAAATGCCGGTGTGGATTACGGTCAGTTGTACAGGGTGACCCGCAAAATATTCACATGATGTCGACAGTGAATCGATATCATTTCATATTTATTTTTAAATGTTTGTTTGGAACTTCAAGTAGTCTTTTATTAAGTTGGGACTACGTTATTGTTGAAGTTTATAATTATAGAAATGTTGCGATTTTTTAAAGATGGGGGGTAATTTTCGGGGGGCCCGAAGACATGCAAGTTGTTTATAATCAGCATGTATGAATATGTTTCTGTTTCAGTACTTTTATGGTTTTTGTATTGTTTTCTCATCCCTGCTCAAGATTACCAGGCCTGTCGTCGATCATCTGTTGTTTGTTTTAATAATTTTTAGTTTCAGTTTGTGTTTTATTTTGTTTGGTTGGTCTTCTGGGGGCGACGTAAGACTGAATGCGTTGCAAAGCCCTGGATTAGAGAGTTCCATGCCTTGTTTGGTCATATGTTTACTTCACAAATGCCACAAACCGAATCGTTTGTATCATACTTAATGGCGCACCTTGTATGAATTAGTGTGTGTGTGTGTCTATGTGTGTGAGCGGCTATGTATTTATGTTGGTCCTGCGAGTAAGAGTCCTTATTTCACACATGCACATGTAGGCACCTCTGCTCTGCCATTTATCAATTTGAACAATTTATCAAATGGTTGTGAAACACGGTAATGGCCAAATGTTAGCACTGAGTCCGGATGAGTTTATTGCAATGTGAAACATTTGAATTGCAGCTATTGCAGTGGACGCAACCTAACATATATTTGTGTGGAAATAGTGCACCGGTAGGCCAGTTGATTGCGTGCTATCAGCGTGCGGGTTGGTCTGTCTCTGCCAAAAATCTAGCCATATGATCTGTGTCACCCGGTTTACTCTTGGACCCAAAATTAAAATAAATTTACTTTATATTGTAGTTAATAAATAAATATACAAGGTGGCGCAAAAGTAAACTTACGATGTTTTTTGGCTGTAATTGAAAAAAAAAAATGAAAAACTTTGATTCTTCTTGTGGATTATTTTTATTTGGTCTTTTAATTTTTTTTTACATCAAGTCGAGAATATGCTGTCATGTAAATGGCCGCCGCCAGAGTTGCCACTGACATTGGGGGCCAATCGCAAAATGTATAGCATTTTCTGATAGGAGGATTACTTTTGCGCCACCCGTTATATATAAAAATGTGGACGGCCGCGATGTGGTAAGTAGTGAGTGCTACTATCACACAGAAGAACCCGAGTTCAAAACCGGGTAAGACCATCAAACATTTTTCAGCGGCTGTTTCCACCTCGTGAATGTTGGCGACTTTACGAGTAAGAGAATAGTCTCTAAGCCAAAGAAAACTTCTCTAGAAAAGCATTAACCTTTCGGAGACGGCTTTAAAAACAGTAGGTCCCGGTCAGTGAGTCTACAAATTATTTCGTACACAGCTCACTGTTTCGAGAGAAGTTCCCCGTCAAAGGGAAATAAGTAAGTATATAAAAATATATTTAGTTGGGAAAAAATAAATAAATCGGAAGCAAATCGAAATGAGAATACATGAAATAATAACGACTATAAAAATTGAAACTCCTATCAATAAGGCCCCACTGTACGTATGTAAAGAGTGGTCCAACAGGAGGTGTTATTTTGAATCAACCGGTTTTATTCTTGGACATTTGACAAGTAGAAACTACGCCATTACTAAAAATGAAACGATACACGCTTCAACAACGCATTGAAATTATTCGAATTCACTACAAAAATGGTGAAAGTCTTGCAGTCACAGTTCGCTAAACTAAAGCATTTTCGGGTCGTCGCGAAACACCTTGTCGGACCGCAATACAGAAATTGTTGGAAAAATTCGAGCTGTGGGACAAATTAGTGATCTGAAGAGTAAAACCCGTGCACGTTGCTCAAGAACAACGGAGAATATTGTTGCTGTAGCCCAAAGTGTTGAAGAAAAGCCAGGTTTGTCCATTCCTCGTCGTTCTTTGGAATTGGGCATTCCACAAGCGCCATTAGACCGTATTTTTCATAAAGACTTGGGTCACAAGGCTTATAAAGTTCAGTTAACACAAGTAATCAAGTCGAACGATCATCTACAACGTCGTGCCTTTGCTGATGGGGTCCTTGAAATGCATGAAAATGATCCGAAATTCCATAGAACAATCAGGCCCATTTCCACCACGGTTGCTACATCAACAATCTAAATTGTCGCAAATGGGGCTTGGAAAACCCAAGAGTTATTGTTGAGAAGCCTCTCCATCCTCATGACTGTTTGGTGCGGGGTCATTGGACCTTACTTATTTCCCTTAACATTCTATGAAGGAACAGACGGGGAACTTCTCTCGAACCTTCAGTTTTGGCCCTTCAGTTTTTCGAAAATGAGGTTGGATCAACCGTTACGGTGAATGGATTGCGCTATCGAGAGATGATTAATGATTTGTGTATGGTCGGAGTTGGATGATATTGATCTGGACAATGTTTACTTTCAAGACGGCGCTACGTGCGACACAAGCAACGAAACCTTTGCTATTTTACGGGAAAAGTTTCTCTTGAAGAGGTAATCACAATTGGCCACCGAGATCTTGTGATTTAACACCTTGGTGACTACTTCCTTTGGGACGACCTGAAAGATAAGATCTATGCCAACAGCAAAACATCAAAGATAGAATTCGTGTGGCTATCGAGGACTTAGGGCAGCCACTTTGCTATTTGGTTATGGAAAAGGATATGGTCCTGTGAGCGTGGTCGTGGTGGCCATTTGGCTGATGTTGTTCTTCATTATTAACGGCATACCTTCCTCTTTATTGTGAAATAAACATCCGATCATTTATCTCAAAAAAATTTCATTTTTCTTTGAATACCAAAATAACATCTCTTGTTGGAGAACTCTGTAGAACGATTGGGATGCTGCGTCGAACGTACGACAAAAATATAAACCAACTGGAGTAACTACTGAATCTCCTGAGAAACGTTTACCTGTGCAGTGCCTTAATAATTTCCTTTCTAGTAACTCTATTTCCTTCATTACAGTAGGAAAGATATGGAGCCATATGGGGAAACGTGTCTTGCTAGGCAAATCTCTGTTTGAAAGTATCCTCGACAATATAATCAAATCATTCATAGTAGAACTCGTTGACTTTAATCAAATAAGATCGAAGCTAATCTAAAGCATTCGAAGGGGATTAATCATGAGAATTAACCGCAAGACTTTCTGCATTTATAAGGGGAAATCGTACATAAAGATATTAAATAACTGGGGAGCCAATATTGAATTCTGGTTTTACTGATGGCAAAATACCGATAACTGTTATCGATATTTGTTCGTGCTTATTTTTATCAAAAGTTATCTTATACGGTCAATTACAAAACTGCCCCAAAATAGCTTAAGTGTGGCCGTTGTCCGAAAGTTTGCCCATTGCTGGTATAGAATTTTAAATTGTTGGTTACCGAACACCGAACACATTTCTTTATACCGGCTTCAGACAGCAAGCGACATAAATAATTACTAGGCCATCGATTAGAATATAGGGACTATTGTTATTGCAGTGGGTGCTGGGAGTGAAAGAGAAAAATGTATTTTTGAAATCGACAATTGAAGGGAAAAATTAAAGCAATTGGATCATAGGGGTGACCAAAGCAAATGGGTTGTTAGTCAAGGAGATGATGGAAATAATAAGGGAATTGAAAGTTTGCTCAGAGAGTGACAGTTTGGAGCGTTTTTCTTAAGGCCAACAATCTGGGGATGTGTTAGCGGAAAGCAATTAAGATATCGCTGGGAGGAAAGAGGAAGTAGTGTTTGTTGACATTTGCTTTGAATTTCTGAATGTCACAACATGTGGGAAACATGCTTGTGGAATCTCTATTTTCGTTAACGGTAAGATTGAAAACGTGGATCTGGGCTGACATTTTAATATAAAAAAAAACAAGAATTCTCCTCACATCTCTAATAACTTTTGTTACATCGATTAACAAAAAAACTTGACAAAAATTTGTAAACTCTTTGGCATTTGTTCCATTTGAACTGTTACGTCTTAAGAGGATCTTTTCCACGTCGCATATGAAATGTTAAGGATTCGGAAAGGGTTTTCTCAGCTTCTTGTTGCGTTTGCATTTGTAATATCCACGCGTAGCATGTGAGAAAAGTTTTAGCGTGGATGTTCTGCCGACATGTTGGACATGTTGGGAACAGGGAACACCGTGTGTTGGGCTGATTGCAAATCTTGAAAATGCACGTATCGCACAAATCCCCAGGTATGGCACTCACCTCTTACAGGCAGACACGCAAAGGCAACAACATCCAGGCAACCTCTTGTACTAAGCAAGTGACAGAGGAAGGAGTTCTAGTGTTGGAGAGTGACAGTAACGATAATAATGTCTATGATGATGATGACGATGAAGACGACTGGGATGATTTGTGCTGTGGTGTTGTTTTTCAGAAAATCGTGATATTATTTGTTGCAGTTTTTTTTTTTTGCTTTATGCAGCCACAGTTGTTTCCTTATCCCATTGCCCAAATCTAAACAAAATGCCAAACAACTACAGCGAAAAGAAAACAAGAAAAAAAAGCCAACAACAACTCATTAAGCACAGGCAGGTCAGAAACTTCAAAAGGAATCTCTAAACGAACATCATCAGGGCAAACAAGCGAAACGTTTAATTAAGAACACAGCGTAGTTTTAAAACAAAATATCTGTCTAGGAATGAACGGGCAAAGGCGTCTCGGTTTCGCCTGGCTTCGAACTGTTATTTTGTGTGTAAAAAACTAAACTCATAAATTATTTTACACATCTCAAAATCTTAATTAATAATTTATATCCTGCTGCGTGTGCGTTCTCATATAAAGACAAGAAAAAAAAAACACCCCTTGCATCACGGCAATGCAAACAGACGCTGCACAGTGGTGTGTTATCAGGTGATGGGAGCGAAAATCATGATCTCTACAAGGGAGCCCGTATGTTTTTGTGAATACGGACAACATGTCCCAGCCCACCTACCGGGCTTTCCAACAAGAGATGTTATTTTGGTATTCAAAGTAAAATGAAATTTTTTGGAATTAAATGATCGGTTGTTTATTTCATAATAAATAACATTTTTTGTTAAAAACGAAATCAGCTTGCATTCTAGAACCAACATACTCGTAAACAAAACGAAATCACCAGTTTACTTCTGCTCTACAAAAAACGCAATCTCATTGATTTGAGGCTGACTTTTCTAAAAATGTACCACTGTGAGTTTTTTTTACAATTTTAACGAGTTATTACCCACATGGTTGTTACTCGCATTGTTTATCTATTCAAAGTCAGCCATCACCCGGTATAATCATACGCAGAACACACACACACACACACACATCATATCATATCCCAACGTATCCTTCCACATCTCTTCACAGCAAGACACATCACTGACATACACTCATGCTTAACGCTTAATATAGCTTATAAGCTTTAGAAAAGCCGGAGAAAAAAAAAACCGAAACTCCACATCCACATGCTCTTCATTCATGTATTTGGGTGCTCGTTGCGCTGGCTGTGTCACTGTCCACCAGATAAAGTAGTGACAGACAACTACTCAACGTGTCATAAAATTGACCATAATGACATTGGATAGCGCTCAGTGGCGATTGGCTGAGTGGCCGCAGTGGATGGGTTATCGGTTTGCCTTTTATGACGACTTCACTTTGGGCCATACGATGAAGTTTTAATTTAAATCCATAACCTAAACCGTTAATGCTATTTAAAGGTCATCGTTGTTTAACGACTGCATCTAGTCCAGCCAGTCCTTCCATATTTTCCTTTTTACACATAAAGTGTCATCTGTTTGACTGGGGATTAGTTGGAGTCAGTTTGGTGTTCGCTCTGTTATCCGTGAGGGCACCACAGTGTGTGTATCGGCGACATCTGTGGTTAAGCAAGAGGATTAAGAATGTTGAGCGTTACACCAGCTGGTGATTGTGGATCATGGAGATATTCGAAAACAATCTCTCAGGCCTAATTGCATTATGCGTGATCTAACACGAAGGCAATACCGAGGGGCAAAATACGTGACTAATAGTTCACAGTCTTCATGAAATTGCATAAGGATGAATAAAATATATTTTTTTTAATTTTTTGTTGAAAATTTTTGATTTTTATTTTGAAAATTTTTTAATTTTTATTTTGAAAATTTTTTAATTTTTATTTTGAAAAATTTTTAATTTTTCTTGTTTGGAGGTTGGAGGAAATCTAAAAATTATATAAGAGAAAAATCTCTCTATTTTTTGGAATTTTGTGAAAATTGGTTTTGTATTTTCAAACATTTTTCTTAACAAAGGTTTTTTAAATTCATATGAATACGGCGTCAATCTTCATGAATAATTTTTTTTGCAAAAATTTTGAATTTTTTTGTAGACAATTTTTGATTTTTATTTTGAAAATTTCTAAATTTACAATTTTTTTGTTATAATTTTGGAATTTTTATTAAAATTTATTCAATTTTGTAACTTTGAGGAACCACAACCCCTCCCCCATTCATATGAATACGGCGTCAATCTTCATGAATAATTTTTTTTGCAAAAATTTTGAATTTTTTTGTAGAAAATTTTGGATTTTTATTTTGAAAATTTCCAAATTTAAAAATTTTTTTTTTTAATTTTGGAATTTTTATTAAAATTTATTCAATTTTGTAACTTTGAGGAACCACAACCCCTCCCCCATTCATATGAATACGGCGTCAATCTTCATGAATAATTTTTTTTGCAAAAATTTTGAATTTTTTTGTAGAAAATTTTGGATTTTTATTTTGAAAATTTCCAAATTTAAAATTTTTTTTTTTAATTTTGGAATTTTTATTAAAATTTATTAAATTTTGTAACTTTGAGGAACCACAACCCCTCCCCCATTCATATGAATACGGCGTCAATCTTCATGAATAATTTTTTTTGCAAAAATTTTGAATTTTTTTGTAGAAAATTTTGGATTTTTATTTTGAAAATTTCCAAATTTAAATTTTTTTTTTTAATTTTGGAATTTTTATTAAAATTTATTCAATTTTGTAACTTTGAGGAACCACAACCCCTCCCCCACACATTCTTATTTTCATATCTTGCATGCTTAATCAATACAGATTCAATATTCATAAAATTGCATAAGTATGAATAATATTTACTTTTCTTTTTGCAATAATTTTGATTTTTTTTTGTTGAAAATTTTTTTTTGATTCTGAAGGAAATCCAAAAATTGTTTAAAAGAAAAATCGTTCCATTTTTTTAAATTTTTTGAATTTTTATTAGAATATTTGGAATTTTTCTTTTAACTTTTCATCTTTTGTGACTGAAGGAACTCGTAAAACTATTTTAAAACATCTTTTGTTTGGGATTGAAGGAAATCGAAAAATTATTTAAAAGAAAAATTGCTCAATTTTTTTTTAAAATTTCCAAATTTAAATTTTTTTCTCTAATTTTTGAATTTTTATTAATTTTTTTTTTTTTTTTTTAATATTTTATTTTTTTTTACAAAAAAAATTTAATTTTTCATCTTTAGTGACTGAAGGAAAATGTCGCATTCGTAAAAAAACGTTTTTTTTTTGATTGTAGGAAATCGAAAAATTATTTAAAAGAAAAAACGCTTATTTTTTTTTAAATTTTCAAATATGCATTGTTTTTGATTTTTATTAAAAAAAATTGAATTCGATTTTTTCTGCAAAAAAATTTTTCATCTTTCGTTAAACTACTTTAAAAAAAACGTTTTTGAAGAAATTGAAGAATTGAAGAAATCTAAAAATTATTTAAAAGAAAAATCGCTTGACTTTTTTTAAATTTTCAAATTTGCAATTTTGTTTTTTTTTAATTTTTGAATTTTTATTAATTTTTTTTTAATATTTGATGTTTGTTTTTGGAAAAGAAAATGTAATTTTTCATCTTTTGTGACTGAAGGAAAATGACGCATTCGTAAAACTGTTTAAAAAAAAAGTTTGTTTTTTTGCGGAGAAATGAAAAGATTTTGTTTTTTTTTTGGATTTTTTTTTTTTAATTTTTCTTAGGGATTTAGTTAAAATTGATATGTAAATCTTGCGAATGCATATATTCCCAAACGATGCGAATAATTCGCATATTCGCATTTTTTTCGATTGAGAAAGCGAATACTGAAAATTTTGCGAAAGCGAATGCAAATATTCCCAAATGATGCTTTCTATTTTTTTTTCGATTGAGAAAGCGATTACTGAAAATTTTCTTTGCGAAAGCGAATATTCGAAAAATGTATTTTGCGAAAGCAAATGCGAATTTTCAAAATGATACGAATAATTCTCATTGGCATATGCGAAAGGGAACTTCGTTATAATAAATACACTGTGTTACAAAAAATAGATTTTTTTCTGTCCTATGAACCAAATGCACATATTCAGAAAGAGGGGAAAAAATAAAAATACACGTGTATCGGCGATTTTAATGTACACGTCAGAATTTTTTTTTTTTAAATTTGAAGTATGAAGCTCGTATTGGCCTGTGTGAAAGCCTTTGGACCGATTTTTAACCCTTTTTCAGTGATCCAATCGACCAGATTTTTTACAGGCAGAATCGTGGAAATGCCTGTATCACGTCAAATTTTAATTAATTAACCGGCACTTTAATCATACATTGAGATAATGGGCCTATGAGTGTTAGTATTTTTTTTTTTAATTAGAAGGGAACTTCGTCACATTTCTAGTTTTTCTCTCCAGTAGGCATCCGGTGGGCCGGTGTGGTCCCACATTCCAAATTTGTATTTTCAAATTTGGCAGTTTGAGTCCCACAATTGTATTCTATATGGGTGGGAATGGGTATGCTCCACAAATGTATATGAGGTCATTTGTTTTTATATTTTCAGTAAATATTAACGATTTTGGGCAGTTTTGTTGGGATCCTTCGGTGCCCCCTTTCTCCTGTCGATTTTCGTCAGTAGTGGGCTATTCCGAAGAGTCGAAATATTTGTTTTTTTTTTTCAACCAAACATGTTTAACAGAATATCTTCGTTTTCTCTTAAACACCTCCAGCATGCGTTATATCAAGGCTCCACTGTGGCACTGCACGAATGCCATCTGTTTGTGGTGGACATCATTTTATTTTTTTTGCGGTTACTAATGCGCTGACAATTGTTAATTACGCAATAAAACCATAACAAATGTAATTTGTGTGGGTTTTGATTGTATTTCTCTTTTCGGTTTTTTTTGCTTTAGTTTTTTCTTTTCACCTAAATTTGATAAAGAATTTAGATTTTATTGAACAGCATTTGAGGGAATGTCAAATATTGTTTGTGTGAAATATGTCAGTAATGAAAAACTGCAGGCATTAAAAAAAAACAACTATGACATAATTAAATACATCTGTTGTAAATTATTGGCAATAAAGAACTAAAAATGAGAATAATTTTATTATTACAAAGTTGAGTGCCGTGATTTTTTTTTGCATGTGATTTTGGGATTAAACACACCAGCGACAAATACATAAAAAAACTTACAAAACAATGTGTTAAATTCAACATCGCATGTGAAGATCTCATAAGTTAACTCTGGTCTGGTAGAAGGTCCGTGATTTCAGTTTCAGTAAAAATCTCATAAGTTAACTCAGCTTTAGTAGAAGGTCCTTGATTTCAGTTTCAGTAAAAATCTCATAAGTTAACTCTGGGCTGGTAGAAGGTCCGTGATTTCAGTTTCAGTAAAAATCTCATAAGTTAACTCAGCTTTAGTAGAAGGTCCGTGATTTCAGTTTCAGTAAAAATCTCATAAGTTAACTCAGCTTTAGTAGAAGGTCCGTGATTTCAGTTTCAGTAAAAATCTCATAAGTTGATTTCAGTTTCAGTAAAAATCTCATAAGTTAACTCAGCTTTAGTAGAAGTTCCGTGATTTCAGTTTCAATGGAAGCCAGACAGTAAAAAGGTCTTTAGTAAAAACCTCTTCCATGCTGAGCCGGCCAACATGCCATGGACAGATGGTTGTGACAGCAGATCGGTACATTTCTTCAACATTTTGCATTGACCACAGTCTGGCTGAACCACTGTTCGACAAGAAGTACCCTACCTACCCTACTTTTGTCCTACGAAAGAAAGTCGTAAGCGACAAAATTGAGAAATTCGGAACCGTGACTGAGATTCTAATTTGTGAGTTAATCTTATAAGACTCATTTTCAACTGTAATGAATATTTAAAATATTTAAAAATTTTCAGAAATATTAAATTTTAAGGCGCCAAAGATAAAAAACTTAAAAGCTAAATATCACAAAACTTCGAAAATGGAGATGTGACTTTCTTTTTTAGGACGACAGGGCAGTATACTAGATAGGAATTGCAGAACTCTTGGTACAAGACTGGGTATGGACTTCTATGCTGACGGTTCAAAATTAAATAATCAAACAGACTTCGCCATCTCCAACAAAGGGCTCTACTAAAAATGACCCCACACAGCGTAAAAAAGGCGAAAGATATCCCAAAATAGATGGAAAATTCCCCCAAAAGTCCACTATGAAAATTTTCCAAAAAAAATTCTGAAAAATCCCCCAAACGATTTATGGAAAATTCCTTCATAAAAAATCTGCTTTACGACGAAGGCGGCGCCGTAATTGTAAACAAATACCCGATTTTTTTGTGCAGCCTTTTGATGGAAAATTTCCCAGAAACGTTCCAAAATATTATGAAAAATCCCCCAAATGATTTATGGAAAATTCATAGCGACGAAGGCGACGCCGTAATTGTGAACAAATACCCAGTTTTTATGGGATTCTTTTTGGATCTTTTTTGCATTTGGGAAAAATTCCTATGGCCCCTCCAAAGACCTTGTGCTAAACATATCTCGATCACTACTTGATCACTTTATTGTTTATCAGGCAGACAACTTGGCCATTAACGACGTAGAAGAATGGCAAATAACGTCCTCATCACAGTTGGGATAAACATATTCTCTTACAGACAGACTGCCATTAAATCTCTGGCTTCTGTCTTCTTCGGCTCAACATCAGCCCTGGACTGACACCGAACTCTCAACGAGATGGGAACTGCAGAGCAGATGAGCTCAGAAGATTCTGGACTACCTTAGAGATTTCAGCCGAACTGGAATCCTGGATAGAACTGCCAAATACCCGATATTAATTTGAAATACATGTTCACTCTTTTTTAATTTTCCCCATTTTGGTCACTTTTCCTACATTTTTACTTTGTTTCGTTCCTTGTCGATTACAATTTTGTTCACACATTTTTTTTATTCTGTTTTGAAAAGTCGTTGCAAAGCGTAGTTATGTAACAATTTTCCAACAAAAATCACAATACAGTGTACTCTCTCATAAGCGGACACCTAAGGGACTGAGCTTTTTGTCCGCATATGAGAGAAGTACACAAGAGGACTGCAGCGGAATGTTACTGAAAAAAGTGTCCGGGTATGAGAGGTGTCCGCTGAAGAGAGGTGCCCGCAAAAAGAGATTACACTGTACTTAATTTGTATGTTTTTTTTTTGGATAGTTTGTTTCACACGCTTAGTCCCTTTTTTTATACAGTCTTGGCCCCTTTTTCTTCCCATCTCTATTCACCTCTTGTACATTATATCTCATTTATGTTATACCAGTTTTGGGCCCGTTTCCATTATATACATTTCCTGTTGACTAAAATTGTTTTCAGACATTTTTAATTTTTCGCCTTTTGTACTTTTTTTATCCCGTTTTGGTACGTTTTGGCCACTTTTTTGTCCCTTCTCTAACAATTGTCCATACGTTTTTTTTCCCAATTTTTTTCTTTTCAAAAAACAAAAAAATCCCTTTTTTGTCCCTTTTTAATCCCGTCTTGGCCCCTTTTTCGTGCCACCTCTAACTAATTTCCACCCGTTTTTGTCAATCGTAATCATGGACGAATTTCCAACAAAAATTTCGATTTCGATGGGTTTTGGAGACATTTTTGTTTCCCCCCATTTTTGTCACCTTCCAATCCGAATTTCTAAAATTCCGTTTATCATTCCAGCTTCAGCCCTTTGGTCAGGACCGTGATGAAGCAGTCATTCAGTCAGTCAAGATTAAGATTATTAGATTATATGGAGTAACAAACGATAGCTGGACATCTATCTGAAACTAGGGATACGATTTTCGTTAATTTTCCTGGTATTGGCAGTTTGGATATCAGGCAAATTATGGAAAAATCTCGCATTATGCAATTTTAAAATCAGATAGCCTTCAAGAGGAATGTGATGGAGGGCTCCTCTGAACCCCGTCACCACATATCAAAGTGTCTAATTTACAAATAATATTCATCGGAATTTTTAAAAATTTTCCTGGTTAAGTTTTGCATATTCTCTTTAATGCAGATTCCACATATCTTTAGGACACCCGACCTAATTCCACCTAATTTATGAATTCATTACTTCCATGAACCGAATTACCCTGGGGATGGCTCATTAAAGACCATTTCATGGCTTCACATTAAAACTGGCCGTTTCAAATCAATTAGCTGATTATGGCCACTCAAAATCGCATTAAATTTGTTGGGTTTTTATAATTCATAAACATTTAAGTCCCATTTTCTTTAACCACCTAAGCCCCTCTAAACGAAGTGCACACTTAGAAATCAACTCCCATGACAGGCTTACAGGATCACTGACCCCAGCCACGTTGGCGGGAGAGAGGGTTGGCCAGATGTTATCCTTATCCATAGATGTGCCTTTCGTAATATCCTTTTTGTTTCCGCTTCAATATTAATGGTGGTGGGCTGTGGGACGGGGGGGAAAGACCAGCTAAAAATTGTGCTACAATGGCACCACTTTTGGCCATAACTTTTTGTTTGGCTGTTCGGTGTTGTTGTTTTGTATTTGTTATTCTTGTTGTTATTGTGGTTTACAAGCTTCAATGCAAAATAAATATGCAACGTGAACAAGCTCATAAAATGCTTTACAGTCAAATATACAAAAAAAAAAAATGGGGAGAAGGAGGAGGAGATAATCCACTTCAGCGGTGCTAGCCGTGGCATAACCAACTCGATGAGTTCAACGATGACGGCGTTGATGGCGCTGCTGATGATGATTGTATTCTGCAGCTGATTGTGGTAAAGCGCAAAAAAAAACAACCAGAAACCCCGAAAAAAAAAACTTTCTGCTTTTCGCATAAATGTTTGACCGCCCGCCATGAAAAAGAGGGCAGGCAGGCAGTCTGGTTGAACAATAAAATATGGCCGAAGTTGAAGTCGTTGCGGGCCACGCACCGCAACAGAGCGGATGTGAAAACACAAAAGACGACGAAAAACAACAACAAATGGTTGGCACAAATCCCCTCCTGCAAATTTAATGAAATTTAAAGGCATCACGCACGATGAGGTGTTTTTTGCATAAATTTATAAAACTCATTCAAAACTTACATGGAAAGTGTGAAAATTAGGATTTTTTTTTATTTAACCCTTCAATGCGCGATTTTTTATTTTTTGTTTTAAAAAATATTTTTGAATTCTACAGGTATTCTAAAACTAGAAAAAAATAACAAAAAAATTATTTTATTTATTTTTACATTTATTTTTTATAAAAAAATGCGTGATGATTCATATTTGAATCAACCAAGTTTTCCGATCTACAACTTGAGAATTTACACATTTTGCATTTTATTTTCCACTAATGTCACGCACACACATTACAGAATAAAAATAAAATTTATAAAACTTACCTTGATCACCAATCGCGAATTATTTTAATTTAAAATAGTTATAAATCGCAAAACTCCACTATAATGCAAAAATCGCAATGACAACTGACCAAATTGTTGTCAAAACATCCGTTACAAATCATCTATGGTTTTACAACAACAAATGTCATGCATTCGTGTTAGAATCAGCTGAAACTTAATCACTGTAATGTCTAATAAAAGAGTAACATGGAAAACAAGTGGTTGATTCAAATATGCATCACGGCGCACTGAAGGGTTAAGGGAAATCACAGCAGTGAGGAAAAACAAACGCCCCAAATGAAGAATTCTACAAAATAAATGAAAAATCCCCCCAATATGAAAAAATTCCCAAAAATTCTAAAAAATCCCCAAATGAAGAATGTCCCAAAATAAATTAAAAATCTCACCGCAAATTTTCTTAAAAATTTCGGAAAAAAGGATGTTTCCCCTAGCTGTGCTTTTGGGACATGAGTCATCCAAAGCCTTTGTGTCCTTGTTCACCGACCACTCACTGTCTCGCTATTCTTTCTCCAGTCTGTCGTTCAAACATTCGGTGGGAAAAAAGCTCAGCTCTGAACACTTGAAACCTTAAAAGCAAATAAAAATGTAATTTCCAACTGACAACTGATTAAATTTCAAGTGTCCCCTGGTGGCTGCAATGATGTGGGGGCGAGTTTGTTACTTTCCGATTCCTTTTAACACCTCGTTGAGTAAATGTCCCTGGGAGACATGTCATTTAATCAGCATCGTCGTCATCATCACCATCAACCCTACATTCCTCTAATTACAAATTTGACAGCACTGTTTGCAAAATATAAATTAAAATTCCTCACTCCTTTCCAATGTGAAAATTATATTCGCATTTTTGAGAGCTTCTCTTGCCACAAGTATTCACACAAATATTCCTGCTTATCATACGCCCCTTTCTTCTGCTTCCTTCGCAAATAAGATGTAAATTTGTATTACTTTTCGCTGCCACTTCCAAAGAGTTGGGAGAGCGTGAGAGGGGGCGTTAGCAATCGCACTCTCGCAAAAAAAAAAAGAACTCTGCCGTTGATGAGACTTTTGTGTGCCACACTTTAATGTTCAAATTAAATGTCATTAGTGTGCGTGTGTATGTGTGTTTTTGGCAGAGCAACCGAAAAGGCTGAAATGAAATGAAACAATTTAAAGAGGGACAGACATACCAGCCGCACAGTAGAAAAGTGTGAAACTGTGATTACGTGCTCGAAATATTTGATTTCCCAGGCAACTGGACATTTGTCTGGCCTCAAGCCTGACATACCCAAGCTGTGACATAATGTCTCACCAGCTGCTACCGAATCTGACAAGCGGTTGTCTGACACACAGGCAACGTTTGACACTGGCAACTTCTTAAGTATGTGCTTTCAGTTTTGCGACGGCGACAACTGATGCGAGAGGCAACTGACAGTTTTGTCGCCAAAAAGGTATGCAAACCTAATTTAGTTACTTTGACGGCAACAAGCAGACTCTAGCGCCAGAACGTGAAGGCATCAGGCATCAGATATACCCTGACATTGATGACAATGAACAGAAGACGAAACCCTTAATTACGTTAAATGGACTTGACATTACTTTTTTTTTTTTATTGTCATCGTTAATAGAATCAGTGAATGATGATGCCTTTGATCCCTCACTCGGCGATTTATTGTTATTTATGACTTTTTGTGGATTTGTAGGGAGGAAGAGATTGGGGGGGAGGGGAAGTACTAAAATATATATTGACAAACAAGTCATGCTGTCGTCATAATGAGCAAAGTTTGTGTTTGCTTCAGGATCCAGAATTTTATGGAAATAACATTCTGCAGTTACTGGGCGAACTGGGATGTGGGAGAAGAGTGGTCTGGGAGAACAGTTGTCGGCAAGTGTAATCAACAGGGGTTTTTTTTTAAAGCAAACACTCTGGGGAGCACATGCCGTTAAAATATCTACAGAACAGCGATATACAACCCACATTTCGGCGATGCTATAGGGAGATAATAGAGTTGGATACCCTACCCTCCCCTGTTCATTTCCTCTGTACACAGTCCAGAAGCTGCAAAGATGTCCTTGGAGCTGCTGCCCATATATGGGAGCTATATTCCATTCTGGGCCGGATATAGGTTGTGTAAATATTGACGAGATCAAATGTGCTGAAGTATTTCTGGCATCGCTTGAAAAAGCCTAAACACTTAAATGCTTCTTTCGACACTTCGAATATATGGCTAGCCCAGCGAGCATCACCCTGTATCTTCATGCCCAGAACATCAAGAGTATCTGATTCGTCGATATCCACACCACCCATAGAGATTGACAACGATGCAGTGGAACGTTTGTGTGACAACAAACAGCACTGGGTCTTTTGCGCATTCAAATCGACTCGGTTCATTTGGCCCCACTCAAAAATCGGTTTAGTGAGTTCGCCTTTTGTCCGCGACCTCCAGAAGACCTGGCCAATAGGGTGGAGTGAAATTCAAAAAAAAAAAGTTAACCTCGGAAAGAGATGTAGTCTGGGGTCCTAATGAGGGGAAAAATAAAGAAAAAAATTTTAAAAAATTTTAAGGGGTCGCGCCACTCCCTCGAAATTTGGAAATTATCGCTATTTTGGCGCTGATTTTAGAAAAATCCTAAAAAGTTTTATGTCAATAAATGTTTGCAATAGCGTAAACAATGAAATAAGTGCATGAAAAAATTTAAAAAAAATTTTCTCATTGTTCAAAAATTTCAAAAAGTAAAATAAGTCAAATCGTCCCTTCTTCAGAAAATTGACTGAACAATGAAATCGCCACCAAAGCTACAAATATTAGTCGATTATCCTCATATTTGCCTCAAATACTTTTGTTTGGGCACTGAACAAGCTCAAACTTTTAAATTTCGAATAAGTTAAGTCGTTAATTTTTAGGATTTTTCAAAAATCAACGCCAAAATAGCGATAATTTCCAAATTTCGAGAGAGTGGCGCGACCCCTAAAATTTTTTAAAATTTTTTTCTTTATTTTTCCCCTCATTAGGACCCCAGACTACATCTCTTTCCGAGGTTAACTTTTTCAAATTAAAAAAAAGCATGTTTTCACTCCACCCTACTGGCCAATTATCAAATGAGTACGAATGACAGAGGTGGCTCTCATCCGCCAAGGAGTAGATTGGGTTCACAGTCTCGCCCAACAGATCGTCAATGAAAATAAGAAATAGAGAAGGAGAGAGGACCGAACCTTGTGGCACTCCTGCCGTCAAACTATGCTCGTTGCATGAGAACCCATCTACAACAACTCGTATAGAGCGATCTCTGAGAAAAGTCGATATGAATCGAGAGAAGGTATTACCGACAACAAAGGCAATAAGTTTTGGTATGAGTGTTCCGTGCCAGAACCTATCGAAAGCCTTGGAAATATCCAGAGCCACTACCTTACTTTCACCAAGGGCGTGAATAGATCGACTCCATCGTTCCGTAAGGAACGCCATCAGGTCTCCAGTAGATCGATTTCTACGGAAGCCATACTGTCGATAATGAAGAAGGCCGTTAGACTCTAAATACTTAACAAGATGGCGGTTAACCATGCTCTCCATAACCTTCGAGAGCCCAGAACATATTTCTATTGGTCGGTAATTAGCAGGATTAGCAGTCTAAAGATTTTGAGTCTATTTTATTATGTTTGTAATTTAGTTTAAAATATAATTGGTAATAAAAAACAAGTGGACAAATAGTAAGTTCGGCCGGGCCGAATCTTATATACCCTCCATCATGGATCCTTAAAAAGTCAATAAATAAGAAAACCAGTGAAAAAATTGCAGTCGGGTAAACCGACTTATATATACCCTCACCCTCATTAAAAACATACAAGTCTCATATTTCAAAGTATCGGAAAGTTAAATGTGTGAGTAGCTACCATCATTTGATGTAACATCTGATGAAAAGTCATAATAGCAACCTAGAATACCGAATGTTTTAGAAAAATATTGTATTACATGATTTTACAAAAAGGACGGAATATAAAGCAGAGTTTTTACTAGAAAATTGTATGTAGTTAAAGCTTTACTAAATATAGAGTTTCGGAAAGAATCGTTGATCGAGTTTATATAATTACACGATTTCTAAAGTGGGTGCAATGGTACATTTGTATGGGAGGTACCAGAAAAGGAGTTGCCAGACTGCCAAGTTTTTGTCCAAAACTTAGTCCAGTTATACCATTACTAAATACGGAATTTGGGCAGATCGCGTTGGTCGTATTGAAAGTATTACACGGTTTATAATGGGTGGAATGGTAAATTTGTATGACATGTACCAGAAGGGGAGTTGCCAGACTTCCAAGTTTTTGTCTAAAAATTTGTCTAGCTATACTTTTACTAAATACAAAATTTGGGCAAAATGTCGTTGGGCATATTGGTGTTATTACACGATTTCTAAGGCAGGCGGGATGGTACATTCGTATGGGAGGTACCAGAAGAGGAGTTGCCAGACAGCCAAGATTTTGTCGGAAACTTTGTCCGGTTATACCTTTACTAACTACGGATTTTGGACAAGATCGAACTTGCAAGTGTTGATATTATTACACGATTTATAAAGTGGGCGAAATAGCAGATTTGTATGGGAGGTACCCGAAGGAGAGTTGCCAGACTGCCAACTTTTTGTCCACGACTTAGTCTTACTATACGTTTACTAAATACAAAATTTGGGCAAGATCGCGTTGGGCATATTGGTGTTATTACACGATTTCTAAGGTAGGCGGGATGGCACATTTGTATGGCATGTACCAGAAGGGGAGTTGCCAGACTGCCAACTTTTTGTCCAAAACTTAGTTTAACTCTACTTTTACTAAATACAAAATTTGGGGAAGATCCAACTAGGCGTGTTGATATTATTACACGATTTCTAAAGTGGGCGAAATAGCAGATTTGTATGGGAGGTACCCGAAGGGGTGTGGCCATATAGCCCATTTGCTATCCCATAAGCAGTTTTGGGAAAATATTAAGCCATGCCAAATTTCAGAGTGATTGCTTAACTCTTTCGAAAGTTATCGTGCGTACCAGCAGGACAGACGGACAGACGGACATGGCTCAAACGATTCAGAAAGTCATAAAACGAATTTGGTTCAAAGACACCTGGGTTCTAATGTGGATATTTCTATGTGTTACACTTTTGAGCCGTATCAAATGATATATACCCTCCCACCGTAGGGTGAGGGTATAACTAACTGAGTTTTTGGGCCGCTCGTGACCCGATAGTCCCAGGAACCCGATCACAAATTTTATCCAAATCATGAAAATAAATGCATATTTGGGTTCGCGAGAAAATTTCGTTGCATTTCGATACCCATATGTCCATGTTTGTCAAGGGACGGTTTTTGGGCCGCTGGTGACCCGATAGTCCCAGAAACCGGATCAAAAAATTTAGGCAAATCATGAAAATAAAGGCATATTGGGGTTCGTGAGTAAATTTCGTTGCACTTCGATACCCATATGCGCATGTTTATCATGGGCCCTTTTTTGGGCCCCAAGGGTCCACGGAACCCATGAGCACTCCCATTTTTGGGATTTTTTTCCCCATCTGTAAATTATATAAACTTAGTGTAGATGTAGTGAAAAAAATATTTGTAAAATTTTATTATGGCCGGGATATATTTAGTCCCGTAAAGGAGAACTTTTCCCCCTTTGGTCCGATATGGCCCATTCTCGAACTTAACCTGCTTATGGGCAAAAAACATCTTGCTACAAAATTTCAGCTTTTTAGGGTTAGTCGTTCGCGCTCTATCGTGATTTCAACAGACAACAGACGGACGGACGGACGGACGGACAGACAGACGGACATCGCTAGAATGTCTTAGAATGTTACACTGACCAATAATATATATACTTTATAGGGTCGCAGATCACTCTTTCGAGGTGTTGCAAACGGAATGACAAACTTAGTATATACTCCATCCTATGATGGAGTGTATAAAAAATCAAATAAGTAGATGCTTCTCTGAAACTTGTCCGTTCTCTTTCTCACTCACTCTCTCTTTTCTTTTCATTTTAAAAATGTTTTATCTCTTGCTGTAATGGTGTGTCAGTGTCAGTGTCTGAATAGGAATTTATGGAAGATATTTTTTGGATGGCCATAGTGTGGTGTGTGAACTCAGTTTCGAAAGACCATCAAACATTTTTTTAGGGATAAGTTTCTCCGCAGTTCCTGCATGGAATGTTAAGGGAAATAAGTAAGTAAGAACCCATTCTTATTTTTTTTTCTAACTTTAAAGTCCTTAACCTCAATTACATGCCCATGAAAAGAAAGATTGGCTGAATTGTCAGTTGGTGTTTACGCTTGAGTTTATCCTCCCTCCCATGGTAGTTGCCCGTGAGAGATTGTGCTCGGATAGGGATTCATTAATAATAAATTCCCATTCCCGATAAATGTTGAATTCCACTAATGACAAATGTCGCTTTTGGTTTTCGTCCAGTAAAATATTATTTGTAATATGCCCGTCATATTTGAAATGGCTTTCTTTATCACCGATGTCATTAGGGAAGACAGATACTCGGCACGTTGTGTCATCTGAGATTCCGTTGAACTCTCGAACGTGATTAGGTTATCGCCAAATGGCAAATGGTCCGGTATACGGTGATTGCTCATGTAACTCGCCGCTGTTGTCGTCGTCATCATCATCAGCAGCACGAAACTGTCAAGGTTAGTCAAGAGGAAAAGAACTGAAAAAAATATGTTTTTATTTTGTTTTGCCTTTTTTTTTTGGCGTGGCCATTGTTAAAATTCCAGGTAAAGGACATGACCAAAACAAAAAAACAGCTAAAAGCATATCTTTGATGTTCTGCAATCAAGTCGAAGGTCGCTTTTCCTTGAAAAAAAAAACGTTGTTAATTAAGAAAGAAAGAAAAGAAAAAAATCTGGGCATAAATACATTCAGTTATTGACTAAAGATTGTGGGCTATTTAAAGTGAGTTGAAAATGAACTGAATCAGAATTTAGTTGAAATTGCTTTTATTTTTGCAAAAAAAAAAAGGAATTCTAGAGAAAACTATATTGAATTCGATAAACTGAAAAACCTTTAGAATTCTTATTATTCAATTTGAAATACGGCGGAGGGAATGTGAAATAATTTCCAGGAATTCTGCTTATGAGTCGAGAATGAAATAAATCTCACGTGTAAATATCGAAAAGTCCCAGTGAATTGATTATTTAGAAATTAGTTAAAATTGTTTGTAACTAAAATAGGAATTCTAGAGAAAACTATATTGAATTCAATGGACTGAAAAACCTATGGAATTCCTATATTATTCAATTTGAAATACGTGAAATAATTTCAAGGAATTCTGTGAATTCTGGTTATGAAGATAAAATTTACTTTAAAACTGTATGGAAATTAAACGAAATTAGAGTGCCCTAAAAATCTATAGAAATTTAATAGAATATACCCATCTCAGGGGGGGCAGACGGGAAAACAATTAAGTTTTCTGTCAACAGTACAGAGTTCCTAAAATAACTTCTCAATACCTTTTTACGATTCTGCAACCTGCAGAAGTCTACCATCAATTTCAATTGTCTCTCTCTAACACATGCAAAATGCAACTCCGACTCAAACAGGTGATCGTCTACCGTCAAGACTAATTGGGCCTATAAACAGCAGATGTGTTATCATTTCCAAAACACCCACACCAAATTAAAGGCGTACCTTTAAAACGTGAGCGCAAGCGACTTTGCGATTGTTTTGGTTGGGACACTTCGAAACCTTACAGCTGTTTTTGATTTTTTTTCAATGTTAACACTTATTGTGAATATGAACAAAGAAAAGCCGACAGAAATTAAATATTTAGGCCAAATATTTGCAATTCAAATACTTTGTTTTTTAAATTTCAAAATTTCGAAAAGCTGTGTTAAGGATTTTTGGTTCGAACCCATCTATTGGACGACAACAAAAAAATACTTTTACTTTCCTAAGGAAAAAAAACTTTATTTTCTAACTACGGCAGGCTCCATCTAGTGGCGTGCCACCTGTGTTCACTGTGTGATAGGACAAAGGAGCGATTCAAGACTTTTTTTTTCTGTTGAGAACGTTTTCTTTTGTCAACTGCAAAGATAAATAGAATGAATAGTTCTCAACATTTGCCAGAAAAGATGTATAACATTTCTCTAATTGTTGTTCCAATCAGAAGTTGACAAAGAAAATACCGCAAGAACAACAGAGGCGGTACAGTGAAACAAGGCTATAAAGACTTCGAAAGACGAACAAGGTAAGGTCATATCAATGGGTTTCCATTAAAATGGATGGTCTAGCAAATATCTGAGGATTTTCGACGTATTCCATGGTTTCACCAAAGACCATACAGAGGGCAGACATCCCAAGTCGTTGGCTAAACATTTCCAAAAGGCTATTTAAACAGTATTTGTTTTAAAAAAGTAGGTATTTGTTTTAAACAAAAAAACATTATTTGCTTTGAAAACCCTTCAAATATTGCCATGCCCAGTACGGACATCTAGAGTGTGTAGCCGAACTAATGTGTCAAAAACCAAGTTGGGATGTCTGACATTTAAAAAAAAACATCTGGAAAATCATCAGAGTCTTTGGTTTCACCTTTGACCGTATGTAAGACACTTCAGTATGCTCTTCCGAGATTGTCGACAGACATTTTTCTCATGATTTTCCAGATGTTTTTTGAAATGTCTTTCCTGACATTAACTAAAAAGTCCTGCCTAGGCAAAGACAATTTAATACCCGCGCGCCCTAAGTCGTTTGTATATTGTCAGCATTAAGCAAGTATTTTCTCGTATATCCTTTGTAAAACCGTCAAATGGTTCCTTGAATATTACAGGGATCTATAGTGTGTTTCCGAACTAATGCCTCAGAAAACGACTTGGGACATCTGGCCTCTGTATGGCCTGCTATGAACAAGGGGAGAACGCAGATTGGGATAAATCTGCCCAGATTTCATCTGAGAAATCTCATGGCGGTCACCACAGGTTATTGGACTCACACGCTTACAGATTACGTATCCCTTGCAACGACTTCTGTAGAAGATGCAGCGATGCTAAGGAGTAGGGGACTACCGAAAACCTTCCCTGCCACTGCCCGGCTAGTGTGGACTTACGACCAAAGACGTTCGGTCTACAAGCACTAGCAGACAAAACCTGTCTGTCCAAAGTTGACATGGGCAGAATTCACTCCTTCATTTCGGCAACGGGCTGGCTAAAAAAAAGTCGACCGAGACCAAGAAACCTAAGATATATTTTTTCGGTAATGAATTTCCCCCAAAGGGGGGCAAATTAACCTAACCTAGATTACTTTTAAACCGAATTCTTCCTAACAATTGAGGATATTAAAACCCATTAAGATTCAGAAATCCCTACATTTTCCAGAAATCACCAAATTATCTGAAGCACTAGTTTTATTTCTATTTTGATTATCAACTGTTATTAAAAAAAAACCCCAGCCAACGTCATTGTTAACCGCAAATCTTGTTCGCTTTAGGCGTTGTCCACTGTGTAAAACAAATCAAATGGCTTCGGCAGCAGAAAATAATGAAATATGTGTACAGATTAGAGTCGCATTAAATTAAGAAAATTATTTTGTCTTAAAAAACAGTTTACAAACAATTTACATTGTTTGTTTGTTGAGTGTTTGACTGTGTGTGTGTGTGTATTGCTTTGAATGGAAACGAAGGCATAAGTTAATGTCCGGAATGCTTTCGACAAAATATCCCACTTAAGAAAGTTGTGGCAACAACTGCATTTTATCATTTTCATCGTGTACGGAATAGCGACGGCCGACTGCGAGCGAGACAGCATTATGAGTTTGCGATAGGATTTGTAACAGAGGCAAGAATTTCTGGGAAATTGTTGCCTAATTTTATATTTATTTATAGGGACAATACATCGATTTTCTAAACTATTGTTCTAGTGATTTCTCCTCTCAAATGCAAAAGTCCCTCCAGTTTCATGATCGAAACACAGCTTTTCTTCTAAAGTTCTTTGGCATATCGTAGGGAATCTCAAAGTCGTTTTATATGTTTTTTTTTTTTTGGTATTTTACAATTCCTCTTTATCTTCTAGTCAAATTTGTTTTTGTCGCACAACAGTTGTATTTGGTTTAAACATGCCAAAGATAAATTACTTTATAAGTAAATGGAGCTTAAATAAAGTTTTAGGGAGCCTTAACAAAAAGAAACAAAACACACCACAAAAGCAGACACACAGAAACTCCATACAAACCAGAATCCTTAACGAAATGTAAACAAAAACAATTTTTTTTTTCAGGGAGTGAGTATGACCATTTCTCCATTAAAGACCCGACCTGAATATACAAAACATTGTACCAGCAGACCTGAATCCGAAGTCAAGTGTAATAAATTTCAAAAATATATTTATTATGTTCATAATTTCAAGACACAAATCCCTTTGGGGGGCGGGCGGGTAAATGAAGATTTCACACCACATCGTATATGAATTCTTTGGAAATAAATTTCCATATACGATCTTTGTTGCTTCGGCACCCCGACTCCGTGTGGGCAAACTGTCACAATTAATTTACATTGATTCTTCAACACTTTTCAACAGAATGTCTTTGCAAAGAGCTGGGGATCCACCGAGGGTTATCAGCAACGACAACAACAACAAGAATGCAAAATATTTATACACAACGACTTTTTGGTTTACGGTTCACAACACAACACAACAAATACGAAAATGTTTATTAAACAAATTTATTTGTTGTGGAATGCAAAATGTAAGATTTGTATGAGTGAATGTATGTATTCTCTGCTCTGCTCTTTCTCTTTCCCTGTCTGTGCCTGAGAGTGTGTGTGTCAAACACTTTCGTCTCACCATACGTTGCTTTACAACTTAGAGTTGTTCAAGGGAAAACTTTCAGTTAGTCCTACGTGACGTATACGTGTTGGTAATTTGTATTAACATCACTCATACGTCGCAATGGCACAATGATAATCGTGTGATGGTGTGATAGCTCTCATGAATGTAACATTATTATTGTTAAGTTGTCATAACAAACTTTCGCCTAAGTTTATCATCATTTCAGGGCTGTATTATTAGCGTGCCATTGCGTCTTTGGCTGCATGGGAATGAGGAGGAAAAGGGAAATCTGCAGGAAATGCTATGAAATAATTGTAATTTCAGATTATGGCGTAATAACAACATAACAAGCGAAATTTGTTCAAGCGTTGGCATTCTAGCAAATTTGAAAAGTTTTTGGCAAGGAAATCCTAAATTGTCTAATACAATATTTGCTCATTTGTAGAACTAATGTTTATTTGTCCTAAAGGAACAAAAAAATCAGTGGCTGTGATTTATGCGATTTGATAGAATTGTAAAGGACAAGGTTTTCACAGTAGACAGTAGTAGCAAATCAGATAAACCAAAGATATATTGAGCCGGTACAGATGAGCCTATTGGACAATGTTTACTTTCAACAAGACGGCGCTACGTGCCGCACAAGAAACGGAAGCATTGTTTTTTTACGGGAAAAGTTCCGGGCCGTGTTATCTCTCGAAGAGGTGATCACAATTAGCCACCGAGATCTTGTGATTTAACACCTTGGGACTTCTTCCTTTGGGGCCACGTGAACAACAGCCCAGCGTCGCTGCAAGACCTCAAAGATAGAATTCGACGACATGGGGCAGCCACTTTGCGATTTGGTTATGGAAAATTTCATGAAAATGATATGGTCCTATAAGCGTGCTCGTGGTGGCCATTTGGCTGATGTTGTTTTTCATTATTAACGGCATACCCTCCTATTTATTATGAAATAAACATCCGATCATTTATGTCAAAAAAATTAATTTTTCTTTTAATATCAAAATAACAACCCTGGATAACCCTGTATTTGAACCTTGTATAGATAATTTGGAAACAGATTTTTTTTTAAAAAAAAAACCCAAACACAAAGTAACAATATCTTAAATTAGAAAAATTTTATAGTTGTTGGAACTTGAAAATTTCCAAAAAAAAAAAAATTAGTTTATTATGTTCTAAAAAACAATGTAGATGAATTTAACAAAAATAAAATTTTGAATTTTCAGATGAATTTAACAAAAAGAAAATCTACGGTTAACTCTACATTTTTGCACCAGTGGCCATTTTCCAAAAAAAAAGGTTTTGTTTTAATTTTTTTTTCTAAACATACAATTTTTTTATTTTCTAAAAGACAATGTAGACGAATTTAACAAAAATAAAATTTTGAATTTTCAGATGAATTTAACAAAAAGGAAATCTACGGTTAACTCTACATTTTTTCCACCAGTGGCCATTTTCCAAAAAAAAAAGGTTTTGTTTTAATTTTTTTTTTCTAAACATACAATTTTTTTATTTTCCAAAAAACAATGAATTTAACAGAAAAAAATTTTCAGATGAATTTAACAAAAAGAAAATCTACGGTTAACCCTACATTTTTCCACCAGTGGCCATTTTCCAAAAAAAAAAGGTTTTGTTTTAATTTTTTTTTCTAAACATAAAATTTTTTTATTTTCTAAAAAACAATGAATTTAACAAAAATAAAATTTTGAATTTTCAGATGAAGTCACCAAAAAGAAAATCTACGGTTAACTCTACATTTTTCCACCAGTGGCCATTTTCCAAATAAAAAAAAGTTTTGTTTATATTTTTTTTCTGAACATACAATTTTTTGATTTTCTAAAAAACAATGTAGATGAATTTAACAAAAATACAATTTTGAATTTTCAGATGAAGTTAAGGAAAAGGAAATCTATGGTTAACTCTACGTTTTTTCCACCAGTGGCCATTTTTTTTTTTTTTTTTAGCAAATTCCCAATTTGTACCACAGTGTCTCGATTTTTTGTTTATATTTTTTTTCTTCTGAACTTAGAAATTGTTGGATTTTCTGAAACACAACGTAGATGAATTTAAGATAAAGAAAATTGATAATTTTCAGAAACATAACTACATGTAGACGAATTTATATTTTGTTCTACCATTCACCCCAAAGTTCACCATGTTTTTTAAGCAAATTCCTAATTTGGACTAGAATTTCTCCAATTTCAAAGCAAAAATATCCAGGAAATGTTGCATACACGTTAGGCTCGGTATTAGAAATCGACAAAACTAAACAAACTGTAGAACTCCAAATAAAACAATGCCAGTATTCCTAAAATGGGGGGAAAAATCCCCAAATTAGATTTTTTTTTAGGTAAATTTGCTGTAGTTTTCACTATTCTGGAGAGACGCTGAGACGCCTAACAAAATCAGGCTACACTCGGTCTAACCTTTTTGCAATAAATTCTTAGAAAGAAGTACCCTATATTCCATTAACATATCAGAACTACTGAGAAAGAAGAACTCTATATTCCATTAATAAATGATGGGACTCAGTTGGACGTTGAAAAAGCTTTTGACACTTTTTGGCATGATGGTTTAAACTTCAAATTGATTAAATACAACTTTCCAAAATATTTAATACAAATTTTGCAATCTCTTCTAATTGAATATTAATTTACCGCCAACAATCCGAGCGTAGCTAGAGTTAAATAGAAAATGTGTATGACAGAAAACCTTTATTTGAATTAGGACAGAGCGGTCGCCTTATTCTCTATCGCTTCAGCTTCATTGTATCTATTTCACCTTAACAAAGTCACCAGGTATTTGAAAACATATCGTTTTGGGCCGTTTAACATTATGCTCGTCCACTGCCTCTAAACGGACAACAACCTTGTAATGGCCCTCCATGTTGAATGCAAAGTCGAATACGGTGTCCACATCAAAGGGCTGATGATGATACACATGCTGGGCAATAGACAGAACATTGAGATATCAGTGGAGATTAACATTTGCCAGGATTACACTTACACCAATATTATTGAAGCATTCACGGTCATTCGGGGCAATATGACTGGTCCACACCTGATACCAAATGGCATTCTCTTCGAATTGCCGTTTGCAAATATCGTCTACGACAATTGTGAAGGGCGTTAGCTGCCAGGCTCCGCGCTGCCATTTATAAACTTCAGCACGTCCCTAAATGTGGGGGGGAAAGTTAAACGCTGGTCAGCCACATGTACGATCTGCCTGATATTACTTGAATGCGATCCGTTGGTTGCACACCCTCCCAAACACACGTGACTTTGCCGCTACAACGTAGTTTGCCATCGCTGTAAATGATCGTGGCCTCGGAGAAGTCACCGACATCATGTATGCCATTATTGCCGGGCATCTCGGGGCACTTCTCGAAAATCTCATCATTCTCCACCATGAATTCGTAGCGACCTCCTTTTACGGCCACCACGCAGATTGTGGCGAATTGTAAGAGCGCGATCAGAAGCGACATTTTTTGAAATTTCATTAACTGTACTGACCGTTTCCCTTCGGAGTTTTTCATATTTATATGGCGATTGCTACCCGCGATTGTGACGCAAGTATTTGTTAACATATTTGGTGCATGTCCTATTGGACGAGTGTGTCACACGGCATTGGCAACAACGGGTACAGCTGAGATAGCATCTAGAAAATGTGGATGACAACAGAATAGAGCATAGTGGCGACACCAATATGCGGAAATACAAGAGGGGATAATTTGGAAAATAATTCAATCCGAATGTGCCAGTGGCTGACGAGTCTGGAAGAGAAGTGGAGGGAATTAGATGGAAGTCGGTGAACAGAAGTTACACTGATGAACAACAAAATACTGCTCGTTTTTTATATACCTTTCTGCAAATAACTTTCTTGTTCCGAAAATTTCACAACACTTAGGCTGATCTAGCCAATGTGTACACCCAGCATTTGTATTAGAAAACTGGTTTTCAACAATACGAAAAAAAAGTGCCAGCTGTTTTTTTTTATGTGAAAAACTAAACGAAAAAATTGACAAATTTCGAAAAGGGACCAATTTGTTATTTCTTGGCAGCTTTTTTTAAAAAAAAACCAAACGAAACGAAAAAATTGCCTAATTTCGAAAAAGTGCTAACACCGCCATTTATTATGTATTGCATTTTTTTTTTTAAAAAAAAAAAAAAGAACTAAACGAAAAAAATGACAGATTTCGAAAAGGGTCCAATTATTTGTGTTTTTTGGCAGCTTCAAAAAAAAAAACGAAACGAAAAAATTGCCAAATTTCGAAAAAGTACTAACACCGCCATTTATTAATTTTTTGCGCTTTAAAAAAAAAAAAAAAAAAAACGAAACGATAAAATTGCCAAATTTCGAAAAGGGACAAAGGGACAGCCATTTATTGTTTTTATGCAGCTTTTTTACAAAAAAAGAACTAAACGAAAAAATTGACAAATTTCCAAAAGGGACCAATTATTTGTGTAATTTTTGGCAGCTTCAAAAAAAAAAACGAAACAAAACAATTGTCAAATTTTGAAAAAGTTTTAACACCGTCATTTATTGTTTTTTGCAGCTTTTTTCCAAAAAAAAATAACTAAACGAAAGAATTGACAAATTTCATAAAAGGACTAACCCCCCCCCCCCCCCCATTTATTGTTTTTTGCAGCTATTTTCCAAAAAAAAAGAACTAAACGAAAAAATTTACCAATTTCGAAAAGGGACCAATTATTTCTGTTTTTTGGCAGCTTCAACAAAAAAACAAAACGAAAAAATTTCCAAATTTATTGTTTTTTGGCAGCTCTTTTTTTTTTTTTTAAAAAAAAACGAAACAAAAAAATTTACAATTTTCGAAAAAGTCATTTATTTTTTTTGGCAGCTTTTTTTTAAAAAAAAAACGAAACGAAAAAAAATTTAAAATTTCGAAAAAGTCATTTTTTTTTTGTTTGTTGAAAACTAAAATTCATGCTGTGAATTCGACCAAGATGGGTAGAAATAGTTTTACTATGTTTTTTTTTTTTTTAAAATTCTAAAAAAAAGTAATGATCTGAAAAACTCGCTAACTTCAATTTGGCACTTTTTTCGATATAAAGAAATCAAAAACCCAACATTTTTCAAAACATCTAAAAAAAATCCAGTTCTGATAAATCGTTGTCACTTTTTTCGATAAAAAAAAATCGAAAACCCAAAATTTTTCAAATGTGAAAATTGTGCTTTTATTGTTTCAAAAACAAAATAATACCTCTTTAATTTTTTAAATTTTCGAAAATCGCTGTATTATCTCGAGAACTTATATACACAAATGTCATTCACGGGTAGGACTCATCTGGAACTACATTCGTGCCCTCCCACTCTTTTGCTCTAAAAAACAATATTTCTTTAAATAATTTTTTTTTTGAAGTCTTTGCGTACTTTTTAGGGTTTTAAAAAAACAATCTATAATTTTTTTTGAAATTTCGAATATTAGCCGAGGTATTTCGAAACGTTTATAAAAAAAAAGTAAGACCGTGATGGGTTGTGCTGCTTGAGTTCATGATTGTGAATTTTACGAAATATTTTTTTTAGCAGATTTCTTTAAAAAAAAAAAAAAAAAAAACTAAACGAAAAAATTGACAAATTTCGAAAAAGGAAAAATGGGAAAAATTCACATTTTTGGAATTAATTTTTTTGAAAGCTTTTTTTTTTGCATAAATTTTACAAAAAATTAAAATTTTATAAATCTTTAAAATGTGTTAGACCAGCATGCATCGGTTTGGGAAAAAACATTTTTTTAGCTTTACTTTTTTCCAATAATTTTACAAAATTGTGCTAAATTGAATATTTAGATTTTTTTTTACAAAAAATTTGAATTTTAGAAATCTTTAAATTAATTTTTTAGCCATGCATCGGTTCTGGAAAAAATCTCTTTTTTTATTTTTTTTTGCTTTTCTTTTTTTTCAATAATTTTGCAAAAAAATAAAATTTTATAAATCTTTAAATTATGCTAAATTTAATATTTAGATTTTTTTACCTAAAATTTGAATTTTCTGGTTTTGGAAAAAATCTCTCTTTTTTATTTTATTTAGCTTTTCTTTTTTCCAATAATTTTGCAAAATATTAAAATTTTATAAATCTTTAAATTGTGATGACAAGCAAATGCATAGGTTTTGGAAAAATATCGTTTTATTTTTTTAGCGTTTTTTTTTGCAATAATTTTGCAAAAAATTAGAATTTTATAAATCTTAAAATTGTGCTACATTTAATTTTTCGCCAAACAAATTCAAAATTGTAAGTTTTTTTTTTTAATTTTTGGTGCCGTTTTCGAGAAATTTAGATCTGCTGCTGTTTTTACCATATCGACAATTTCAATATGGTCAGCACCGCCATTTTGTTTTCTTTAAAAGCTTAAAACTGTGCCAAACGCATTGCTGTGCAGTTTTCGAAAAATTTCTAGCTCTGAGAAAATCTTTTCCATTGGGTACTTTCTTAGGACACGAAGAGGATATGTCTGATAAGCTCGAACATCTTAATTTAGATCAAATTGAAATAACAAACTCCCAACAATAACATAACAATATTTTCAAAAATACATTTTAGAGACTATTTTATGGACCGCCGTGGTGTGGTAGGTAATGTGTGTCAGCGGCTGTTTTCACCTCGTAAATGCTGGCGACTTCACAAGTAAGAGAGCAATCTCTAAGCCATATTTAAACTTCTCCAGAGAAGCTTTAGCCGTTCGGAGCCGGATTTAAACAGTAGGTCCCGGCCAGTGAGTATATAAATAAAATATCGTGCACAGCTCACTGTTTCGAGAGAAGATCCCCGTCTGTTCCTTCATGGAATGTTAAGGGAAATAAGTAGGTAGGTTTTTGGTAAAATCTGAATTTATTTTCACATTTTGCGCCATCTTCTAAGGAAACATTAATTGCGTATTTCTTTTTTTTTTTAGTTTATTTCTAAATTTATAAAAATATTTCTTTCCATATTTACATTATTTGGTATTTTCTCCATGACCTACAATTTTATGCTGCGGTTTGACGCCTTTGTATTCGTTTTTGCGAGCTATGAGACGGAGCTTATTTATGGAGATAAAATAGCGCCTACAATTGTGGACATTTTTTTTTTTTTTTTTTATTTTTTTTTTTATTTATTTCACCTTAACAAATTCACCCAACACCTGATAGCATATGATTTTCGGACGTTTAATATTCTGCTCGTCAAATGCTTCCATGTAGACCACCACCTTATGGCGTCCTTCCATGTTGATGACAAAATCAAATACGGTGTCCACATCAAAATCCTGAGTGTGATACACATGCTGGCCGGGGGAAAGGAAAATGCATATATCTGTAAAACTAAAATCTGAATGTCCCTACTTACACCGGCATTTGTTAGGCATATACGCTCCTCCTCGGGAATGTAGCGGGTCCACAGTTGATACCAAGCGGAGTTCTCATCAAATTGTTTTTTACAGAAATCTTGCAATGCCGTAGTAAATGGTGTCAGTTGCCACGAACCGCGTCGGAATTTATAAATTTCACTACGAATCTGCAAAGTAATTGTAATTTCCGATTCTGCCACTCAATGTATCCAAACTCACTTGAATGCGATCCGTGGGCTGCACGCCCTCCCACTGACAAGTGATATTGCCGCTGCAGCCAACACTGCCATCGTTAAATACGAAACTAAATTCGGAATAGTCGAATATGTCATGAGCGCCATTATTGCCCGGTATTTCAGCACAATTATCGAACACCTCATCATTGTCGAAGACAAATTCATAGCGAGCTCCTTGTACGATCACGAACACTGTAACGAGTATGAGGATACTTTTCCGAAAGGACCACATTTTGGTATTCTTTGTGTCAAAGTCAAATGGAAAGTACTCGCCGCTTGTGCTGAGCTTTATACGGACTTGGTCGTTGGCAAAGAGGGTTGCATGTCATTTGCGAAACACGCACGAGACGTGTATTAAAATTGGCAACAAACTAGAGAATCGTATCTAAATTGTTGTTAAACATTTTCAATTAATTGGATTGTGTTAATTAACAATTGCATGCCAGGTGAAATTGTTCCCATGCGGTTACACAATTCAAATATCGGCGAAAAGGTTCAGACTTGGACGGGTGCTGTGAATGGGAACGAAATTGTGAAGGCACTGAGTAGGAGTGGAAACCTTGGCCGGTGATAGAGACTAAAGTTTGTCCATAGCCTGTTGGGCAATAGAAAATTAAAAATGGAATTGAATCTGTTCTAGAGAATAAGAAAGGCTAGCGTGCTGGAAGGGTTAGAAGGGCTAGTAGTCTCTCTATCAGATCTATGACCGAAAATATCCGAATTTTGTTGTCAGTGAATTTTTAACAAAAAAAATCCAATTTGGGGTGACCCCAATCTAAAATGACGCCAATGGTCAATTTAACATTTTGGGGTGATTTTTCATTTTAAAAATACATTATAAAAAAAAATTAAAAAAAAATCGAACTTATAATCACAGAAGTTTTGCAAATATCTCCAAAAAAAAAAAAAAATCCCCAAAATTAACAAATTAGGGAAATTTCCATTAAAAAATTAGTATTACCTAAAAATTATAAAAAAAACTCCCCAATGTGTTAGGGGAATTACTTAAATAATGAGAAATTAAGATTTTTTTTGGGACACAGAGCTAAAATCAATCCCAAAGATATTTTATTTGGTTTTGGGTGTTATTTCATTTTTATTAAATTTTTTAATAATTTGTTCCTTTGTCATATTTGAATCAAAATTGGGATTTCTGGTCCGCAGGCATGGGCAACATCACCCAACATCGTGGGAGATATTCGCTCCAACTTTTATCTATTTGGAAACCACTGCCATGGTGGGGAGGGTTAGACTATACGGCCAGTCCGTCCTAATGACATTTCTGAGTCCACAGTCCGTCCACATAAAAACTGAGCTTACATTTGCGTTCTTTTCATAAATCCCTGCTGTGGTTCATCGCTATATTTGCTAGCTGACATAAATTCTTTTTTGTTTGTTTGCATTTGGCGTTGATTTTTTGTCGCTCTAATAATCCCCAATAATAATAGTTTAGTGCAACCAAAAAATATTGAAAAGATGTACACAGAAAGAAATATGTTGATTTTAAAGTAGAATTGGGTTTTGTTAACTTGGCCAGCAGGTAATCATCAGATCTTCTTAAACTAAGTCCTCCCGGTCAGGCCCAGAAACTCTCGCCAGGTCACTCGAAAGTCTTGGCAAACATTCTGGAACATTTTTATAGATTCAGAACCTGAACCTAAACTATTTCTTAAGATTATTCTCATATTTTTATCCAATGAAGATAATTTTTTTACACAAATATTTCCAAAAAACTTTTTTAAAATTTTCTTTGGCTGAAAACATAAACTATTTTTCAGAATGTTTACGAAGCTATTTTTTTAATGTAATTTTCATTGCACTGACATGTTACCTGGAGTGGGGGTACAAAATTGTCCCAAGGTGCTAGACAAGGACTCTCTTTTTATGTGGAAATTTGCATGCTTCTTTTCCCATATTTTCCAATCAGTCTTCTTTCCCGGAGTTAGAAGTTAACTTGGATTTTACTTGGATTTTAATGTATGGGACATTTAATTTATGTTTATTTCTCTATTTATTCATTCCACTTGGAAACATACCGATTCTACGATACTATTCCATCTTAATATATCTTGACATTTCATTTCTCTATGAGACTTTATGACATGTAGCATATCAATATGGGATCCAATAATACCCATCCCACTGTACATCCCACTCGTACAGATTAAAGCTGAAACCAAATACAACGTCAGTTTCGATTCACTCACAGTTCTGTTGGTCCCATATTTTGTTTTTGGCCATTTATCCCCATAAAATAAGGGAATATGATGAGAGTTTCCGGTCCGAATCAATATACAGCAAGGTTTACAACTACATACATATGTACAGTAAAGTGGGTCGCCAAAAATGTTGTCCTATGATACGATATTCTAATAAATCATAGACCCTTTTGTGAATTATAGTTAATTTCATAATAAAGACGTGTAATTCTCTTCATAGAGTATTGGGTGCGGTCAGTCAAGTCGCACAGGGTCTGCACTGTAGAGGGTTTGAAGGCATCCCAGAACTGTCATTCAGATTAAAAGCCATTAAATATAAAAATTAAGAAAATGTAGAGGTATATTTTCTAAAATTTATTTCAACAATATCGGACAAGTTGTTTTCGAATTATAATAAACTAGTAAGTTGTAATGCGCCTATGGCGCCCGTTAATTTGCTTGAGAAAGTATTTGTTACTTAATTTTAAAAATTTTGTAAAAAATATTTTGAGAAAATTATTTTGTTTAAAAAAATTTCGAAAAAAAATAAAATTGGAAAAAAAAATTTTGCTGAAAAAAAAATTTTTTCTTAAAAAAAAAAATGTTTGTTCAAAAAAAAATTTTTCTTGAAAAAAAAAATTTTTGTTAAAAAAAAATTTTTGTGAAAAAAAAAATTTTAATGAAAAAAAAAATATTGTTGAAAAAAAAAAATTTGTAAAATAAAATTTTGGTAAAAAAAAAATTTGGTAAAAAAAAATTTGGGGAAAACACAATTTCTGTACAAAAAAAAAAATATTTTTTTTTTATTATTATTATTTATAGAATTATAGAATGCCTATTTAAATTCCTACGTACTGCGTGACAGAGTCAGTGAATCAGTGTATCAGTGAATCAGTGTCGAGGGTAAATATATATTAAGATTATTTGTCTAAAAATTTTGTTTTTATGATTTTTTTTTTCAATTTTTGTCTGTGATTTGTTAATAACTCCAAAACGATGGTACATATTTAAAGCCATTAAATATAGGAATTAAAGAAAATTAATTGTTACATTTTTTAAAATTTATTTGAACAATATCGGAAAGTCGATTTTGTGTTCTGGAAAATTATTTGTCAAAAAGTTTTATTTTTTTAGTAAATGTATGATTTTTTTTATAACTTTGGCTGAGATTTGTTTATAACTCCAAAACTATCATTCAGATTAAAAGGCATCAAATATAAAAATTAAAGAAAATTTAGTGGTACATTTTCTAAAAAAAATTTCAACAAAATCGGACAAGTGGTTTCGAATTATAAAAAATTATTTGTCAAAAAATTTTATTTTTTAGAAAACTTAAGATTTTTTTTTACTTTTTGTCAGATTTTTTATAACTCCAAAACTATCAGTCATATAAAATGGCTTTAAATATTAAAATTAAAGTAAAAGTAGTGGTACATTTTCTAAAAATTTGTTCAACAATATCGGACAAGTTGTTTTCGAATTATAATAAATTATTTGTCAAAAAATGTTATTTATATGATTTTTTTTTTTCAATTTTTGTCTGTGATTTGTTTTTATCTCCGATCGTACGTATTAAACGATCGTACATATTAAATGGCTTTAAATATAAAAATTAAAGCAAATTTAGTTGTAAATTTTTTTAAAATTTATTTCAACAATATCGGAGATGTTGTTTTCAAATTATAATAAATTATTTGTCTAACATTTTTATTTTATGATGTTTTTTTTTTTTTTAAAATTTGTCTGTGATTTGTTTATAACTCCGAAACGATCGTACATATTAAAAGCCATTATCAATAGGAATTAAAGAAAACTAATTGTTACATTTTTTAAAATTGATTTCAACAATATCGGACAAGTCGATTTCGTGTTCTGGCTAATTATTTGTCAAAAAGTTTTATTTTTTTAGTAAATGTATGATTTTTTTTATAACTTTGTCTTAGATTTGTTTATAACTCCAAAACTGGAATATACAATATTGATATTAAAAGGCATTAAATGTAAAAATTAATAAAAAAATTTAGCCCTAATTTTTTTTTTAAATTTATTTGAAAATTATTATATTTATTTTTTTATATTATTAGAATATTATTTATTTTTTTTAGAAATTTTGTTTGAGATTTGTTTATAACTCCAGAACTTCCATTCATATTAAAAGGCATCAAATAAAAAAATTAAAGAAAATTTAGTTCTACATTTTTTAAAATTTATTTGAACAATATCGGACATGCTAATTTGGAATTGCGGCAAATTATTTGTCATTTTTTTTTGTTGTTGCATAGTGTAATTTTTTCGAAATATCATTGCGAAATTCCTAGCATCCGTCTGGAGAAAACACTATAGTGGCCAAACGACATAAGACAAACCCCTAAAAACACTTCATGGTGTTGGTTTACGTTTATACTCCGCATACTATTGAAAGAGGCCTCGACATCGAACTACAAGGAAGAAGTTTTCCTATATGTTTCAATTTGAGATATTTTTGTTTTAACCAACACTCCCTCACAAGTGCACTTCTTTTTCTTTTAATATTTTCCCCAAAATGTATGAAAGAAATTAATGTTTTCTTCGTTTGCCAACTTATCGTTTCGGATCTGCTGCTGATTTGAAAATGTCACATGTTCATTGTCTGTGACCAAAGTCGGTGACCCCATCTAATGTCCGCTGCATACAATCGCTGACATGATTTTGTAAACCGATAATCGCATTTGTTATTATCAAATTTGGTTATCAAACAGAAAACAACGGATATGTGTGAATAGAAAAAGTTGTCAATCGTCAAAGCAAAAAAGAGAGAAAAAAACAACAATGGAAAATCGTTGACCGAACGATACGGAAAAGAGAATAAAACCGATAAACTGATAACAACATGTTTTGTGTGCGTGTGTGTGTGTATGTGTGTGGATTAAAAATAATGGGATTTTTTCCAGCGATAGTTTTGTTTTTGTCTGTGGTATTTAAAATGAAAATATAAACGAAATGAAATGAGAGCAGATACATTTTGTTAAGGATAAGTGGAGCTAAAGCAATAGAAGGATTTTAGTATGTGTACTAGAGCAATAGGAACCTGCACAGAAAATAAATCCTAATTTCGTTATGTTTTTACTACCCATAAAGAACTAATGGAATTATAATTTTTGTTGGGGTTTAAGAAGCTGAATATAATTTTATAAATGTACTTTTAAAAGCTGTACACAGCTAGGACATTAAAGTGGTTTAGTGAAAGTTCAAAAGGCCCGGTTTTCGTTTATAACGGGTGTTTTTTAAGAGCTTGAGAAGTTGAAATGATAATTAAAACCAGAAATTTTGTTGGAAGCACCTAATTTTTTTTATTACAATCTGCTAGATAATTTCATGGCATTTTGTTTTTAAATATGATTTTCCGTATATGTGTACCCCGCCGCTACGAGTTACATGGTCCATGCAATCAGTCCAGTTTTTAACAACTTTTTCCAATAAATGTTCCATTGACTTCCGATGCTTCAACTGTTTTTGGTTTGTAGACATATACAAATGACCTGACATAGCCCCATAAAAGTAATCTACAGGATTTAAATCGTACCAACGAGGTACAGGGCCACGCTTCTAAAACTAAAATTGTCCCCAAATTGATTTTGCTATAACTAAGCGATTATTAAGCGCGCTGATATTTTGCTGATTTTATTTTTTCTAAGTCGGCAGGGTTCGGTAGCGTTCGCCATTCACAGTTTGACATTATCAGCTTTCAAACCATAGTCATCCATATCAATAGGTTTCATGCAGAAAAAACAGTACACTATTTTTAAATGTATATCCCAGCTCTGCTCATGAGGTCTCAAATTTAGCTCAAATCGAAACAAGGACCTTAAATTATAAACTTTAGACAAACATACAGCCTCACCCTGTATTTAGCAGGGTGACCCAAGTAATAATTTTCTTACAGCCTAACTTCCAGAGACTCGAATTCACAAGAAAACCTTATTTGTTTTGTATTATTTTGTCATCATAGTTTGACAGTAAAGCCAGCTGTTAAATCATAGTTATCGATATCGATCTTTTTTAAAAACCACTCTTTATTGAAAATTAATAGCGGATATCCCAACTTAGCTCACGAAAACACAAATTGAGCCGAAATCCAAGCAAAGACTTTTAATTTTCCACTTCAGACAAACTTACAGCTTGGCATTGTTTGTCTCACCCTGTATTATAGCAGGTTGGCCTAAAAATTAATTTTCTTACAGCCTAATTACTTTTCTGTAGATTCGAATTAAAAAAATAAACATGTATTGCGTCAACACAGTTTGACAGTATCAGCTGTCAATCCATAGTTATCGATATCGATAATTCTTATGCGTTAAAAACAAACACTCTATACCAGCTTTGCTCATAAAAGCTGAAATTGAGCCCATATCCGACTTTAAATCACAAACTTCAGACAAACACAAATTGAGCTGAAATCCAAGCAAAGACTTAAAATTTTCCACTTCAGACAAACTTACAGATTGTCATTGTTTGTGTCACCCTGTATTCTAGCAGGGTGACCTAAAAATACATTTTCTTACAGCCCAACTGTATCCCATAAATTCAACTGTAAAAAGTAAAATTCTTTTATTTAAGATTTACAATCTTTTAGTTGAGACCTTCGGCCACAATCGACTACGATCTAAGACGCCTTTCTATATTTAACAGGCACTCACTGAACATGCATCACAGTGTTACATATGACATGTGGTGGGTCATTAGCAAAAAGATATGCCAGACTAAATCTGAAAGTTTACTGGTTATGCATTCGATCGGTGGAGTGAAACCATTTGACACATATTTCCATATGACCAAAGACCACATTGAACAGTAAAAATAGAAACATTTCCATTGCAATCGAAATGTTGGCCATTGCAAAGACAGACAAAATATTTTGCAATCATTTTTATAAATCAAACACTGGCACACACACACACGTTTACATGTATACACTTGAAACCACATGATGGCAAACAAAAGGGTGTGGATGTAGGGGAGTGATTACAATTTCTGAAGAAGAAATCAATTCATTAGTTTAAGGAATGTTTACCAATATCTTTGATCTTGTGTTGTTTTCCTATTCGTTCTTTCCCCATGGGAATCACAATTTCAACCTACTGGCAACGGAACGGCCTAGAATTTAGATTACCTGGTCTAGTCGAGTGAGAAATACTCATGATCGTTTACAAATCTTTTCTAAGTACTCATGATCCTTTAAAAATCTTTTACAAGTTCTCAACATTACAAGCACTGTGAAATGTATGACCCCCGCGCAACCTGTCTCTCAGCACAGGGTGGTTGAGTAGTATCGGTCCTGAAAGCCCATCTCCTCCTCCACAAACCCATCAACACAGGGTGTTTAATAGGGTGGAGTGAAATTAAAAAAAAAAAAAAAATTAGCCTCGGAAAGAGATGTAGTCTGGGGTCCTAATGAGGGGAAAAATAAATAAAAAATTTTTAGGGGTCGCGCCACTCCCTCGAAATTTGGAAATTATCGCTATTTTGGCGTTGATTTTAGAAAAATCCTAAAAAGTTTTATGTCAATAAATGTTTGCAATAGCGTAAGCAATGCAATAAGGGCATGAAAAAATTTAAAAAAAATTTGTCTCATTGTTCAAAAATTTCAAAAAGTAAAATAAGTCAAATCGTCCCTTCTTCAGAAAATTGACTGAACAATGAAATCGCCACCAAAGCTACAAATATTAGTCGATTATCCTCATATTTGCCTCAAATACTTTTGTTTGGGCACTGAACAAGCTCAAACTTTTAAATTTCGAATAAGTTAAGTCGTTAATTTTTAGGATTTTTCTAAAATCAACGCCAAAATAGCGATAATTTCCAAATTTCGAGGGAGTGGCGCGACCCCTAAAATGTTTTTAAAATTTTTTTTAATTTTTTTTATTTTTCCCCTCATTAGGAGCCCAGACTACATCTCTTTCCGAGGTTAACTTTTTCAAATTATGATTATGAAAGCATATCAATCTGAGTAGTATCTGTCCCGAAAGCATATTTCCTCCTCCATAAATCCATCAAGATATCGAGGTTGTGTAGTATCTGTCCTGCAAGCCTATGTCCTCCTCCACAAACCCATCAACAGAGTGTCCAGAAAGCCTATTTCATCCTCTGTCCTGCAAGCCTATTTCATCCTCTACAAACCCATCAACACAGGTTGATTAAATAGTACCTATCCTTAAAGCCTATCTACTCTTTACTAAACCTATCAACAGATCGAGGAATCTGTCCTGAAATCCTATCTCCTCCTCCTCCACCCATCACTCTTTTCAAATCCATGGTCTATATTTTTTTTATTTCAGACCCATTTTTTGCCCTTCGAAATCTCTGTGGCACGGTTATTGCAAAATTTTTGCCCCGGTTGCGAATACATTCCCACTCACCCTTTCCACAAATCATGGCCACGTTGTCATTTCATTCCATTTCAAACTTCCATCAGCCAAAATTATTGTTATTATTGGTAGATTGGTGATTTATCATAACCACAGACATTCACAAAAAAAAATTATCTGATTTTTGTAGGCCACGGCAAAAGCGAAAAGCCCATAGAATTCTTAAAGCGTTTACCGAATTCGTTGCACAACTTACCGGTGCATTTGCATTCTAATCGGCGATCTACTCATTCAGTCATTCGGTCGGTCGGCCATTTGCATTATAATGAAATTGCCAATATGAACCTTTAAGCCACATTTCTAATGACGAAAAAAAAAACAAAAATATACCGTTTTTGCCGAAATCAGATCAGTGGCGTTGGAATGTGAGTCTGCGTATGTGTGTGTGTGTGTGTGTACGTGCGTGTGTGTGTATGAAAGGCAGTCATAAAATGTCGTTACAAATATTACGTTTTAATTAATTGCAAAAACCATCGTTGGCATGACCACAACCGTGGTAGCCGTTGTCACATGCGCACCCGGCCCCCTCTCCCCCCTACCACATCCCAGGTAGATGTTTATCAAATCATGTTGGTGGCCATCGATGTGTAAGCCCAATAAATACGGATTACCAAACAACTCGTTGGGTAGTTTTTTTTTTTTTTGATAATTGTAATAGAGTAGAGTAGAGAGAGAGAGCGATGGAGAGCTGGTGTGATTGCCTTTGTATTGGTCAGATGGTCCGATTTCACTGTAGATGTAAAATAATATCCGTAAATTATATCACTAATTCAAATTTCATTGTACACAAAATGTGTTCATATTGTTGTGGACACATTATGGCCATGGGATTTTGTTCTATGTGGTCAATCAACGGGACGGATTTGTTCATATTGGCCACCATAATGTGAGGGAACACACATGAAACAAAGTAAAGACCTACTCGAGTCCGAGTTCGTGTGTTTTGCAAGACACTTGCTGTGATAACTTCAATCAGGCTGTAGTATGTCAGAAAGGGTAATTATCAGCCAGCGCACAGTGGAACAATTCGAAAAGTTTGCGGAAATAAACCTGCCATTTGCAATTGTCTTGTCCGGTTTGAGTGAAACTTCACACGAACCTAGTTGAAGTGTGTTTGAGTTGAAGTCTGAACGATAAATCCAGTAGGTATAGCCAGAGATAAGCTTGGGGTTGGGGCCCAAATTTGGAAACCTCGGTTTGCAGAAACATTTAAACTTCCGCCTAATTTTTATTTATAGTCTAATATAACCGAGTTGTAAGCGCCCCGGTAGGCGAGTTGGTAGCGTACTTGCCTATCAGCGTGGGGGTTGTGGGTTCGATTCCCACCAGAGGCTTTGGTCTGTCGCTGCAAAAATCTAAACATATGGTCTGTGTCACCCGGTTTACCCTTGGACCCAAAAATTAGAATATAAATTTACTTTGTATTGTAATTAATAATAAATAAATATAACCGAGTTGCAATTGTCTTGTCCTACCTTATGAGACAAACTCGCACTCCGAACCCTCGACTACCAAACACCATCTACACGACTGGACATCCACGACTATCTGCAGAATTAGTAGCACGTCTGCAGACTGTAGTTGCCACCATGTCTCCCATGGCAAATGTATGTCTTGTTCGAAGAAAAGTCTGCACGCCGCCTTTAGATTGCTTTCGACAATCTCATCAGACCGTCGGAGTCTGGAGTCGAAAAATGTGCTCGACTCCCAGTTTTATTTACTTACATTTCTCATAAAATATATAAAATGTATTGAAAACATGTTAATCTGTTAATATTTTTTAAAATGTTGTTATCTTTCAGATAAAAATGCACTTAACGGAAGAACAATTTTCGAAATTGTTTTTATTGGACAGCTAAAGTCGCTGTTGAGCTGTTTAAAAATGTATGTTGGAGTCGAGTCTAGTCTACAGCCCAGATCCCAACAGCAATTCTACAGCGTAACACTTCCAGATCAACGGGAGCTAAACCACCTGTAGGGTCTCAGTAAAAATATTGCGTCATACTAATAAGCATGTCAAAGGAAGGCCCCTCTGCCATGAAAGTACGGAATAGACCTAGGTTTTACGATATAATCACCATGCGGCACATGGGCATTGTTGTCTCACCGTTCGGGGTCTATCCATATGTTTTCCATTCGGCTCCAGTGAACGGCAACCACGTATTAACGCAAAGTATGACTCAGCTGCCAACGAAGACATTAAGATAAATAACACTAGTCAACAGTCAAAATGTACTCGGGATGCGATAATTTTTTCTGTGTAGATAACCTTGACATGAGCTCGAAAAAAGCAATAAAAAATTTTTTTTTCGTTTGGTTTTTGTTTTATTTATTTTTTTTTAAATTTTAAAAAAATTTTTTTGGTTAATTTGTTTCGTCCGGCATAACTCGGGAACCACTAGCCCGATTTAATTGAATTAAATTTTAAAAAATTTAAAATTACAATTCCCTTAATCTGTTCATATATTGTTTTCCTATACAAGCAACAGTTTCCAAGTTAAAAATGAATATATAAAGGAAAAAACTTATTTTTTGCCTAAAGATTTAAATTTTTTTTTTTTAAAAAATCCATAAAAAATCCAAAATGAAAAAAAATGTCAAATCTTATTACTTTTACGTAAAGTCACATAACCTATGAGCAAAATGAGACAAATATCATGAAAATCGATGCACGCGTTTCGCTTTTATTCGCAATTGAGTAAAGGTATGAATTTCAAAAATTTGCTCGACATATGCACAACTTTGTCTATGGTAAGGTTTTTTCTTTTTTATTACAAAAAAAATTAAAATTTGTTGGGTGACAAAAATATATGAAATTTGAATATATTTGAAATTCATACCTTTACTCAATTGCGAATAAAAGCGAAACGCGTGCATCGATTTTCATGATTTAAAAAATTTAATTCAATTAAATCGGGCTAGTGGTTCCCGAGTTATGCCGGACGAAACAAATTAACCAACAATTTTTTTTTTAAAATTTAAAAAAAAAAATTGAAACAAAAACCAAACGAAAAAAAAAAATTTTATTGCGTTTTTCGAGCTCATGTCAAGGTTATCTACACAGAAAAAATTATCGCATCCGGAGTACATGAAATTTTTTTCATTTTGTTGAGTAGTGTAATGTAAGTTTTATTTTGGGAAAATCTTACTATTACCTGTACAAGTTCCGTTCAGACTCAATTTTTCAGTCCCATGTAATGAGGGGACAGGTAACCTCCCTGAAGTGTAAACAGCATCTGATACAAAGGGAGCCGCCCAGGGACAATTCCATGTAATCTGTATGGAGTCTGTGTCTCTCCAACCGATGGAAATTTTTATAGGCAGACATTAGCCGATCTATGTAAAATGTAAGAAAAACAAAAGACGATCCGAAAAAATTCCCTACAATTGGATCATTTTTCATTATGAGAAATACCCCCCAGAAATTGGGGACTGACCCGCTCCGCAATAGACGTTGGTCTGGTGCTGGAGGTCGATTTTTAATTTGGGGAGTTTTGTCCAAATTATTTGGGGGTTTTTCAGAACTTTTGGAGAAATTGCCATACTGCCTTTTTGGTAATTTTTCACCAATTTTGGGAATGTTTTATTTGGAGCATTGTTACTTTTTTAGGGGAGATCTATTTGTCATAGATCTAAAATTTGCATAGTCTGTAATGGCAAAAAAAAATCGTAGACCCAAGGTAACTCATTGCGGACCCTTAAAACTTCGCTCTCGTTAGCGTTAGGAACCAATCCTTTCGACTTGGATTAACCAACACTTTCTGCTAGTAATCTGAACAAAAATGTAATCTGGAATATCTCCAATCATTTTGCTGTTGACATTATTCTGTTCCTCTCCCTCATCATCTCGACAGAAAAACATTTATATTACACAACAACAAAAAAATATTTTTAAAAATAATAATAATTTTAAATCTAAATGCACACATACATTCAAATATTTTGTAGTTTTCTTAGCAGTGTTGCCACTTCCAGATGATGTCATGTGTCAAGAAATGCCAGCAAACTACTGCAGCCTTCGTTGCAAACAGCAACAAAAAAACAAAAAAAACCAACAATGCAGGCCACGCTAAGCCGGGGCAAGCCATTCAAGCGTTATGAATTGTATGACTAAACTCGGCACAAGTATCGTCTATTACATCTTATGCTGACGCGGTTGTGGTGTTAAATGAAATGCATAACTACACTTAAGCGATAGAAGTGGAAACGAGGGCACTTTTGCTAGGCCAGGGAAAAGTACCGAGGTTTTCGGGGGAAATCCGGTATAATTTATGTGATTTGGTGCTAAAAATTGGTTTTCTTTTGAGTTGATATTAGAATTATTAAACTGTCAATGCCAAATTTAAGCCCCAACAGCTTTATACATGTAATTCTAAACAAATTTAACAGATTTTTCGGTAAAGCCTAGCAATAGCAATTTTCTCACCAACAAAAAAGTTGACATTCCACCATCTAGCAGCAAGCCACATTTTTAGCATTGAATTGATTGTGCTACTAAGTGACAGAATCATTGAATTTTTAACTTGCAGAACAATCAGTTGACCCTTCATAGCCTGGCATTTCAGTTGACCCTCGTTCCAATGAAGGTATCTAAGTTTTTTGTTTGTCCCATCATACCCACATAGTAAAGGTCGCCTCTTTAAAAGATACATTTAAAAACTTGAAAAGTTAGAGGAGAGCATCGCAAAGTATTTGTGTCTACAGTGGCGAGTCTACACTCGTTTGGTGGATGGTGAGTGGATCATGGAGGACGCTGATGAAGATGATAATGACGATGGCGATGGCGATGATCATAATGGCGACGTTGGTCTGGTGCTGGAGGTTGTGCTGGATATTTTTTATGGTTGCAGTTTTTTCTTATTATTTGTTTGTTTGTTTGTTGGTATTTGGTTAGAATGAATTGTCGTGGTGTATGTTTTTAAGCACGACAACAACAACAACAACAACATCGATAAAATATGCACATTGTTTATGGTTCTTTGTTGTTGTTGTTGGTGCTGGTACTTGTGACTTGTGCCGGTGTGCTTTGGACCTTAATGCTGTAAACGTAATTGTTGCTGTTGTTACTGTTTGGTTGGTATTTTTGTGCAAGTGAATATGCTTCTGTTGGCAGTGGCGGAATTGGCGAGGCCTTTTGGTGTATTGGAGATGACATCTTCAGTAAACCTCGCTTTATAAGCTCGTTGGAAATCTTGGTAATTATCCGGGTAAAGCAATTAAACGAACCCGCTTAATTACCTCATGGGGGTAATTATACGAATTCGGTCAATAGAATCATGTTTGTAAAATAAATTAAATTCGTTAAAAAAAATTAATGGCAACGACGCACAGTGTTTGGAAAAAAATATTTTCAAAATAATTCTGGAACTTCGGTTCGTTAAAACCCGCTTTATTAGCTTGTTGAAAATTGAAGTAATTATCCGGGTAAGGCAATTAAATGAGGTAAGGCAATTGCCTCATGGGATAGTTATATTAAATAGAACCACGCTTGTAAAATAAATAAAATTAGTATGTAAAAAAATTTAAAAAAAATTAATTGACAACCATGCACAGTATTTGGAAAACAAAATATTTTAAAAAATAATTCTGGAACTTCGGTTCGGTAAAACCCGCTTTACTAGCTTGATTAGTTGAAAATCTTAGTATTTATCCCAGTAAGGTAATTAAACGAACCTCATGGGGTAGTTATACGAATACGGTCAAATAGAACCCACAATTTTCAAAAGAAATTAAATAATTTAAATTTAAGGCAATTAAACGAACCCGCTAGATTACCTCATGGGATAGTTATACGAAATAGAACCACGCTTGTAAAATAAATCAAATTCGTATATAAAAAAAATTTAAAAAAAAATAATTGACAACGACGCACAGTGTTTGAAAAAAAATATTTTGAAAATAATTCTGGAACTTCGGTTCGTCTAGAATGTAATTTTTTCTATGGAAAACGCGCAAAATTAACGGGTGTTCTGAAAATTGTGGCAAATAAACGAGAAAGCGTAAGAATGGAGAACATTAAGCTAGGAATACTCTATTAGTAGCTTTAATAACGCCTAAGTCGAAATTGATATTGACAGTGATGGCAGTAACATCGGCTTTCTGCAAACGATTTTATGCGCAGAAATGTTGCACAGTGAGGGAATTCGAATTTTTTTGGAAATAAATCTGACATTTGGAATTGGCCTATTCGATTTGATTGAAATTTCACACTGACCTAGCTGAAGTACGCTTGAGAAAAGAAAATCTCCAAAGAGAATTCTATCCAAAATTTAAAATTTTTTTAAGCAAATTCCCTCTTTGGTTCACTATTACACCAATTGTCATGCAAAACCTTCCCCCTTTTGTTGTGTCTATTTGTTCATAACAATTTTCACTTTTCTCGGCTCAGCGTCCCTCCCGAACTATGGATACTACAGGAAATTTACTAAGCTAGTATAGGAAATTTAGGAATTCTGGGAATATTTTACTGGAATTGCCAAATTTTAATTAAATTAATTTTCGATTTCTAATAAAAATATGTTAATTAACAAAGGTACCATTGAATATTCAGTTTTCAAAATGTTCACGGAAACACAGAATATTTAAGAAAAAACTTTTAGAAATTTCATGAATGGCATTAGACAAAGGCACGGAGGGGGGAAACAGAGAGGGCCGTGTATTTTTTTTTTTCATTTTTACACAGATGTCAGAGTTAGTATTTCCACTCTGTCATTAAATAAAATTATTCAGATATTTAAAAGTTGTTTTTTGAACATTTTCTTTGATAGATGTTAATAATGGGGGGAATTTTATTCCTTCATTTCGGGAATTCGAGAAAACAAATTCTGCACAAACAAGAAATCTGTGATCTCTGTTTTTTTCTTAGATCCGTTTACCGGCTTTCCTAGACTCGACTTCACGACAAGGCCTGCTATCAGGCCTTCTCAAACCCTCCTGTTGACGCTGGCTTGCATCGTATGCGAGTGCATGTATTTTCTTTTCAAACTTATAATGCAAATTTATCACATTTGTGGCCTTACCGCTCTTCACCGTGTAACATCCATTTAAAATACCAAATGATTATCGTTGTCGCTGTTAAACAAAAAAAAACAAAAAAAAAGGAACAACAGCAGCAAAACGAAAGGTGAAAAATGTATTTACAAAAAAACTAAAAAAAACAACAAAAATAAATAAATAAGTACATATTTACACAAATAATAATTGTTGTGGGCTGACGGTTGGGAAAAAGTTCCTATGGCAGCTGCTTCCCCCATTGTTGTCGGGGCACAGTGGGCACAGAATTTAAATGAGAAATTTTAAATAGACATTTGATAAAAAAAAAAAATAGGAAAAAACCAACTTTGACAGTCAATATTCAAGCCACCACACAGCCTGATTTATGGGAAAACTTTGTCAAAAGTTGGACTGATTGCATGGACCGGTAAACTCGTAGCCGTGGTGGATACATGCTGGAGATCACATTTAAAAACTAAATGTGATGATATTGTCTACCAGATTGTAATAAAGACACATTTAATACCAACCACATTTCTGTCTTTTACTATCATTTTTCAGTTCTCAAGCTCTTAAAAAAAACTATACAAATAGGGAAATTATCAGCAGCATAATCTTCTTAATATATATTTACCCTCGACACTGATTCACTGACTCTGTCACGCAGTACGTAGGAATTTAAATAGGCATTCTATAATAATTCTATAAATAATAATAATAAAAAAAATAATATTTTTTTTTTGTACAGAAATTGTGTTTTCCCCAAATTTTTTTTTTACCAAAATTTTTTTTTTCCAAAATTTATTTTTTCCAAATTTTTTTTTTTTACAAAAATTTTTTTTTTCCAAATTTTTTTTTTTCAACAATTTTATTTTTTCAACAAAATTTTTTTTTTCAACAAAATTTTTTTTTTCAACAAAAATTTTTTTTTTCAACAAAATTTTTTTTTCACAAATTTTTTTTCGAAATTTTTTTTACAAAATAGTTTTCTCATTAACAAATATTTCTCAAGCAAATTAACGGGCGCCATAGGCGCATTACAACTTACTAGTAGATAAATATTTAAATATGAAAAATATAAGATTTTTTTTTAGAACATGTCCTGGCCATGAATGGGTTAATGAATAAATTAGTTTACACAAAAAAATCGCCATCACTTGGCCCACTGTGTGTCGTTTTTCACAAGCTGCACATACCACTTGCCGTTGTAGGCGATAATGATGCATGTAAAAGTTATCATTAAAAGATATGCACTCAACGTCAGCTACAAAGCCTAAAAAACGGATGCAAAAAATCTACTGGCTGGGTACGACATGTGTGTGTTTAAACTGCTGGCATGCCATGCAAGTGTTATTAGCTTTTATTGCACTTGGAGTCTTGGAGATTATGTGCTGACTGTCGTTTATATCACAAATTAAGTTTGCTTCGATTTTTACCTCTAATCGCAATATAGTCATCATACTTACGTAATATGTAGACGGAAACATCACAATTGATCGATGGATTTTTTTTCTAAATTTGATGGGGGGTTTTTTTTTTGTATTGATTTTTAGTTTGATAGAAATTGTATTGAGTGGATTTTTCTCTAAACTTTCCGGGGTTTCCTGCATCGATGTTGTTAATAGCATTGAAAAAAGAGTATTCGAAAAATTCCTCAATAAATATGTGGATAAGTTCGGTCAGCCTGAATTGTATGTGCACTAGGGTGGAGTGAAAACATGCTTTTTTTTTTATTTGAAAAAGTTAACCTCGGAAAGAGATGTAGTCTGGGGCCCTAATGAGGGGAAAAATAAAGAAAAAAATTTTAGGGGTCGCGCCACTCCCTCGAAATTTGGAAATTATCGCTATTTTGGCGTTGATTTTAGAAAAATCCTAAAAATTAACGACTTAACTTATTCGAAATTTAAAAGTTTGAGCTTGTTCAGTGCCCAAACAAAAGTATTTGAGGCAAATATGAGGATAATCGACTAATATTTGTAGCTTTGGTGGCGATTTCATTGTTCAGTCAATTTTCTGAAGAAGGGACAATTTGACTTATTTTACTTTTTGCAATTTTTGAACAATGAGAAAATTTTTTTTAAATTTTTTCATGCCCTTATTTCATTGTTTACGCTATTGCAAACATTTATTGACATAAAACTTTTTAGGATTTTTCTAAAATTAACGCCAAAATAGCGATAATTTCCAAATTTCGAGGGAGTGGCGCGACCCCTAAAAATTTTTTAAATTTTTTTTCTTTATTCTTCCCCTCATTAGGACCCCAGACTACATCTCTTTCCGAGGTTAACTTTTTTTTTTGAATTTCACTCCACCCTAATGTGCACTCCCACCGGGGAGGGAGGGAGTTTCTGTGGTTACTTACATAAAGGGTTTGGGCTTGAGTCTCCATGGACCTTTCGTTTCACTGGGTATCTACATAAACGGTGAGGGCTTGAATCCGAATAACCCTCTGCATCCAGTCATCCATGGATATTTCGTTTCACTGAGTACTTACTCGAAGGATCAGATCATCAGTCCCCATGACCCTATGGCCATATCTTTTCACTAGACACTCACAGGGTCAGGCCTTGAGACCCCATGGAAATTTCGTTGCAGGTGACTTTGTTATGCCAGATAAATGACAATTTTTATCTTGTAGCGCTAGTTATCTCACGAGTAATGAAATAAATGAAAATGAAATGAGACCCCATGATCCCATGGATATTTCGTTTCAATGAGCCTCCAACCACCACCCAACAAACACAAATATTATTATATAAAAAAATTTTAAAATATTTTTTTTTTGATTGTATACAAACATAAATATCATTTTATACAAACGTATATATGATTGTATACAAACATAGATATGATTTCACGCAAACATACATGTGTTTATGGGCAAACATATTTTATAAATATCTGTTTCTATGTGTATTTATTTACCGTCTTCGCCCAATGTCCAAAGAACTTATCAAACAGAATTTTCCCATGATTTTCTAAATAAATAAATTCCATCATCCCATTTAAATTTCGTTTCACAGGATATTCACATCATGGGCCGGGTTTGCGCCTCCATTAACCCATGTACATTTCGATCTACTGGGTATTCTCATGATGGTCCACGAATTGGGACTCCAATGACCTGGTGTACTTGATAGTCAAGTCGATTTATAGGACCACCAAAGCCAACGAGCCAAATTTAATTGTATTTTTTCAGGACTATTGGAAAAGATAATAAACATATAACGGAGTTGGTCCATTTTCAATATAAAGCTGGTCTAGACCAACAAGGTTTGTAAATAATTGCAAAAACAACTCTTGACAAATCGAATTTAATTAATATGCTATGGAACTTTCCTTTCTTCGATTGTTTAGATATCACCACCGGCGTTTTTTTTTTTTACAAAATTTAATTGATCTTCGCAAGGATCAACCATTTAATTCATTATCCCATGGACCAATTATCCTTTAAGTACATGTAAAATAGTGTGAGTAGTTTTGTCGGAATCAGTTCATATTTGCAATGTACAATTTGATTACAAGAGGATGAACTGACCGATGCGTCATCGGCCAAAAAGCCTGTAACTTTTGATGTACAAAACAATTTTGAGTTCTGTAAAAAATTGATTGTAGGCCTGCAATGAGGGATTTTTTTTTTATCAGACAATTTGAGAATATTTGAGAAATTTTTCCATAATTGTTTACTTTTTGTTATTTATTTATTATTTAATTGCAATACAAAGTAAATGCATATTCTAATTTTGGGTCCAAGGGTAAACCGGGTGACACAGACCATATAGCTAGATTTTTGCAGCGACAGACCACAACCTCGGGTTTGAATCGAACCCACAACCCCCGCGCTGCTAGGCAAGCACGCTACCAATTCGCCTACAGGGGCGCTTGACTACTTTTTCTATTTTTCGATTTTATATTTTTGGATATATTTGAGAATTTTTTTTTTTTTAAAGTTGACTCCTTTTTTATTTTTTTTTTTTTTTTTTTTTTTTTATAAAATGTTAGTTTTGTTTATGCATTGTTGATCTAAATTCTTCATGCAGTTTGGTTTCTGTTAGTTGAGTTTGAGATCTTTGATTATTTTTATTTCCTTGCAAAAATAGAAATTTAAAAAAAAAAATTATAAAAATATAGTTGATTTTTCGACTTTGTCGAACTGTTTTCTCAAACATTTGAAGTGCCATTGTACACAAATCTAAATTGGCAAATTTTTATTGGTTAGGCTGGGGATGATTTCGGGGACTACATTTCCTCGGTTGCGGTTCTGCGTCTAAAATAAACTAACTGGATTGAAAGTCATTAGATCTTTGTGGGAAATATGTAAATATGTTAAATGTTTCCCATCTACATCAACTGTTGTATTCATTATTCCATTACAACCACACAGCAACATGTTGCTGGGCAAGAACACCAGCATCGGCTGCAACATGTTTGATCATACATTCCCACTTAATGCGCCTGAAATGCATTATAGAGCTCTTTCTCTCTATCTCTGTGTTTGCTTGCATAATTGGAATGTTGCCCAGAACACAACGTCTTTGCCATTTGTCTCTTAATGTGCGACAGAGAGAGGGAGAGAGTTATGGGCACTCGCTATTATTTTGTAGTTGTAAACATTTTGGAAATGTACACAAAGGCTGCATGTGCCGGTCTGAGTAGTGAATATGTAACGGGTGCTGTGCCATAGTCGATTTGTTGAAAATAAGTGTTGGCCGTCTGTAGACAAATATGTGTAATAAGGGGGTGAATTAATTTAGAGCCATGGTTTCTTGGTGAAATATTCCTCAATTTACGTTTTTGCTGTACGCTTTGTTGATTTCTTGCCCTCCCATACAAATTGACCCCCCGTAATGCATAAACCACTGGCGTGTGCTACTGGAAACAATCACGTATCCCATTATCGTACGGTGCGAACTGGGGAGAATGTAACTGTCATAGTCGAGACTGTGGGGCACAGCTCGATATTGAACACAACATTTCACGCATCAGCCTGATACAATTTTTGACCAATTATATCATTTCATTTATTAAATCAATGAACACAAATTCCTTACAGACTAGCAATGTAAAACAATACAAGTTAATTTACTTTATTATTCAAGGTCAAATTGACTCCGCAATTAAAGGCACACGACCATGTGCCGTTCGTTATCGCTTCGCAGTTTGGGTCTTTGGGCAGCTTGTAATGAACCACGATTTCGCTGTAAAAATCATATTTTCTGAAACGGCGCATACTCATCTGGTCGACGATGTTTCCAAGTAAAACTGCCGCATATGGGTCTGGGAAAATCGGCACATGACTATCGGAAGGCAGTTCATCCTCGGGGAGTTACAGTTTGGTGCTGATTTTGCAGCTACTTGAACCGCTAACGGCGATCGATCCAGAGACATGATAAATTATTTTTTTGTGGCAGCATATTGAGAAGATGGTGTTGGTCCATCATTTGTTTCTGGAGGATGGTGCGCCATCCAACACACGTCACGACAAGAATGATAGAAATACTGATTACGCCATGCGCATGATTTCCTGTTAGATAACGTATTTGTTCCCATTGTAAGGATGTACAACGAGTAAAAAGTTTCAGATTGGAATACAGCGTAAGAACAATTCTTGGCAACCCTGTATTTGAAACCATTTTTGATAGGAACACACTTCGCGTAACGTCACTGACCCACCTCGCAATTCGCCACCTCGCTATAATTCTTTTTGGCTCGCGATGAAGGACCGATGTTAAGCAAACAATTAGGGCCAATACCGAATATGTCATTCGTGGGAAATAACCAGAAACCTTTATCAAGGAAACTCAGGTGGAAAGAATGGGCTACTGCAAAGCCAGCCGAGACAGCCACATGAATGAAATCGTGCTTCATAAATAATGGGAATGATTGTCGTTCAAATAAACTTAAAAAAAAAAACTTTTTCCATTTTTGTGAATTTGTTTAAAACAAAAAAACTTGTGTTTAGCAGGGAAGTTTAAATTTTCTTTATAATGATACCCCAATTCATACTACTAGAGGGGGCGGAGGGCTATATTGCCCCATAATCTTTTGCAGGAAACATATATATATATATATATATATTTGAGGCGGCTACAAACATATATATGTTTGCGTTAGTAGTAATGTTCCCAAACATATACATGATTGAATGAAAACAAATACATATATGTTTATATGCAAACATATGTATATATGTTTTTATGCAAACAATATAAGTTTGTATACAAACATACATTTGATTGTATGTCCAAATAAATGTTTGTATAGAAACATATATCTGTATACATGCAAAATATATATGTTTGTATGCAAATACATTTGAAAAATATTTGTTTCTCAGTGTATTTATCTACCGTCTTATCACAAGGTCCTTAACAAATTTCTCAAACCAAATTTTATTGAAATCTGATGAAATTTCCCACACTCACATCAAATTGGTGGGCATATTTGGCGTCTATTACAATGTCTGTGCTAATGTTGACCAAATTCAACAGGTTATAAAATAGTAATGTCGGCGGCTGTGCCTTGAACTGCTTGGAAAATATGTATAGTTATTTGCTCAGACCTATTGATTTAAGCCGCACTTGTGATTTTATAGTTCTTTTAACGGCTTTCATTTATCCCCGTTGGAGGGTGATGACCCATATTTGCCATCTCTTCCCATCCACATTAATTCCCTTTGCCCTGTGCTGTGATATCTGTCGGATGTGTCGACAACTTCAAGAGTGAACAAACACTTTGACACTGTCGTTGGCCCCTAAGTGTATTGAAATGAATCTGGCCGATTATGGAAAACAAAACCGGACAAGAGCGTCGTCATTGACTCTTTGAATATTTTGTAGCAATTCCTTAGAATTGACAACATTTAGTGGCCGTATTTTGTGTCAGGATGTGTCGGCTGTTAAAGTACACCACCGGGGTGAGCGAAGGGGGGGGGGGTACGAACCATAATAACGACATAAATATCAATGACTTGTAAATTACATTGACATGCATATCATGACGTAACCAAGATATACCAACACCAATATATCCGACGCTCAGACAGTAACACACTCTCACACACACACCACTACCTATACAGGCATACCTAGATAGAGATATTTTATTACACCTTATTGGCATCATTAAAAGACTGCTTGCCGGTCCGGACCGGGCTGGCATCTTCACCTGCATGCGACCGAGTCTCAGTCGCAAAGGCCATGGATGGTATCGTTAACCACTAATGGGTGAAATAAGAAATGGCAAATTGCGCCATTGTTGAAATGACCCTAATTGGATTAATTATGATTGGCCAGGGATGACTTCACCTAGCAAGCCATCGACACATACCGGGGAGGCGGGTGACTGTTAGGACAGGAAATATACGGCTGACACTGACACGATAATGTCAAGACTTGCCATTGCATTGTTCAACTGGTTGGAGTGTATGATTGTGGCAGCCCCTGAAAAGGTTAATGGCAACATAAAGCGGCTGCTCTGCGACTCAACTCTCAACCAACGACACGTAGTCAGCTGCTTGCATACCACACATTGTAGCAAACACTCAAGTCATAAAAACGACGACGACGACGACAACTCCGCCACCGCCAGCTCCAGCATCAGCTTTTAAAGTGCTCGCTCCTCGTCGTTGTTGTTGTTGTTGCGGGGATGGTGACTTTACTTTGAATCGATGTTGTTATTTTGCCCCCTCAACTGCAGAAATGTCATTAAGTTTGACATTTATTTACAGTAAAAAACAACAACAAGAAACTGCTCACTACTACCCACTTAAAGAGTTACGGCAACGGCGACAACGATTCAAAGGTATTTTTCCAGTTGGATTTCTTGGATTTTTTTTTGTTGTCTCCAATTGTTTGTCATCTGTTGTCTTGGCTGTGAAGGTGGCGGTGGATGTGATGGCTGGCTTGCTGGCAAAGGGTTAGCCACAGAAAATCTTAATCATGGCTGGCAATTAATTGACATTTTCTTTTGTTTTTATTGTTTTTTTTTTGCCTCCTTGAAAGAGGTAAGAGTGGTGAAATCAATAGAAGTCATAAGATAAGGTCAAATATTTTTTCTATTCAAGAGAAAAAAAAAAAAATAGCAAGAAATAGTAGAAAAATCGTTAAAGGGCAAATTCAGTGGAATCTCTGCAGAGATAGAAATACAATTTCATAGAAAAAAAAAACTTTTAAAATTCAATCAAATCAATTAGTAGAGGTATTTCCGGTTTAACTGGGATTCTGGAAATTCATTATGGAATGGTCGCAAAAAGAAAGGCTCAATATTGAGCCTTTCCAGATTGATTTTTCGCACTAAAAAACATAAGAAAATCCCATGGAACTACTGATACATAATTTTCTTAATGTAGAATGTAATGTAGAATGGTTTTTTAGACGAGTGATTTTTCAATCTGATCACAAATCTGGGCAAAAACTGTCCTGTCGGCTGGAATTTATTCGGCACCTCGGCCACATGTCCGAAATTATTTTTAAAACTTTAAATTTTTTTTTAAACTTTTTCTACATTTTTTTCTAAAATGTTTTAAAATTTTTTTTTTAAAATTTTTTAAGAATTTTTTTTTTTAAATTTTTTTTAAGTGTCAGAATTGCCCGAATTTTTTAAAAAAATTTTTTCTTAAATTTTTTTTTTTTTTATATATTTTTCTAGAACAAATTTTTTTTTAAAATAAATTTTAAAAAATTGCTATCTGCAATTATTTTTAAAACTTAAAGGCAGACCATTATGTTTTAAATTTTTTTAAATTTTTTTTTTAAATTTTTTGAAAAAATGTTTTTTTAAGTGTCAGAATTGGAAAAAATCATGGCCGATTTTTTTTTTAAATAAATTTTAAAATTTTTTTTCTTAATTTTTTTTTTTTTTTTATATTTTTCTAGAAAAAATCTTGCCCGATTTTTTTTTTAAATAAATTTTAAAAAATTGCTAACTGAATTTCCTTTAGTCTTTGCCTTTCGTACATTTCCATCTGAATGGCAGTTTCAGCGTTATAAATAAATTTAAACGTTGACAATTTTTTTTTGTGCAGAAAAATCAAATGTTGTTTTGAAATAACACTGTTCTGCAACAATTCCTCCTTGGGACGAAACCAACTGATCCTTATGTGAAATAAGCTCCCATCACGTATAGCTATTGAAATATCATGAAAATTATAGTTTTTCTTCGCTATAAGAATGAGATTTAGAATTTAGATTGAAATTTCTTAACAACTTCCTTACTCACTCTAATGTAAAATCATCTGCTGAATCTGAAAATCCGATGCTTTCAGATGACAACAGGAACAGGTAGGAATAACCACAAAGGAAACCTGGGGAAATCTCGATTACAAGAAAGCAAAGAGAATACACGGGTTTAACAAAAATGAACTCAGCCAGCTAGTTGGGGTCATAACAGGACAACCAAGCCCAAGGACACACTTTTTAGGATAGGATGTTCCCAGAACGATGAATGTAGGGCATGCGGAGAGGACGCCGAAACGGCAGAACACTCCCTGTACCAGAGCCCCGCATTCTCGCAGATCAGGAAAATACAATTAGGAGAGGATACCTTAGATGTCCTGTCGGTCATCAAAGGAATGGACATAAGGAATTTAAGAAACGTTATAGAGGGAAACGAATTCCTAACGTAAACGTAAACAGGGCAGGGAATCTGAAGAAGAAATCAGGAGCGCACCACAGGCCGAATTGCTGGTCCTGCTGTATGTCCACGACATGAGACGGTCATTCGTACATGACCGATCCTCCGTTTCAACCTAACCTACGACTTTTCCTCGCTTAGGGTTGGATATACAAATGTTGTGGTCTCACCCAGGACTACAGTTGAATTTCCTTCAAAAGTGTGCGCCTATTTAAAAGACAATATCTTCCCATCGGAAAACCAAAAACTCAGCAGTACTCCAGCAAAAAAAAAAAAAAAAATGTGTCACTGTGTCGAATACTTTTCCGCAGTTTCTCACTGTTACGCCCAAGGAAGGCATAAACCATAAAACATTTTAGTTGGAAGTTAATGTAATGATAATTTGAATATTTTCCATTTCCTTGATATCCTCTAGCCCTCACACTAAACTCCTTCTGGTATTAAATCATCGAACATATTTTCGTAAATTGTTGGGGTAATTTCCTGGAAATGTTTCATACTATCACAGTGTATAAATTACCCGTTCCATACAAAGTATAAATGTATGTAGTCTGTGTTATACACACACACACACACACGCACACACATACACTATACTGCACTGATGTGAAAATTAGTTGCTTACTTTGGGGTTTCTACGAGTATTCCGGCAAAAATGAAAATATTCCCAACTCATCAAGAAGTTATTAAAGTTCCTATATCAAAATTCTTAGTACACACTGTCGGCGTATGCAAAAACCCCAATGAAGCGAGTCCTCCTTCTTCCACCTACGCCTGCCGCTCCTTGCGCCACTTCAAGCTGTTGCTGTGCGTTGAATAACGAGGTTAGAACGTTTCATAGAATCACATTAAAATCCTGCGACAACAAGAAGTTAATGGCGAAAGTTTTTGCCCGCCAGCAACAAAGAGGGCAAAGCCAAAAACGGCAGAAGGAAGGAAAAAAAGAAAACACAAAAATGAGGAAAATGAGAAAAAGAAACTGAGAACGTAACACACGTGTTGTGCTGGCGTGTAAGGACAACCAGAACTTGAAAATGTTCACACCCACCGAGAGGAGAATGCAAAGACATTGACATAGCTCTGGTACGGTGGGTGGGGCTCTGCGGCATGAGGTGGAAATGTCATAATAGCATTATGAGAACGACGTCAAGAAATTTGAATTTCCTACAAAGTGCTTTTGACTTGAGCGAAACAATGTTTACTATTTCGAAATCCTTTCATAGACATTTTTTTTTTAGTAGTTTTCTCTCGTATTCTTTACCTAAACTTAAAACTTACAATTACCATTTTCCCCTAGTTCTATGAACCATCCATTTTTGTTAGCGTTTTCAAATGTAGGACTTTACCTTGCCGTTATTTATTGGTTTCCCAGTGGGGAGTACGGTCTCCAATACACTGGAATTGAGAAAGGTAAAAGAAAACCAATTTCAGATGCAGAAGGCTGCAAGCCTCAGTGATGTAATTAAATCTTTGTCTCTATTGTCCGTCAGAGAGAAAGGGGAGACTTATAATTACAACAGATATCCATTCTCACTCTCATAAGAAACCACATTTATTTTATTTATTTTTTATATGACTAACACTCAGGGGATAGCCGCTTTATCTTTTTTTTTGGTAACACTCAGGGGATGCTCCTTTATGAATGTAATCGATCACTTACCGCGAAAAATGATGTAAACGCCATTTTTTTACGAATGCCAGTTTTTAATGAGATTCAATAGACAATTGTGCTCTTAATTCCAAAATATTAAAAATTCAAAATTTATATTTACAAAGAAATAGCAAATTCAATTGCAGTGTAAGCCCCACACGCCTTGACCACCAACAAAAAAACCTCTCCAGTAAAATGTTCTTTTTGGCGCTCAAGTCTGTTTCGTGGTTAGGGTTAGGATAAGGAGGGTAGGGGGAAGGGGGTGTAGAGTTTGTTGGCATTTGTCTTGAATTTGAGAATGTCACAGCGGGCAGGACAGACACTCGCTGGAGGATAATTCCACATATGAACCGTTCGAACGAATTCGAAAAAAAAATCCTTAAAATTATTCAATCAACAAAATTGTTGAATGATCTTGTTCGGTAACCAAATAAATATATTTAAGGCAATGAAGACGATAATCGACCAATGGATTTGTATGGAATCGATTTAAATGTTAAGTTCATTTTTAGAAGAAGGGACTTTTTGGGTTATTTTTATACAAATTTGATAATTTTTTAATTCTTACTCACTTACTTAAGTTGGCTCTACAATTTGTTGTTGGCCTTGGTCGGATTAATAAGTGATTTCCAAGTACTTTGGTCTTCAGCTTGGCTTCTCCAGTTCGTGATGTCTTCTTCATGTCTTCTTCCACTTGGCCCATCCACCGGAGACAGGGAAGACCGACCCTGTCTGCGTCTTCCGTGGTAGTTGTCGTCCAATGGCTTTCTGGCTGGAGCGTTTGGACTCATTTGGTCGACATGGCCTAGCCAAAAAAAAAATAATAAAAAAAAAAATTTTAAAATGTTTTCCTTATATTTCTGTTATTGTTTGAACAGAAAATCTAAAAATAAAAAAAATAATAAAATCAACATAAAAATGGCGAAATTTCCTAATTTCAAGGGCGTGGCGGGAACTCTAAAATGTTTTTCCTTATCGAGGATCGCAAACTACATCTCTTTCTGAGTGTGAAGATAATTTCACACTATTGGATTATTTAATTGGCAATTTTTCGACCATAAAATATTATTTTTTTAAAATTTCCTTTAGCGGGTCCCTTTGGTATTAAAATTGTGAACAGAAACTTTATAAACAATTTTTTTTAAGTTAACGTCAAAGTGCTGAATTTTTCTAATTGTAAGGGCGTGGCACGAACTCTAAAATGTTTTTCCTTATTTTTCTATTAATAAAAAAAATTTTAAAAAATGTTTTCTTTATTTTCCTATTGTAGGCTCTGCTTTGTATAAAATTGTTTGAAAAAAATTTAAAAATTAAAATCAACTTAAAAATGCCGAAAATTCGTGAACTCTAAAATTTTTTAAAAAATGTTTTCCTTGTTTTTCGGAAAGAGGGGAAAATAAAAATACACGTGTATCGGATATTTTCATGTACACGTCAGATTTTTTTTTTAACTTTGAAGTATAAAGCTCGTAGTGGCCTATGTGAAAGCCTTTGGACCGATTTTTAACCCTTTTTCAGTGATCCAATCGAGCTGATTTTTTGCAGGCAGACTCGTGGAAATGTCTGTATCACGTAAAAATTTTTTTAAAAACAATTTTTATCAATTCTCAGATTGATTGACTGCATTGTATGACTTTGCGGCCCACTCGGTAGAATAGAACAAAAAATAAACGAAAATTTAAATTTAAAATAAATCTATCTTAATATATATTTACCCTCGACACTGATTCACTGATTCACTGACTCTGTCACGCAGTACGTAGGAATTTAAATAGGCATTCTATAATTTTCTAAATAATAATAATAAAAAAAATAATATTTTTTTTTTGTACTGAAATTGTGTTTTCCCCAAATTTTTTTTCTCCTAAATTTTTTTTTTACAAAATTTTTTTTTCAACAAAAATTGTTTTTCAAAAAAATTTTTTTTTCCAAATTTTTTTTTTTCAACAAAATTTTTTTTTCAACAAAATTTTTTTTTTCCACAAAAATTTTTTTTTTTCAACAAAATTTTTTTTTTCCACAAAAATTTTTTTTTTTCAACAAAATTACATTACAACTTACTAGTGTATATATAATTTATTATAAAATTTAAAGTATTTTATTTTTTTGTGGCCCAAATAATATTTTACATTTTTTATTTGGCCCTCGTTAGGCTTTGAGTTTGACATGCATGCTGTAGTAGATTGATATTATATTCCATCTCAAAAGAGATCAATTTATTTTTTTTGCTGAACTTTTCTGTCCAAAAACAGTTGGGTCTCATTTCATGGAAGCCACAAGTTCTAGAATAGTTTTTTTTGGAGTTTTCTGAAAATTCCTAACAAAATAAATATATTTTGCTAAATTTTGAGTTGTTTCTCTTTAGTAGCATAGCAACGTTCATAGAGTGATCTCTGTGAAAACCCGATATGAAACGAGAGAAGTTATTACCGACACGCCTTGGAAATGTCCAAAACGAGGACTTGCTTTTACCAAGGTTCTGAATGGCTCGACTCCATTGTTTGGACAGGAACTCTATCATGTCGATTATTCAGAAGTCCTTCGGCCTCTAGACGCTTTACCATTAGATGGTGGTCAATCATGCTCTCCATAACCTTCGAGAACATATTCCAATTGAGCGGCCATTTACAGGTTGTGTGGATGCACCTTTCTTTGGAATCGTCTGAACATTGATAGCATTCCAAAGAAATCATTTTTCACATTTGCAAATCCTCTAAATGGTAGTCAATATATTTGATTTAAGTCCTTGGGCCAGAAAGTGCAAACTTTTAATAACAAGGTAAGTAAGTTAAAATTTATTAAGTAAGTTCAAATTTTTTTTTAAAAACAATGCCAATGTAAAGATGTGAAAGACACCCCTTGTGAATATACGTCTCTTTGGTAACAGCGTAGGGACTGGAAAGACAAACAAAGATGTTGTCGGCAGGCTCTATTTGAAAAACTGACCAAATCGAGTGTGACTAAATCTTCTATCCCAACAAAATCTTTAGGAGGATGACGTACATTTGCAATGGCTTGACAAAACCGCGAATCGAGTTTTAGTTATAAAATCAATTAGATTAAATAGAAATTAGAATGAAAAAAATAAATTGTCAATTCATCTATTAATTAATAAAATTGATATTTTAAAATACACAATTACACTATGCAACAACAAAAAAATTGTCTAGGAACTGAAAAGTATTTTTTACAACTACACCATGGAACAACAAAAAAAAATTTGTCTGTAATTTTTCATTTTTGTCCAAAACTCAGCAATATGTGGACAATTTTAATTTACATATACTTTCGTTTTACAAAAAAACCGACTTGTATATATGCAAAGTATTAAAGAACAAATTTCGTATCGCCAAATTATGCCTCAAACAACTGTGAAACTTCACTCCTGAGAAGTGAATACAATTGAGAAACTGCCCTCCTGGAAATATCATCTTCGAAGTGAATGCCCTTGCTTATTTCTCTTAACATTCCATGAAGGAACAGGCGGAGAACTTCTCTCGAAATCAGTGAGCTGTGCACGATATAATTTGTATACTCACTACTGTTTAAAACCGGCTCCGAACGGCTAATGCTTTTCTAGAGAAGTTTTACATGATTCAGAGATTGCTCTCTTACTCGTAAAGTCGCCAACATTTACGAGATGGACACAGCCGCTGAAAAATTTTTGATGGTCTTACCCGGTTTCGAACTCGGCTTCTTCTGTGTGATAGTCGCACACACTACCTACCAGACCACGGCCTTCCACAAGTGAATGCCCTTACTAACATTAACTAGCTCAGAAAAAGTCCTGTGCAAGATTTGCATCTCTCTTAGCAACGCCAATTTCTAATTTCCAATGCCGGTACCTGGCATCATTGACAAGGATGTTGCTGTCGTGGCACAATCAGTGCCAGTTGCCAGGACAAATATTGCGTTTGACACGTTGTATTTGTTAGCCAACGGTGGAGGAGTATTTTGACAAACTGCTGGAAGGAAACACTTGGTATGGCAGCAGAAGACCAACTCATACACAGAACAAGCACCCGGTGAGGACTCACGGCAACACTCGGGGTAAATGACATTGTATGTACTTTTGTCATGGCTTCCGCTTTTGTCATGGCTTCCTCACCGGCTTTTGCATTCCCATTGTCGTCAGATGTAAGCGATTATTTCCGTAAAGATTTTGTTTTGTTAGCGAGTGAATGTCAACGTCAGCCGTTTAAAAGATGCAAACAACACGGTGCTGCATCGGGTGGTGTGGAGAAGGCAACGCAGATCAACAGAATTGATAGTGTGACGTTACCCTACAGTGGGGCATGGTGAGTCCTTAATAAGTCTTATACAATTTATAACGATAAAGAAAAATATAACTCCAACCAAATACTTGTTGAATTTTATGTGGACAAACATTTGCATCCACATATTTTTTAATGCTAGTAATCAGAATTACTTCCGATTACCATAAATAATCGGAAAGCATCAAAAGTAATCTCTGAAAGTAGTCGGATTATTTTCTGATTGCTTTTGATTAGTTGTGATAATAAGTCGGGAAATACTGAATATAATCATAATTTAACACCGTGTTACAAAAAATAGAATTTTGTCTGTCCTATGAACCAAATGCACATATTCGGAAAGAGGGCAAAAATAAAAATACACGTGTGTCGGCGATTTTCAGATTTTTTTTTTAAGCTTGAAGTATGAAGCTCGTAGTGGCCTGTGTGAAAGCCTTTGGACCGATTTTTAACCCTTTTTCAGTGATCCAATCGAGCTGATTTTTGGCAGGCAGACTCGTGGAAAATTTTTTAAAAACAATTTTTATCAATTCTCTGATTTTCCCCAATTTTTATTATTTTTGAAAAAAAAATATTTTTTTCACTTTTCTTAGCATAACTTCAAGAGACTCCAAATTTTTAAACTACTTAAGCGTTACGAAAAAAATGTTTTTTGAACTGACACCTTAAAAAAAAAACGATAACCATTTAAAAAAAAAATGTAGGAAAATCTGAGAATTGATAAAAATCTATTTTTTAAAAAATTTGACGTGATACAGACATTTCCACGAGTCTGCCTGCAAAAAATCAGCCCGATTGGATCACTGAAAAAATCGGTTAAAAATCGGTCCAAAGGCTTTCACACAGGCAATTACGAGCTTCATACTTAAAAAAAAAAATCTGAAAATCGCCGATACACGTGTATTTTTATTTTTATCCCCTTTCCGAAAAAGTAAATTTGGTTCATAGGAGAGAATGTGTGTAACACGGTGTAATCATTACTGCACCTCTATAAATAATATAATTTATTATACTATAAATAATCAAAAGTAATATCTAGTCGGCTGATTTTCTGTTTTTTTTTAAATTAATTCTGTTTTATTAGGCGCCCCGGTAGGCGAGTTGGTAGCGTGCTTGCCTATCAGCGTGGGGGTTGTGGGTTCGATTCCCACCAGAGGCTTTGGTCTGTCGCTGCAAAAAAATCAAGCCAAATAGTCTTTGTCACCCGGTTTACCCTTGGACCCAAAATTAGAATATAAATTTACTTTGTATTGTAATTAATAATAAATAAATAAATAAATAATTCTGTTTTATTGTGTATGATATTAATACAATTGCATTTGTGGTAATCGCAAGTAATCCTCATTACTTTTAGATTACTTGTAATTGTAAGAAATTATAAATCTTAAAAAAAAACAGAATATAATCGTGATTTAATCATTACGGCACATCTATAAAAAATTTAATTTGAGTATTAATTATTGCAATTAGTAATCATTACTTAACAGCTATGGTTTTAACCAGGTCTGGGGAATAGAACCATAACTGATCGATTCCGACTTCCATAACAATTTTTTAAGAATTGTATTCCTTCCACTAAATTTCTGCTTGTTTTCCATGTATTTTATCGGAAAATTAAATAAATTAAAGCTGAGATTCGGAGCCGGGTAATTTGGCCAAACACCGACTACTCAGCCCTTCACGGAGAGTGAAGACGTCAATCGGTTCTTAGCTTTGTCCGGTGGGAAAGGCCAATTAGAAGGAGCCACAAAAATGCAAGATCGTGGTGCTAGCAAAACCGTTTCTTAGACTGATCAATTCCTTTTGCAATGTCATGGCAAAATTTCAGAGTTTTCGTCTAAGCTTTCTTAACGATATGGGCTCTATATCTGTTCCGGTCTTCTATATGTCTTCTCTCTTTAGTTCAGAATTCCCAAAAATGTTCTCCTTCCACTTGGACTTTACATCGAACAGTCGACATTGCGTCTTTTTCGCGGTTAGGACTCGATTTAATAAATCGGAATGCCAATTTTTCTTTACTCTTTTAGTAAACCCATAACTCCCTCTCTCTCTCGCTTCCTTTATAATTATTGAGTATAGCTGTAACTTTCCCTCTCTCGCTCTCGCTCTCTTTCCCTGACTCTTTGACTGAAGCTGCTGTTGCTTCTTGTCTTATTTTTGGTCGACATTCCCTAGGGAACAACTAATTCTCGTCAAGTTTGTGTAACAATTTGCTTAAATAACCGTGAATGCCGCGTCTCGTAATCGTTGCCATACAATTAAGCACATTAACATGTAAACATACACTCATAATATGTGTACAAATAAATACATATGTATGTGTTCGAGTGATGCTGTTCAACGGCGCGTCGTATGTGATGGGTTTTGGAGGAAGGACCACCTTCGGTTTCGTTGTATATCAACCATTGTGCGGTGGAATGGCAAAATTTTATTGTTTATACTCGGCTCACATTTGGCGTGTGTGTGTGTGTGTGGATGTGTGGGTCTCATTCATGCAGAAAATAAAAGGAATCCGGAATCCACATGAAAGTGTCACCTTTCCACGTTCATGATAATATTGGCACACGGCTGGAGTTGATGGTTGGTTGGTTGGCTGTTTGCTGCTGATGCGGCGAATGGTGCTAATATTGTTGTTGTTGTTGTGGCTGCTGCTGCTGTTGCTCTTAACCATATTGCATAATAATTGCTGTCGCTTTGTTGTTGCTATCCTGGCTGAGCGTGTATTGTGCTATATGCGCTGACGAAGATACATTTGTCAACAAAACGTTGTTACATAATCCATGAGGGTATCTGTGGAATACATCCCCGCATACCACGTGAACGATGAATACGAACGTGTGTAACGTATGAATTGTGAAAATATGCCCAAAGGCTTTTAAATACCGATTACAGTTTAAACAAAAAACTGACATTTGTTCGGAGATGATACGCGAGGAGCCAATTGAGGAATTATGATTGAAACTGGTGTTGCTTTCGTTTTATTAAAACGGTGACGAAGAAAGTAATTGGATAACAACTGTGAACGGTTATGGAAAATCGTTGGCCGGTGCCGAAAATAATGGACCTCGGAGGTCCATACTGATAAAATGTTGCTAAGTCAAATTCAGTTTTCCACAAAGCCCAACATCAGTGAGAGGGAGATATTTGTACAATTAATCTTATAGATATGTACATTCCCGCGAAGCCATTGCGACTTGTCTGCAGGATAATTTTTAGATATTTGTTTATCATATAAAACTCTTGCCGCCTTTGTATACAACAGCCCCAAGGTTGACCTCTTCAAGTGTCTGTTCTTTTTGGATTTTGAAATTGGAGAATTTAAACAAAAATATCTCATCAATCTGCCTTTATTTGCAGATTTAGCCCTGAAGAAATGGCTCGGCCATAGAAGTTTTAGGCACACGAGATCATCTCTATGATAGTAAATGAAAATTGTCCAACAAAAATCACGAAAATCCCCAAAATAATGAAAAAAATACCCCCAAATAAATAAAAATTCTCCTCATTCTCCGTCTCTGAAAAAAAAACTTCAGAAATTTTACCATTTGAAAGGAATGCAAAATTGGAAAATCTAAAGATTTATTTTTTACTGGGGTTACAATTCATGGACAACGTCCATTCCATATTTGGAAAATTTAAGTATTTGTAGTTTTGTTGTGTTTGTTTGGGGTTCGAATTCTTTAACAAACAAAATGCACACGAGATCATCTCTATGGAAAATACCCCGAATGAAGAATTCCGAAAATAAATGAAAAATTCTCCGCAAAGGGTAACATGAAAATTGTCCAACAAAAATCGCAAAAATCCCCAAAATAATGAAAAAAAATACCCCCAAATAAATGATAAATTCTCCACAAACGGCAACCTGAAAATGTACCAAAAAAATTCTGAAAAATCACTTAAATAATTTATGAAAAATTTGCCAATTTTCATTGGCCCTAAGATTAAGGAGGGTCGGAGAAAAAAAAATTGTTTTCTTATCAACTGGGCTACCTCGTCCGCCTTTATTTCCGGATTTAGCCCCCCCAGTGATTATTTTGTATTTCCAAATCTGAAAAAATGCCCTGGCCCGAAGAGTTTTAGGTCGATTGCAGAATGGGTCATCCCTGAAAAAAAGAAATTTCAGAAATTTTACCATTTGAAAGGAATGCAAAATTGGAAAAATCTAAAGATTTATTTTTTACTGGGGTTACAATTCATGGACAACGTCCATTCCATATTTGGAAAATTTAAGTATTTGTTGTTTTTACTGGGGTTCGAATTCTTTAACAAACAAAAGGCACACGAGATCATCTCTATGAAAATAAATGAAAAATTCTCCGCAAAGGTTAACATGAAAATCGTCCAACAAAAATCGCAAAAATCCCCAAAATAATGAAAAAAGTACCCCCAAATAAATGAAAAATTCTCCGCAAACGGCAAACCTGAAAATGTACCAAAAAATTCTGAAAAATCACCTAAATAATTTATGAAAAATATGCCAATTTTCATTGGCCCCAAGATTAAGGATGTGGTGAGGGTCGGAGAAAAAAAATTGGGTTTTCGACTATGACGAACAGTATTTCATCAACTGGGCTACCTCGTCCGCCTTTATTTCCGGATTTAGCCCCCCCAGTGATTATTTTGTATTTCCAAATCTGAAAAAATGCCCTGGCCCGAAGAGTTTTAGGTCGATTGCAGAATGGGTCATCCCTGAAAAAAAGAAATTTCAGAAATTTTACCATTTGAAAGGAATGCAAAATTGGAAAAATCTAAAGATTTATTTTTTACTGGGGTTACAATTCATGGACAACGTCCATTCCATATTTGGAAAATTTAAGTATTTGTTGTTTTTACAAAAGGCACACGAGATCATCTCTATGAAAAATACTCCAAATTAAGGATTCCGAAAATAAATGAAAAATTCTATATGAAAATTTTCCAACAAAAATCGCAAAAATCCCCAAAATAATGAAAAAAAATACCCCCAAATAAATGAAAAATTCTCCGCAAAGGGCAACCTGAAAATGTACCAAACAATTCTGAAAAATCACTTAAATAATTTATGGAGAGAAAAAAAAAATGGTTTTTCGACTATGACTGTATCTCATCAACTGGGCTACCTCGTCCGCCTTTATTTCCGGATTTAGCCCCCCAGTGATTATTTTGTATTTCCAAATCTGAATAAATGCCTTGGACCGAAGAGTTTTAGGTCGATTGCAGAATTTTACTATTTGAAAGAAATACAAAATTTGAAAAATCTAAAGATTTATTTTTGACTGGGCTTACAATTCATGGACAACGTCAATTCCATATTTTTCCCCCCATTTTTTTTAGCAAAAAAAAAGCACAGGGGATCGGCTTTATGAAAAATTACCCCAAAAAAAAAAGGATGAATGATTGTCCAAAAATAAAAGTCTAACAAAATTACCCACCCAAAAAAATGGGGATATTTTTTTATAATTTTTGGAAAATATTTAAATTTTCGTTTTTGGCAATTGTGGAGCCGGGAAAACAATGGAAAGCGTTTTGGTTTCACCAATAACACAGCATATCCGAAACATTGGTTTATGGCTGCAGTTTCTGATTTTGTATATTTTATTCAGAGGCTATTGCTGACACTACGGTCGGGAGAAGGAAATAATTGTGAGAAGGAATGACTTCACGTATCACTCTTTCGACATAAAAAACATAAGGAATTCTGAGTAAATTCGGTTAGTATTTGTTATAAATTTAATTTAATTCTTAAAAACTTTAAGCAGTGAAACAAAAAATGCACATATTTTCATTGTTACTTTTTGCTTACCAATTTTCCCGCAAGCACTTTCCGATTTCCTGTTTTCCGTTACATTTCAAACTAAACATTCAAATGGCCATAAATCACTTTAAAAGCTTTACACATTTCACCATTTAAAAATCCTTCTGTCTTGAACGTTGTCCCCGCTCTGGGTCTTTAGATTTCGGTAAGTTTTTCATTTTGTTTAACACATCATTTTTTCGTGTTTTATTTTTATCGAAAAAAAAAGAATAAACACAAAAAGAGAAAAACAATGAAGGAATGAAATCAAGGGGAAAAAACGACAATACTACTCGTACATGTGTATGTATGTTAACATTACACTGCAGTGATAATAAATTTCTGAAACGCCAATGGGACAGTGGGGCAAAAGTACATGAAGATCGGTGAACATACATACGGATTCGGATTGTAAATCCATACATACATCTCTAATTAGACATTGTTACGATTCCTCACAGGATCAATTTATCCTGTGATTCCATTCCTAAATTAATCCAGAACAACTTCTCAATAAATTGTATTTGCTCGGCTGTTGAGCTGTAGTTGAACATTTCTGAGCAAAAATAGACACAATAAGAATTTCTACAATTATCTGCTCCAAAGACTGGGGCCAAGTCCTCTCTGCCAGTTATGAATCAACTGAGAAATGCAGTTTGTATTTCTTTTGAATTGATTTAAGTCTTTAAACCAACGCGGCACCCCTTTTCCATACTAGTGGACGCATAAACGATTCCCGCTAATTTGAAATCATCGTATGACAGTCGACTATACGAGCGAAGGAAGGAAATCCTAATGGCGTTAAGTGCTGTAAGATTCAAGAAATTAAGTGGCAGCTTCAAATTTGTTTCAGTGGATCCGTTGTTATGAAATGCCTATGGATTTAATGTCCCTTAACTTAATCTGTTGTCTCATTTAAAGAAAGAAACAAATCCTTGAAAGTTACCTTACCCAGTTTCTAAGACAATGGACCATTTAAGGTTAAGGCGAAACTTTGTTCCACTGTATCGTTGCTGTGGCTGTCACAGACTTTCGGGTTTTGTCAAACAAAAACTAGGCAAACAAATGCAACTCGATACAACTCACGACTTTTGTCTGTTTCAATTTTTTTTTGTATTTTACTTATTGTTGTTATGTGTATTTAAAACAATAGTCCCCAATTCGTATTGGAATGCAGACTACGAACTGAGCTGGAGTTACTGGAACATACACCGACATGCGACGAGTTCACTCGTACATACATGCCATGTATGTGTGACGTGCACTTCTATAGTCGCATCTATGGGCAATCAGAATGTGTTGCATGCAACAAACAAACAACTACAGGCCCCCTTAATATTTTTGGCCATCCTTGCCAATGTACAACAAGAAGCTCTTTTCGTTGGACGCTATTTTGTTTGTTTTGTTGCCCCCCCCCCCCCATTTCAGGCGATGTTGCTGTTTTAACTGCCAATAAAATTACTTTCACAGCAGGAGTTCGTGTTTTGCAAAGGGTTTTTTTTTGTAGTTTTTTTCTTCTTTTTGGTCGTAGCGAAAGATAAATGATATGTTGGCAGCAAAAAGGGTATCCTTTTCGGAGTCAGTTAGGTCTTAGGATGATGACGTGATGTTAAAATGAGCAACAACAACGAAAACAAAAACAAAAAGGGAAAAAAGTATTGTTGACATATGAACATGAAACGAATAGTTTTTTTTTTTTGTAAATTTTTGGCTCGGAAATCTATAACTGAATTGGATAGCAGAGTTGTTGAGATAGTGGGTGAAAGTGATAATTCGGAGAAAGCTGAAATTGCATCAAGAGCTCAGATGAAGTTAGTTAACAATGGCAAACAGAATTAAATGGCTATGAGGAAGAGTAGCAACGTTGGGCGCCAACAAAATCATGAGATGCGGAATGAATGTGGGATAGCGTTAGTAGTTAGTACAATTTAGAGGAAACGGGTAGAAAATGGGTAAAACTAGCAAAAAGTACTAAGAATAAGAAAAGGCAACCGTTGGGCGCCAGAACATTTTGAGATGGTGAGCAAAACTAATAATAAAGGAAAAGTTCCACTCAAGGCATGAAATGTTAGTACAATTTAATGGAAACGGGTAGAAAATGGGTAAAACTAGCAAAAAGGACTAAGGAATAAGAAAAGGCAAACGTTGGGCGCCAGAACATTTTGAGATGGTGAGTAAAACTAATAATAAAGGAAAAGTTCCACTTAGAGCAGGGAATGTTAGTACAAATTAATGGAAACGGGTATTAATTCCCGATAAGATAAGACTGAAGTCGGGCGCCAGAAAATGCTCTTAAACGATTAAATGAAAATAAAACTCATAGAATATAATGTTAAAACCATTCAGAGGAGACGAACAAACCTGGTTTAAACCCAAAAGGAAAGACTTAAGTTGGGCGCCAGAATATGCTGAGATTTGGAAATGAAAGTAACAAAACATATAAATTCAAACTCAGAGCTTAGAAATTGGAATAATTAAGAGAATAATTTACGGATGAAAAAATCGTCAAAACGAACGTCGGGCGTCAACAAATGCTGAGATGGAGACTAAAAGTAACAAAGGAGGCTGCGTTCAGCGAGCAGGACACGGTGAAATAGCAAAGGAGATTAAAAATCGATAAAATAAGTAAAGCGTCGGGCGCCAAAAGAAAAAAAAATCCTGAGACGGTGAAATAGCAAAGAGGATTAAAAATCTATGAAATAAGTAAAGCGTCGGGCGCCAACAACAAAAAAAAAATCCTGAGATGAAGAATAAAGGTGACAAATCGGGGATAGTCCAACTCATATCAAGGAATGTTAGTAGAATTCCGAGGAAACGGGCTAACCGGATTAATAATCGAAATGTGTAAGGCTAACGTCGGGTTCCAAAAAATGCTGAGATTGGGAATAAAAATACATGTAAAATCCAACTCAGATCATAGAAAATTAGAACAATTTTGAGAAAGAGCGTAGAATACGGTGGAATGGACAAACCGGGTCAAAAAAAATTTACAAGATGAACGTCGGGCGCCAACAAATGCTGCGATGGAGAATGAAAATATTGAAACAGGGTAGATTCAACTGAGGGCAGGACATGATGAAATAGCAAAGGGAATTAATAATCGAAGAGACAAGAGAAGTGTCGGGCGCCAAAAAAAATCCTAAGATGGGGAATAAAGCGGAAACAGAGGAAACGGGAAAAGCGAATTAATAACCCCAAATAAAAGGCTAACGTCGTGCGCCAAAAAAAAAAAAATTGGTGAAATGGAGAAGGGAAGTGACAATGCAGGGATAGACCCTCAACTGCTACTGAAATTCAAATGGTAAAATTGGCACACCCGATTGAAAATCCACAAGGTAAGACTAACGTCGGGCGCCAGAAAACTGCTGAAATGGGGAATGGAAGCGACAAAACGGAGTAGATTCAACTTACGGCATGACATGATGAGATAGCGAAGAAAATGGAAAATCGAAGACCCCAGACTAGTGTCGGGCGCCAGAAATAAAAAAAAAATGCTAAGGTGGGGAATAATGCTGAAAATGTAGGAATGTCCAATTCAGACCATCGAATGTTACTACAAATAAAATGGCAATAATGGCACACCGAACTGAAAATCCACAAGGTAAGACTAACGTTGGGCGCCTAAAAATTCTAAAATGTCGAATGAATGTGTGGTATAGTCCAAATCAAAGCAGGACATTTAAGAGCAATATATGGATAGTGGAAGACCGCTGTGATAGTGGTAAAAATAATAAGGCCAATTAATAAATGCCAATTGGACTAACAAGGAATTCCCATTTTAGCATCGATAATAATTAATAATTCGCTAGTACATTGTGATCCCTATACGTAGCCTTGCCGTTGCTCCCTAAAGAGATCCCGAGTGGTATTGTTGTGGGCCAACTAATATCAGCCACGGAGGAGCTATTGTATCTCCTGGTAAACATAACCAGCTCTGGCTTGTTTTTTACCACTTCGCATATCTCTGAGGGTGCTCGGAGTCTTCCCAGCTAACAATGTCTGCATATGGGGTCGCAAATCCTTGGGAAGGAGTTTATGGATTTGGGAGTTAGCACTCTCTCCGCTGACATGGTGAGAAAATCTTTTGGGAGGGGTTTTCCGCTTTGGGAATAAGAACTACCTTGGCCTCCGATCACATGGTGGGAATATGTGTGTGGTCGATTGGTATTCCTCTCAACATTCCTTGGTGGGACAGACAGAGTTCTTTGCTCAAATCAGATAGCTGGATATGATAGATTCCAGACTCACTGATGGCGAACCACTGTTACTGCCAAGGATATCCACAATCTGATATTCGTCACCAAGTCTCTCCAGATTTTCCAGACTCACTGATGGCCAAACACTGTTACTGGCCTGTACCAAATGCCCACTGCCAAGGATATCCACAATCTGATCTTCGTTACCGAGTCGTTCTCTCTCTCTCTCTCCCTCTCGCTGGCAAACCCTCTCGAGTCACAAATTACTTTGACACGTTGCCGCGAATTCCTTTTGGAAACATTTGACAGCAACAACCCAATCATTACAATTGGAGTTGCAAGAAATGCGTCTACGGCCGGACAATGATAAATGATGGTGAATAAAAGAAAAATGATCAATTTCCACCAAAGCTGACCGGTAAGAACATGCCCAATGAATTAAGTTGTTATCCCCTTCCGCCGTGTGGCCACTTCTAGGCCGTTGTTTACAGTCTCGGCTGTCTGCCGTTTTCGCTTGTTTTGGTTCTACTGGTTTTTGTGGCGTTTTTTATGACCGACGTTTCAGCAATTCGTCGGTGGGGGGTGTATGTGTGTGTGTGGGGGAACCCTTCAATTATATTGTAAAATATCATACATTTCATGGTCTGCCATTTGTTATACTCGTAAGTCCAATAAAAATATCTTGATGAAAGGTTCGGGCAAAGACGCTAACGGGTGGCAGGAGCAACCATGACGATAATCACCGGTGGTGCCCTTTTCCTACTGTCCGTGGAATTGCTACGAAAAACTGCTGGGAATGGTAGGTGAGCCAAGGTGCCAGGCATTGTTTAGTTTCGTTGGTATTTTCTTTAGATTTCTTTTGAGTGAATTGCTTTAAGGATACTCTTCTGAGCATTTATTGCGGCCGAATGCCGGAGTTTGTTGTGTAACATAATGAATGACTTATGGGAGTCTTATAAAGATAAAATGTTAACACATTAATCAAATCAACAAAAAAAATTCCCCACGTTCCCGAGGTACCCTATAGTGGCATTTGTTGGAATGTGTGGCATGCCTCATGTATCCGACCAGGATTTCAAGCACAAGCTATGACACTCCAACAGCAGTGTTAATGTTAAAGTCTGTCAATGGAATAGAGTTGCAATTTATTAATTATATGGGGCACAGTGGGTTCGAGCGGGGGGGAAATTGGATAAAAATAGAGAGTGTCGGGACTTATATATAGGCTTATATATATCGTCTATGTAGAACAAAAACTCATCATCTACATTTTCATAGTTTTGAGTTATAAGGTGTTTTATATAAAAGTTATCATTAAAAATCCAATATTTCGATAACAAATATTTTGAATACCACAATTTGTTAATTACACTAGTCAACAGTCAAAATGTACACGGGATGCGATAATTTTTTCTGTGTAGATAACCTTGACATGAGCTCGAAAAACGCAATAAAAATTTTTTTTTTCGTTTGGTTTTTGTTTTATTTTTTTTTTTTTTAAATTTTAAAAAAAATTTTTTGGTTAATTTGTTTCGTCCGGCATAACTCGGGAACCACTAGCCCGATTTAATTGAATTAAATTTTAAAAAATTTAAAATTACAATTCCCAAAATGAGACAAAGATCATGAAAATCGATGCACGCGTTTCGCTTTTATTCGCAATTGAGTAAAGGTATGAATTTCAAAAATTTCAAATTTTCATATATTTTTGTCACCCAACAAATTTTAATTTTTTTTGTAATAAAAAAGAAAAAACCTTACCATAGACAAAGTTGTGCATATGTCGAGCAAATTTTTGAAATTCATACCTTTACTCAATTGCGAATAAAAGCGAAACGCGTGCATCGATTTTCATGCTCTTTGTCTCATTTTGCTCATAGGTTATGTGACTTTACGTAAAAGTAATAAGATTTGAAATTTTTTTTCATTTTGGATTTTTTAAAAAAAAAAATTTAAATCTTTAGGCAAAAAATAAGTTTTTTCCTTTATATATTCATTTTTAACTTGGAAACTGTTGCTTGTATAGGAAAACAATATATGAACAATTAAAAAAAAAAACAATTAAATTTTAATTCAATTAAATCGGGCTAGTGGTTCCCGAGTTATGCCGGACGAAACAAATTAACCAAAAAAAAATTTTTAAAATTTAAAAAAAAAAAAATAAAACAAAAACCAAACGAAAAAAAATGTTTTTATTGCGTTTTTCGAGCTCATGTCAAGGTTATCTACACAGAAAAAATTATCGCATCCGGAGTACATGAAATTTTTTTCATTTTGTTGAGTAGTGTTATTAAATATAACATTTTATCCACCAAAAATTTCTGCATAAGTTGTCTACTGTTATATCGAAGGTAGATAATGATGTTTTCTTCACAAATTTTATCGCAAACCTGCAGTTAGTGAGTTATAAAAAAAAATATCTTAGTAAATAAAATAGATATGCGCATATCGATAAGCGCAAAAAATAAACAATGGAAAATTATGAAATAAAATGCAATAAACTCATTTTTCGCAAAAGTGTAGTTGATGACTTTTTCTTCTACATAGACGATATAGCCATTGTGCTGGCTGGGCAATGACGGTCCAGCCAGAAAGGCGTTGGATGACAACGATGATTTGAAGATTTATTTGAATGGTCAAGTAATAAACAATGGACGACCTCATGGCGAAATCGTTTTCTTCTTAAGCTGCCACACAGAATTTGGTTGGAACTAATCGATTAAGACCTGATAATCGAACGAAGTATACCTTCGAGGCGCTTCCAGAAGTAGTAGGACAAAAAACTCTAACAGTGGGATTCAAATATGACCTTTATGGTGGTAAGAGTCCACAGAAGTGGGTCAATTTAAAATATTTTTAAGGTCAAAGCTCTGAAGGATATCACAGGGTAACTTTTCTATAGCAAAGGTAACTTTTTTCAATAGAAAACTGACAAGTATTACGATGAACTTACATGTGCCTCTATAGGTCATTAACTAATCGGAGCAGATCAATCCGAATATTAACACTGATTGTGTGAAACATTTACAAAGAAATCATACACATCCTAACCCCCCCCCCCCCCCCCCCCCATCAAGGTAAAACGTCTGTTTCAAAATCTGTACACACATACAACCATATGTAAGAACACACATGCATAGCGGGTGCTCATAGAAAACCCACTTGAGGTAGTTGTTGAAATGATTATAATGAAAAATGACAATAATAAATCAGAATTTGCCACTTACACAACACTGAACGGGCCACCAATCGCACAACAGAGACCACACGAATAAAAGAAATCCCCCCAAAATGAAATATGTCAGTTCTAAGAATGACAGATAACTAAAATACGACAATGAATTACATGAAGATTGGTGGAACCGCTGCTCACTAGTGTGCATCATGCCACAACTACATACGCACCCGCTGCCACTTTACTTGCAAATCTGTTCCACAATTTATTTGCTCACATTGTTAACGTTTTCCTTCATTTGCAAAACACAAAAGCGAAACGTACAACAAACAATCAGGTTAACGTATAATTGGACAAAATGGTAATAAATTATAATACAGAAGCGAATACAAATGGCTGGGGAGAAAAGGTGGCAAAGGATTGGGAAGATGAGTAGATAAATTTTGGTGTTTATAGAGAAACTATATGTTTTCTATAGAAAAGTCCTTAGACTCTAAGCTGGATTTTCAGTAGAATACATTGTTAGGGGCTTAGCAGCTTTCTGTATAGACAAAGTCGCAAGAGCATAGAGTCTATGCTCTTTTGCTTATGGACAATGTTGCTTAGAGTCTAAGCTAAGTTGCTTAGAGTTGCTAGAGCTTAGAAGAACAGTTGCTTCACACTTTTGTTTATAGACAATGTTGCTAAGAGAGTAAGTCCTTTTCTGTATAGGAAAAGTTGCTTAGGCCCAATAAATGTGTCAAGGTTGATCTGCGTTTTACGTTTAAACAAAATTTTAACTTCAAATTCAGGGTTTCAGACAAAGTTTAAACCCAGTTTAATCGTCCCGTATTGGCCGTTTAAACTACATTTTCATAGAAGAAGAATCAACCTTTTTTTTGATTCACCAAATTCCACAAATAAAATAAATTACATAAATAAAGCTTATGTGTAATTTTTTGTTAATGCTAGAATTGACATTCGACCACCACCAGTTGCATATTTGTGTCTTTTGCCTGTGCCAAAGTTCATGTGGCAGAGTTTTCTAATTCTTTAGATTTTTCTAAAAATCTTGTGTGACCAATATTATTTTAATTATTCACCTGAAACATATGTTTTCTGTTAAAAGTGTGAGTGTGCCACATCAACAGCCGAAAATGTGGATTATTGATTAGCCACTGAAAAAAGGACTTAAACTCAGTTTTATTGGAAATTAAGTTTTATATAATCGTGGTTTAACTACGATATCATTGGTTGGGCGCTTGTCTTTATAAGAAATGTTGCTTAGAGTCTAAGCACTTTGCTTATAGGCAATGTTGCTCTTGGTCTAAATGGAAATGTTGCTTTGAGTCTCAGCACTTTTCTTTATATGAAATGTTGCTTAGAGTCTAAGCACTTTGCTTATAGACAATGTTGCTCATGGTCTAAATGGAAATGTTGCTTGGAGTCTCAGCACTTTTCTTTATATGAAATGTTGCTTAGAGTCTAAGCACTTTGCTTATAGGCAATGTTGTTAATGGTCTAAGCACTTTGGATATATTGAATGTTGCTTTGAGTCTAAGCACTTTTCTTTATATGAAATGTTGCACTTTGCTTATAGGCAATGTTGCTTTGAGTCTACGCACTTCAATTATAGGCAATGTTTCTTAGAATCGAAGTACTTTTTTATGAAGAAAAATAAGCTTACTCATTTTCTGTATTGGAAAAGCTGATTAGCGCTGAATAGAAAAAGGACATTTGTGTATAGGAAACGTACATTTCTGTATAGCAAACGAACATTTCTCTATACGAAACGTACAATTCTGTATCGGAGAAATATCTTCCATATAAAATTTGCTTTTCTTAGTCCTAGGCTTTTGCTGGCATTCCCCTTCCCTCTGCAAACATAACCATCCAGTGTGTCATGTTTCACATAGATAACATTCCAAACTCGTAAATAAAAGTCAAAAATCCCATCCATCTATCCAGTGTCGTCTTTTTCTTCCCATACTTCTTTTTTGTGATATTAACGATTAAAAAGGAGACTATGGCTGTGGCAGAAATGTTGTCGCTCATAAATCAATATCAAACCGTTGCTAATTTCTTTTTATGGAAACGTGAAAAAAAGCGCGCCAAAACACATATAAAACCTGTGCATTTCAGCCAAATCACCAGCATGACTTTAGATTTTTCTTTTTTAGCTCAGGTCTTATTTTGCGCCTTATGGCCGCATAAAAATTTGCCAAGAATCAAATATGCGGCATGTGGCATGATACACCATATTCTGTCCTGACTTTAGTTGTCGGTCTTTTGCACTTACTCGTTTACAAGAGCAGGCAGGCATTACAACGAGGTCGGTCGCATCATCAATATTTTTAAGACAAATTTCTGTTGTAGCCTGTGTTGTGTGTGTGTGTCTCTGTCTGTCCGTCTGTGTAGGGCAATAATTCACGTTGTTTCTCCTCTGATTCAAATTCGAGTAGAAGAAACAACAATTTCACATTCACATGCTGGATGTCTGACTGTCGGTCTGAACTGCCACTCTATCTGTTGCGGCTGTCGATCCCCTCCCGATTTTGTTTTCGTTAAAGTATGTAATTAAGTGCAAAATCTTTAAATGTATGTTTAAGTTCAAACTGGCAGGAGGCATGTAAGTCAGCCTAAGTACATTCATACAAATAACAACAACAACAACAACAGCAGCAACTGGGTCTATATTGTAAAGGTCTCTCTGCATATGTCTGTACATTTGTATGTACATATTCCAAGTGTCTGTCCATAGTTGATTATACAAACAATGCCAAAGGTCTCTTCTCTCTGATATTCTTAAATGTACGCTACACTTCTGCCAGGGTGTGACTGGTTGCGGCCTGTGGTTTGCAAAATTTTTTTTAATAACATATCGTGTCACTTGTTATATTTATCCCGTCTTCTGGCCGAACACCAGAAACAAGTAATCTTAGAAATCCTACGCCGACAATTGATGTGGGGTTTTCCGAATTTTTGGGAATTTTTTTTCATTTATTTTGGTTAATTTTTCATTTATTCTTTGGAATTCTTGGCCAATTTTAAAGAGGGTAATTTTTCATCTATTATTTGGGGGGGAAAGTTGAGAATTTTTGGGGATTTTTTAAATTATTTGTGGGACTACTGGAAAAGGGCCAATTTCAAATGGGGCAATTTTTCATATATTATTTAGCGGGGATTGTTGAGAAATTTTGGGGATTTTTTCAATTATTTTTGGGAATACTGGGAATTTTTCATATATTATTTGGGCGATTTTTCGAAATTTTTGTAAAGATTTTCATGTTGGTATTTTTTTGGTGAATTCTTCTTTTTTTTTTTGGGAAGGGCCAATTTTAAATAGGGAATTTTTTCATATATTTTTCGGACGATTTGTCCGAATTTTTAAGGGAAATTTCATCTTGGTCTTTTTGGGTAATTTTCACATTTATTTTTAGAAATTCTTGCGAATGATTAATTTTAAATTGGTGAATTTTTCATATATTGTTTGGAGTTTTTTTTTTTGAATTTTTGGGGAAATTTTCATATTGGCGGTTTTGGGGAATTTTTCATTTATTTTTGGGAATTCTTGGGAAGGGTAAATTTTAATTGGGGAATTTTTCATTTTTTTTTATTAGAGCGAGTTTTCAGAATTTTTAGGGACATTTTCCTTTCGGTCTTTTTGGGGAATTTTCACATCTATTTTAAGGAATTCTTGGGAAGGTCAAATTTTAAATTGAGGAATTTTTCATATATTATTTGGCGGGATTTTTGAGAATTTTTGGAATAATAATTTTCATTTTGGCCGTTTTGGGAATTTTTCTATTACTTTTGGGAATTATTGGGAAGGGTCAATTTTAAATTAGGGAATTTTTCATATATTATTTGAGAGATTTTTCAGAATTTTTGGGGACATTGATCATTTTCGGAATTTTCACATCAATTTTTAGGAATTCTCGCGAAGTACCAATTTTAATTGGGGGAATTTTTATACATTATTTGGTGGATTTTTCGGAAATGTTGAGAAATATTCACATTTATTTTTGGGAATTCTTGGGAAGGGCCAATTTTAATTTGGGGAATTTTTAAAATATTATTTGGGGAATTATTCAGATTTTTTGGGGAAATTCCCCTGTCGGTTTTTTGGTGAATTTTTCATTTATGTTTGGTAATTCTCGGGAAGGGTAAATTTTTCAATATGGGAATTTTTCATACATTAATTGAGGGATTTTATAAGAATTTTTGGGGAAATTCCCATATCGGTCTTTTTGGGGAATTTTTCATTTATTTTTGGGAATTTTCCATTTAAGCAATTTCTCATTTTATTTTTGGAGCCTCTTTCATAAAAAACTATACCCTGAACTACTCACTGATTTGAAAGAAGTCGGCAGTGATCAAATCGAGAGTTCTGGGTTGGCCAGAGAATATCTCCATTTTTGTGAAATCACATGCCCAGGAATATTTAATTTCCGCCTAGTGCACCATTTTCATAAACCACTAATAATATTCTAAGAATTGATTGCTCTTTATATGAAAAGAAATTCAAATTAATATCGCTGACGCCGCAATGCTTATCCCTGTGACAATACGAAAAATTGGAATTCTCGCCAATACCATCTCTTCTTACCGCTTCCACGACATCATTGGAATGTCTTGCGAGTCGTTGCTAGGCTTTTATTCTCGATTTTTCTATTAATAGTATGTTTCACTCACATGGTAGTCCTTGGCTCGTGTAGCCATACTACAAAGTCGCCTTCATCCTGCCTTTGTTGTCACCTGTACCAAAGTTGTTTAATGTGCGATTTCTAGTATTTGCCAAAGCATGACTCCAATTTGTGCCGAGAAGCATTTACCAAAACGAACGAAGAGAAGAAGAGATGGTTGCGAGCCAAGAAATCAGTAGCTTTTTGTTGTACTTATAGTTATTATACTTTTAAACAATGCTTACAATGCAATTTTACACAAATGCATCATGATTTCGGGCGGCCCACAAAGGGTAACTCTGTCCACCGTAACGCCTGATCCAGACAACTCGCATGTGTGTGTGTGTGTGGATGGCACAAAAGAATCGCCAGCTCAGCAGGCAGGAGAAGAGCAGTACGTACGTCCTAGTGCTGTGACTGAAAGTACAAGAGTACAAGTACGAGTACGAGCACGAGTATGGGACTTTAACAATACGCCGTGGAATCTTGGTCAATATACACACATGTCTAGACGGGAACACGAGTCCTATTCGTATATGGCCAGGCATGGCATGGCACGGCACGGTTCTTGTAAAGAATAAAATCTGTGGCATATTGACACCAAGGCTTTCTTTTCGTTCTTGCTGCTTGGAGTTTTCTCATGTGGCGATGGTGGTGCTGGTGGTGTTCCGTCCAATGGTACGTTTTGTTTCTTGTTAAATTTATGGACTTGTCAAGAGTCGGTTGGGTCGATCGCTTGGCCCGGTAGGTTCTTTGGTTACGGTAGTGATGCTGGTGCTGGTGGCGAGTGCTGAGTGCCGTTGCTGATGGTCGCCGTTGTCGGTATTCCAGGAATTACCAGGAATTCTGCTTAATGACTTTATTAAAGTAATCGAGCGAACCAAATAAAAACTACATCAGCCCCATCAACAATGCCAAGAAGAAGAAGAAGAAGAAGGACAACAACAACAACAGACAAACAAATTTATATTCAGATTTAATGTTTTGTGTAATTTTTCATTTAGAAAACATATTTTTTTTCCATAAAAATTTGCCACATTTTCCATAACGTTGGCGATTTTCCACATCGTGTGTGTTAATTGTGTTTTAAATTCGCTATTTCCCCTCGGTTGGCTACTGGACACTGAAGAACTTGTGGCAATCAATGATCGTCCGTCTGATCACCTTAGGCCTTCGATGGTTTCTTGTGGATTTCATTGGGTCTCAGCTAAAGCTAAAGTTCATTAAACAATTGTTCACAGTTTACTGAAAATGCGATTTGTACTCGAACACATGTTTTGTTGTTGTTGTACGTGCCCGTTTCCATTGTGTTTGTTTGTTGGCCGGTAATGGTGGATGATTTGACAAAAAAAAAAAATTGGGAAAAAATAAAACTAACAAAGTGGCGGCTTTTTGTTGTGGCTGGTGATACGCTACAAACGGCAAACTACATATGTTTTTATTGTGCCACCTTCCCTCGAAATAAATAAGTAATTATTGACTAATTAAAAACAAGTACAGAGTTCTCCAACAAGAGGTGTTATTTTGGTATTCAAAGATAAATGACATTTTTTGAGATAAATGATCGGATATTTATTTCATAATAAATAGGAGGGTATGCCGTTAATAATTAATAATTTCAAATTTTCATATATTTTTGTCACCCAACAAATTTTAATTTTTTTTGTAATAAAAAAGAAAAAACCTTACCATAGACAAAGTTGTGCATATGTCGAGCAAATTTTTGAAATTCATACCTTTACTCAATTGCAAATAAAAGCGAAACGCGTGCATCGATTTTCATGATCTTTGTCTCATTTTGCTCATAGGTTATGTGACTTTACGTAAAAGTAATAAGATTTGACATTTTTTTTCATTCTGGATTTTTTATGGATATTTTAAAAAAAAAAAAATTTAAATCTTTAGGCAAAAAATAAGTTTTTTCCTTTATATATTCATTTTTAACTTGGAAACTGTTGCTTGTATAGGAAAACAATATATGAACAGATTAAGGGAATTGTAATTTTAAATTTTTTTTTAAATTTAATTCAATTAAATCGTGCTAGTGGTTCCCGAGTTATGCCGGAAGAAACAAATTAACCAAAAAATTTTTTTTAAAATTTAAAAAAAAAAAAATAAAACAAAAACCAAACGAAAAAAATTTTTTTATTGCGTTTTTCGAGCTCATGTCAAGGTTATCTACACAGAAAAAATTATCGCATCCGGAGTACATGAAATTTTTTTCATTTTGTTGAGTAGTGTAATGAACAACAATATCAGCCAAATGGCCGCCACAATTACGTCAAAGAATAAAAGCTTCAAAAGTGACAGCTACCGAAATACCGTGTGATTCATAATAACACCTCTTGTTGGAAAACCTTTTATTATAAAGGGTGTTTTTTATTGAGGTATAGAACTTCGAATTGAAATAAAACACAAGAAAATCGTTTTAATGTCCATCAATTTGGCTTTATGGGAAGGATAATTTTATGCCATTAATGTTTAAATATGATTTCGGGCATGTGGCCGCAGCGGCTGGCTCGAATAAAGCCAATTCTACAGGTCCAATTTGCAACCACTTGTTGGAACCACAACTCATCCACATTCATGCCATCCAATTCGGCAACAAAATAGTCGGTTATCATGGCTCTATACCGGTCTCCATTAACGGTAACTGACTCTCCAGCATTATTTCGGAAGAAGTATGGCCCATTGACTCCACCAGCCCATAGAGCACACCAAACAGTCAGTTTTTGTGGATGTAATGGCATAAAATGGACGGAGCTTGCGGTGAACTTCGCGAACTGAATCATTACTTTCGAAATAAATTTGCACGATTTGCAAGCGTTGTTCTTTTGTCAACCTGTTCATGATGAAATGGCAAACCAAACTAAATATTAATCACTTGACAGCTGACAAAATGGCCGCCAGTTAAAAAAGTGATGCCAACTTAAAGTTTTATACCCCAATAAAAAACACCCTTTATTTGAAGACCATCCGGTTGGGCACCCAAATTAGCCTCACAATTATGAAAATCGAAAATTCGCTTTGCACCTCCCAACAACCAAAAGCTGCATTCTAGTCGTTATACACGGTTCACAATTCGAGTTCTAACTACATTTTAATAAATTGTATGCTTATCTGGTTTAACATTTGTGCTTAATCATCATCGCCATCGCCATCGCCACCATCAATTGTTCACAGACAGCACCAGCCACAAATGGGGGGGAACGCCGCTCCACACGCACACCTCGTAAAGAATCTGTGAACGACAAAAAAAAAAAAAAAAAAAAAACAGTCAAGTCACGAAATATAGTTTCACTTTTGTTGAATTTCTGTTTCGTTTATATTCTGCCTAAGAGCTTTATAGGCGAGAACCCAACAATAATGCGATAAAATAATTAAAAAAATATTAACGCAAACACAAAAATCGCATTGAAACGCCACATAAAAGTAACAAAAGCAAAAATGGATGTACAGTCGAGTCCGGTTGTAACGAACTCCTAAAGACTCGACAAATTGGTTCGTTATATCCAGGGTAAAATATGGGACTTAAAAAAGTGTTCCTCATAGACGAAAGTCCGTTATATCCGGACTCCACTGTATAACCAATGATTTGCTGGGTTTATCGAAAATTACAGGAAATCGAATTTATTCCGCAGAAAATTAAATGTTTGTGGTAATGGTCAATGTAGTTAAGTGGTCAGGTTCAAACCAGATGATCTTGTGGTAGGCGTAAAGATGATTTTTTTTGGCAGGGCATCAAATAATAAATACAATTTCAGTAGATATGAAAAAGGGAGTCTGGTCGGGTGTGTGGCGGAAGAAAGAAAACCCTCTTACGCTACATCTCTCTTATACTCCCCAAGTTCCGGTTGAAACTTGGCGCTTGGAGCCCAAACTCTCCGGACGATTTGGCTGGACGTTAAGTTTGATTGCAAACTAAACATCGTATGGAAATGAAACGCAGCAGTGGCTTAACCTTCTTAACTATTCTCGAAAGTCAGCCAATTTAAATCCTAGATCTGTCTGGACTTTTTAAATGAATGAAGTGCAGAAATGACAAAACCTGTCTGAGTTTTGTCTCGAAAGTCAGCCAATTTGGTTGGCTTTATCATTTGAATTGGCTCACTGTGATACGTCAGCCACTAGAGACGTCAAGAATGGAACAGAACATGACATTCAAGCGATATAGAGAGTCATTGGACCCAGAACGATAGCCCATCTATTGCAATTCGATGGCACGAACTCTAGCTCACCCGTTCGCAAGACGTTTAATGCCGAATATGAAGTCACGATTTTAGTGGCTGATGGTCCTGTGGAAGCTAATAACATAGACGTGACTGTCTTAGGCGGGACCTCAAATTAATGCTTTTGAATGCAGGTGGTCTATATTCCATCAATGTGGAAGATTATGAAAGGGTGACAGAGTAACCTTGTCGTTCCTAGTGGAGGAATATTGGCCGTCCAATAGGGATTGCCTTTCCGGTCTCGGAATTCTCCTCGGGTGAGTGCAATGGACGATCCTTCAAGCCTGGAAAGAACGGAAAATGCCGACAGTGTTTGTCGGGTCAGACGCAGCAAGGCTCCGGGTATGGATCGTATGACTGGAAGAGGTACAAAAAGATATGGAGGGCCACACCAGTGTTTGTCAGGTGATCAGTGTTTATCGAGGGTTGGACAATCGGGAGCTTGGACAATTGTTCTTCTACTTATGGCGTCCAATAGAGTAAGTGGCAATCCCAGCTATTACCGCAGCATTTGCAAAAGTTGAACGGCCATAATTGACCCGAAGGGCCATACAAGATGTCTGGTTGCCTGTTCGTCATACTACAACATTATGGGATTTCTGCTGCTGATCTGGTAGAGGGGGAGAGTAGGAGAACCAAGGCACTCTTAGATGAGTTGTTTGTTTCGCAGTTGAAGACGCATGAATTCATAAGTGAACGTCAATATTTTCGATTCGATCTCAGTCTGGGCAAACTGCTGACGGCCCACGGCTTGCTCAATGCTTTTTGTGCACCTGAGGGGCCTGACCGACACGTCAGATTGTGAGGGTGGACGGGGACCGGAGGGCTGACTATTTACATTCAGCAGGAGGAGTTGAATGAATCCAGGAGAAGTTGAATGAGTTCGCATGTAGTCTTTCGAAAATCTTATGTAGCGGAATAGTCGCAAACTCATTCCGTTTCTGGTTCTGAGTCACCCGTTAAGATGGCTGTGTCTTCGTTTGGTGCAAGTTTTTATATGCTAATTGAATAGCCCGTGAGGTTGACTGTAAATTGTTTGTGTCGTTCATTTTTTCATTTTTAAAAACATCTTTATTAATAGTTGTATATATATTTACATTTTCGTGATTTTATCTTTGGATATTACAGCGAATAACATTTATATTTTACATATTGAGTATTTCTTATTGTGTAATTGTTTGTGTCGATTTTTTCTACGGCTCAATGAAAAATGAACCCAACAAAAAAAAAAGTAAGAATTCCCCCCAAAAAATCTCATACAAAATTGGGGAGCATTTCATAATTTTTTGGTAACATTTCATCGACAATGAAAAAGTCCCCAATTTTTTTTTTTTTTTTTTTGGGAATTTTTAGGTTTTGTTAGGGATATTTTCAAAACAAATGTGAATCATTCGAGTCGGCGCCCAATTTTTTTTTAATGTTGTTTTTTGTGGGGTATTTTTCAAAATATTTGGGTAATTTTTAATTTTTCATAAATTGTTTGGGGAAATTTTCATATTGGCCTTTTTTTTTGGTGAATTATTTATTTTTGTTGCGATTTTTTTCAAAACAAATATGAATCCTTCGAGTCGGCGCCCAATTTTTTTTATAATGTTGTTTTTTTTTTAGGTATTTTTCAAAATATTTGGGTAATTTTGGGTAAAAAAAGAATTGGGTAATTTTTCATAAATTGTTTGAGGAAATTTTCATATTTGGCTTTTGGGGGGATTTTTTATTTATTTGGGGAATTCCTCATTTGGGGCATTCTTAATTTTTAGGGGGGAGGCATTTTTCATGCAGTCTTTTTTTTACTACTACATCGGGCAGGAGAGAAAGGAGTAAGGAGCCCCTGAAATTTCTTCCACTCCGACTATGATGTGGCTCCCTCTGAAGCTTCTTGGGGGCTGTGGTTCAAACCGAAATCGCAAAGGAACCGTGCAAACTACGTGCGGAATTGCCTTGCCACAGATTTCCTTGATTCATAGAACAATAGAAGATCAGAAGCACCTGATCATCCCTGGTATCATATCAGTCTGCGATGAGACCGTATAACTTTCATACTTCAAATTTTAGCTTAGCACTCTCTGGCCACAATTCCTGCTTCTAAAATATACCTGTGCCACCTAGAATACGTGATTACCATTTGCACCAAAATATTTCCAACTATGAAACTTGGAAATCCAATCCGACAATTTCTAATACCCATGTACATATAATACCAATACATGAGTAAGCACGTATGTACCCTTGTAAAAAAAAAATCATATAACAACAGTAAATACAACAACAACATGTACAGAACTATTAGTTTCAACAATGGAACCGAAAACAAAAACCAGAATTGTTCAAGAAAAACTAGACTTTTACTCGTCAGACGATGTGGAGCAATGAAAGCAAGCCAGGGAAACATACAAAGCCTTTGAACACACACACACACACACATTCAGAAAAACTCATATTCACAAATACAGGCATGCAAACATAGTTTCCAACACTCACACTATTGTATGCTTTTTCGAAAATCTCCTTTCGTACACCCCTTAATTCACCCACAATAAGCCTGCGAATATGTGGAACAGATTGAAACAGAGGGGATTCGAGGGGGATCTAATGGGCATACAAAGATTGTAGGATATTTTCGCAGTCTACATGTACGCTCTTGACCTTACGACGAGAAACTGCCAAAAACTGAAATCAAATTTTAAAACTCTAAATCAGATGCACTCACACGGGTAGGCAAAGTCCAATGCACACACACACACACACTCAGGCATACATATACCAATACAGACACACTCACACACGCCAGCCGAGTTACATTTGCTAATGCTACTCTGTGGTTGCCAGCAAAAAAAGGTTGTCTGGATTGGATATGAAACTAAAATCAAATTTAAAACTCTAAATCAGTTACACTCACACATTGAAACGTCACACACACACATCTAGTAATTAATGCACACGTATAGAGTTAAATTCCCAATAGGATCATCATAATACTAGTGCTCCGCCTAGAACCGAATATTAAACCGAGTATTCGGTTTAAGTACTAACATCGAAGTAGCTCGCACATTCTATGGTTTTGCTTTCTAAGGACCAGGTTCCAACTTCATCTGTGTTTTTTTATGAATACAGAGACAGTTAGAAGGCGTGCACTTATCCGAATTCGACAGTAGTTGAAAGGAAAGGACACAACATGAATTGAAAATAGGAAACAGTGCGATTGGGATTAATGGTAAATTTAAAACTTGTGAGCCTGATTTACGCCAGTACCTGAATGGCTGAACCTATTCCAAAATAGGTTGGAATAGCGATAGCCTCTAAGCGATTTGGGGGGACGTGAGTTAATAAGAACAATCTTAATATCCAGCAGGAGGAGCTAAAAACAATGTCAGCTAATGTGGACTGGACTTTGCCTTGATTAGCCGATTAAAGTGTTTAATGGAATAAATGAGCGTTTAAATGAGCCAGCTACTAGCCCGCTGCCCTAGCGCCAATTTTTCGGTGGGGAATTTTTCATAAATTTGTTGGGTCGTTTTTCATAATTAAAGTCTCATGTTGGAGTTTTTCGGAAATACTTCTAAAAATTTTGACAATTCGTCAATTGTTATATTTTTCATAGAGCCTACAAAATTGGGTGCGCTGGCCGTTCGTCGTGTACATATTTTTAAGGGGAGAAATGAGGGTTAATCATGACCTGCCGGCGGCCAACCCGCCCTCCACCGTATCTCCGATTTGTCCTTGGGGATATTTTTCAGAATTGTTGGATAAATACTCATGTCGGGGGAATTTTTCAAAAAAAAAAAAACATTTAGGAATTCGTTGTATGGGGAATTTTTCAAAAACAATTTAGGAAATCGTGATTTGGTGTATTTTTTCATTTTTCATAGAGCCTAATATTTTCAAAGGGATAAATCAGCGTTTACCGGTTAAGCACGACCTGTCCGCGCCACTCCGCACCACCGCCGTAGCGGGGAAGTTTTCATAAAATAATGTCCCAGTCAATCTTAATATATATTTACCCTCGACACTGATACACTGATTCACTGACTCTGTCACGCAGTACGTAGGAATTTAAATAGGCATTCTATAATTTTCTATAAATAATAATAATAAAAAAAATAATATTTTTTTTTTGTACAGAAATTGTGTTTTCCCCAAATTTCTTTTTTTTACAAATTTTTTTTCACAAATTTTTTTTTTTCAACAAATTATTTTTTGTCAACAAAATTTTTTTTGTTCCAAAAATTTTTTTTTTCGACAAAATTTTTTTTTCCACAAAATTTTTTTTTTCAACAAAATTTTTTTTTCAACAAAAATTTTTTTTTTCAACAAAATTTTTTTTTCAACAATAATTTTTTTTCCACAAAAAATTTTTTTTTTCAACAAAATTTTTTTTTCCAATTTTATTTTTTTTCGAAATTTTTTTTTACAAAATAGTTTTCTCAAAATATTTTTTACAAAATTTTTAAAACTAAGTAACAAATACTTTCTCAAGCAAATTAACGGGCGCCATAGGCGCATTACAACTTACTAGTTAAAAATAGTTTTCAAAATTTTTGCTTTTTTTTCAAAAATTTTCAAAAAAAATTGGAAATTTGTCAATCGGGGAATTTTTTAAAAAAAAAAAAAAAATGGGAATTCGATTTGGGTAATTTTTTATAGATTCTTCAAAGTTGGGTAATTTTTCAATGCGGGAGCGCGGTTTGAGCCTGTCATTGCAACACCAATTTTTCAAAATTTTCCGATGAATTTCCATGTTTGCCATTTGGGGGAATTTTTCCAAAAAATTTGGGAATTAGTCAGTTTTCAAAAAAATTGGAATTCGCTATTTGGGGAATTTTTTAAAAAAAAAAATTGGGTATTCTTCATTGGGGGAGTTTTTCATAGAGCCTACAAATTTGGGTAATTTTTCAATGCGAAAGCGCGGTGGATAAATTTTTTTGTATAAATTTTCATATTTGGAAATATCATATTCATAATTTTTTTTAAAAATTATTTTTGCATTGCTTTTAGAGTTTTTAAGGGAAATTTTCTTGTTGGTTTTTTTGAGAAATTTTTCAACTATTTTTTGGGAATTTTTCATTTAAAATATAGTACTTAATTTTTTTTTTTGGATGGTAGGAGGTAATTTTTCGTAAAGCCAAATGGATACGCCTGAAACCTCACAGATGGCTTCTTGAAGTCCCCTTGCTAGAATAATCGCAGTGTCATTATCATGCAAATAGCATACGATTATTCTAGCACGATTTTTCTAATATCAAAATACAATGGTTCAAAATAATATTTGTAAACATCGTGCTATGGGTTCTTTAAAAACGGTATAATCAGAACTAGTGTCAGAGCCAGAAGTTAACAGTCATCACCTTTGGTTACATCTAGCGCCACTGAATGCAATGTTAGCCTTCGTTGCCACTGTAGTCGAAATCAGCGATTGGTGCATCGGAATTGAACCACTGCCCGCGATGTTGGTCTTCCTTGATGTCTTGGAAATCATTCTCGCTCTCACTAACATCTGAAATGGTAGAGGCAACTACTAACAGCGAAGGACGCACAGTTGGCTTTATATGTTGAGCCACTGGAATCAAAGTCAGTCGAACGCGAAGTTGGTCTTCGTCGTCGTCGACTAGCATCTGAAATGACTGCGAAACTGGAGGAGAAACTGGCTTTACCTCATATGCCACAGGAGTCGAAGTCAGCCAGGATTTAAATCTTGCGTTACTGCAAAACAAATCGGCCATTGTTCCTCTGAAAACGAAATTTTTCTTGGTCGTCTAAAAAAGCCCGACAACAAATCACCATTGGAGACATTCATACGTCATTCTAATCAGGAGATGTATCAGCCTAGAAAATCAGTGAGTTGGAAACGTCGTAATTTGTACTGAATGAGAATTAATGAGAACAAACTTAACATTTGACGGTCTAAGCCTTTTTAAGTGTTTGCAATGAAGTGAAATCGTTAATGAATGAATGTCAAATCGTTAATGCGCAATGAACTCCAAGTCTGTCACTTTTGCCTAAATATTGCGGCACTGGATTCAGCCAGTGTTTCGTGGTATTGTGACACTTAACGCGAAGTTAGTTCAAGCCACTGAAATCGGACATCGGACTTACAGAGCATTGTGCGTGAAGGTCATGTTCTTGTGAAGTCCACTTCACCACATAATTGACTATATAATCATTATATTAGAATCGAGCCACTGTACACTCACACTTATCGTCCAGCCATATGGAGTCGGACATTAAATAAATGTATCTAATGCATATGCGTCCATTATTTTTTGCAATAATTTTATTAGGAAATCTCAACATTTCTTTGGTTCGTTTTTATTTTTGTTTCATTTCCCATTTGTCTCCCTTTCAATACTAAAAAATCAAAAAAACAAAGACCGAACAAGATACAATTCCTGTCTCGGACAACTCCGGGGAATGAGCTGGAGCGTATCTACGTCCTGGGTATAGCCTCCGTTGTAGTGCACGTTTTGTTCAAAACTACCCCATAGGTGGCGTTGGAGTGGTTTTTGTGGCTACCGGCATAGACGTCGACTATGCGAACGTATGCCCTGCCATGCGTGCTGGGTTGGTATCCCTGGAGTATTTATATCCACATACTCGGCAAAAAAAACAAAACTCAGTGCCGGGGAATGAGTGAATGAACGAATGAGTGAGTGGGTATTCATGCATACAGAATTGCGTGGCTTTTGGGGATTATCTGAATATTTTGTATTGTTGTGTCGGTGGAGGGAAACAATGCTGTCTGTTGTTGCTGGCTGTGATGTTCTTTGTTTTAGTTTTAATACGATTTTAGTTAAAATATTGTGGTTTGTTTCCAGCCAACATGCTCAACAACACCGAAAATCTTGTTCATAACATCGCATTCGGCACTTAAGCGTGAGGAGAGCCTGGGCTCTGCAGGGATGAACAACTTTATAGGCCAACATGTTTTTGGTGTCCTGTGTGTAATGTTTTTCTTTCATTTTGAAGGTATTCACTACTCAAAATCATGTGTGCCTACATCGAAATGTCTAGAGTCAATATTTGCTCAATTCACGGGGAAAACTCCTCCATTTTCCGACCGACAGGTCGTTGACATTTGAAATAGTTGAGACAAATACTTACGACACTACGGGACTTATACATTGCTCCACTGAATTAAAAGTCAGCCATCGGCGCATCGGAATTTGCTCCACTGGAAGCGAAGTTATCTTCAACATTCAAATCCCGCATATGTTATTTTTTCAGCAACTGTAAATTCTCTAGACAGGGGAATACTTGACAAGGTAATTCTGTCAGCAGCTATGAATAGTCTCAACAAACTTTTAGTCTGTTTTAACATTCCTCCATAGATTGCATCTCAGTATCTTCTGTATACACAAAATATATGTAGCTGAATTTATGGTCTGAGTAAGTCGGCATCTGCAGCTTCAGGCCAATACAGCTCCAAGTCAGAGGACGCGTGTCTAAATGATCGATATTTGTGGAATTTTTGATTATAAACAAACGACTCTTTTGATTATGAACTTTTCGGAGGCGCCTCAAAACAACTGTACGGATCAAAAAATCCGCTTTGGAATCACTAACAAATCAAACAATTGCAATTGGAATTCTAACACCGTGTTACACACATTCTGTCCTATGAACCAAATTTACTTTTTCGGAAAGGGGATCGGCGATTTTCATGTACACGTCAGAATTTTTTTTTTTTTTTAAGTTTGAAGTATGGTGCTCGTAGTGGCCTGTGTGAAAGCCTTTGGACCGATTTTTAACCATTTTTCAGTGATCCAATCGAGCTGATTTTTTGCAGGCAGAATCGTGGAAATGCCTGTATCACGTCAATAGATTTTTATCAATCTCAGATTTTCCTAATTTTTTTTTAAATGGTTATCGTTTTTTTTAAGGTTTTAGTCACAAAACATTTCTCTTCAAGTTAAGTGAAAAAAATATTTTTTTTTCAAAAATAATAAAAATTGGCGAAAATCTGAGAATTGATAAAAATTGTTTTTAAAAAATTTTACGTGATACATGAAAATCGCCGATACACGTGTATTTTTATTTGTTCCCCTCTTTCCGAATATGTGCATTTGGTTCATAGGACAGAAAAAAATCTATTTTTTGTAACACGGTGTAATGAAACATAAAATCAAAAAAACTTACCCCAATATTCATACAAATTTAATAACTTTTGTTAAGAAAAATGTGTGAAATTTTTTTTTGTATTTTCATATATTTTTCATACCAAAGGTTTCTTAAATTTTTATGAATACGGGGGTTAATCTTTATGGTCAAAATCGCAAAAAAAAAACCTTAAAAAATCTATTTTTTCCCCTTGTTGTCTTGTTCAGGCCCATAGGTAGCAAACCGTTCAAAATTCAAGTAAATAATCAACTGCGAAAATGTACCTCAGATCTCAATGAACAACTTTCTAGAACATATGAACTTCCTAAGAATAATTCTTAAAAGTGTATCAATTCCCATTTGCTTTCCGGAATAGCATTAGCCAATTTTTGGAGCGTATGATTAATATTAATTTTAAAGCCTGGCACTCATTAAATTGAATTGATGTATTTTTTTTTAAAAATAGCTCCAACCATGCAAAAATGGATTGGAATTCTATTAACTGTCACCTTGTCGAAGACCTCTTGCAGTGGTGAATGGCTCGGCGAGGTCGGAGAGTTTCAACTTCTTATAATTGTCAGTATTTTCTATTAAATTGCAATCAAAAAATTTGTTGTGCCATGTCTGGTTCATAGTGGATTTATCAACCCTTTGTTTTCTCCCAGAAATATTTCGAAAGGAAATATTTTAGACTAAAAACTCACGACTCGACTTATGGCAGACCCAGTGGCTGGTGCCCCTTCTGTTGGCTCTCACAGACATTGCATTTAAATGCTTTTAAAACTATTTACACAAATCCCCAGCATACACGCAAATCTCTGGAAAACTTTACAAAGTGCACAGAACTGGCAACAGAAACCAAACAAAAAAAAAAACAAAAAAAACACAAAGAGTTTAGGCCATGTTGAAAACATGTACACACTCGTAAATACTGGCGTTCATTACACGCATATTCCAAACAGCGGAAATATGGCCATTATATCTATTCCAACATTATCAGATAAAAACGGGGCGTACTGCGTTGTGGTACGTTGTGGTTTGTTTTGTTTCTGGGAGAACCTACCAGTCAACGATGGTCATGATAAGCAGCGAGACCTTAAAGGGCTAACCAAATACGGCTATGCCCACAACAACAATACCAAACGAAACGCATAATAAAATAACAAGCGATTAAAATCTACGAGGAACAAAAATAGCGAATAATACACACAAGCGGGCAGTGTTGCCAGTCTGGAGCATTTTGTGCAAAAATTGGGGACTGTTTTGTTTTTTTAACAATATCTCGAGCTTAAATAAAAATAACAATCTTAATATATATTTACCCTCGACACTGATTCACTGATTCCCTGATTCCCTGATTCACTGACTCTGTCACGCAGTACGTAGGAATTTAAATAGGCATTCTATAATAATTCTATAAATAATAATAATAAAAAAAATAATATTTTTTTTGTACAGAAATTGTGTTTTCCCCAAATTTTTTTTTTACCAAAATTTTTTTTCTTACAAGTTTTTTTTTTCAAATTTTTTTTTTTTCAAGAAATTTTTTTTTCCAAATTTTTTTTTTCAAGAATTTTTTTTTTTCCACAAATTTTTTTTTTTCAAGAAATTTTTTTTTTCCACAAAATTTTTTTTTTTCAACAAAATTTTTTTTTTCAACAAAAATTTTTTTTTCAGCAAAATTTTTTTTTCAACAATATTTTTTTTTTCAACAAAATTTTTTTTTTCCACAAAAATTTTTTTTTTCAACAAAATTTTTTTTTTCAACAAAAATTTTTTTTTCAACGAAAATTTTTTTTTTCAGCAAAAATTTTTTTTCCACAAATTTTATTTTTTTTCGAAATTTTTTTTTACAAAATAGTTTTCTCAAAATATTTTTTACAAAATTTTTAAAATTAAGTAACAAATACTTTCTCAAGCAAATTAACGGGCGCCATAGGCGCATTACAACTTACTAGTTATTCATATTTAATGCAAAGGTCGAATACAAAAATGTAAATTAAATGATGGGAATTTTTTTTTTGGGTAGGCGTATTAATAAATTGCTGCTATTTTATTTGACAGCTGTCATTCTAGTTGACATTTTTTTTTGACATCTGTCATTTTAGATGACATTTATTTGACAGCTGCCATTCTAGTTGACAGCTGTCATTCTAGTTGACAGCTGTCATTCTAGTGGACATTTCAGCTGACAGCTGCCATTTTATTTGACATCTTCATTTTAGTTGAAAATTTTGTGAACAACTGCCATTTTATTTGACATTTTAGTATGTTTATTTGACAATTGTTATTTTACTTGACAGCTGCCATTTTATTTGACATTTTTGTAATTTTGATTTGACAGCTGTCATTTTAGTTGACTTCCTTTAAAACAATTCAACGATTTTCGCAGATAAAAAAAAATCTCTGTCTGGGATTTTTTTTGCTGGGCAATGACAAAACTGCCGTTTGGGATTTGTCTAAAATTGGCAATGCTACACACTTGCCTGTATTGAGCGTTTTATTTGCATGTACTATTCCTGTAGTTGAATATCTGTACATGTACGAGTACATGAATGTACAGATTTACATGCATGCAAATGCCTTGTATGTATTTATGTGCTCATATAAAGTAGTATCGTTATAGCACGATTATGTGATAACATCGCTACAAGAGTGGAGGATTTTTGTTGCATCATACGAGCGCAAATGATGGACAGTGGCTGCAAAGTAAAATTGTCTCTTAAAACTGTGATTGTTTCCCAGAAAAACTGGAAATTTGACAATAGGAATCCCAAATGAAGGCACTTTTTTCTATACGACGCCTAGTTTGGGAGAAATGAGCGGTTTGTTGTTTTTTTTTTTACTAAAATTTGAATATTTAATTCATCCGTAAAGAAGTTTTTTTTACGTGATAGAAGGAGATAGAAGCGATTTATTTTTTTTTTTTTAAAGAAAATTCAGTCTTTGTCGAAATAAAAAGTGATACCAATGAAGCCACTTTTCTGAATACGACGCATGGTTTAGGAGATATGAGCGATTTATGTTCCTTGAATGACAATTCAAAATTTAATCCGAAAGGAAGCTTCTTGATAAGATTCATAGTATAGGTAATGGGAGCGATTTATGTTTTTTTTAAAGAAAATTCAGTTTTTGTCGAAATAAAAAGTGAAGCCACGATTAATGTTTTTTTTAAATGAAAATTCAAAAATTAATCCGAAAGGAATCTTCAAACAAATATTCATAGTTTTTTTTAAAGAAAATTCAGTCTTTGTCGATATAAAAAGTGATACCAATGAAGCCACTTTTCTGAATGCGACGCCCAGTTTAGGAGATATGAGCGATTTATGTTTTTTTCATTCAAATGTGATTCATATAGTGAGATGTGATCGATTTAAGATTTTTAAAGCACAACGTCTCTCTCAAATCAACATTTTATATTAAAAAAAGCAGTTTCAAAGACTAATGACAGCCTATTTCAGTGAATCATCTACGCGACTACAGACAACTGTGGTACTCCGTATTCCGCCCTCTTAATTGGTTCTACTTAAAACCACTGTGCCATGAACTCCTATCACACATTGAATTGTGTATGCGAAGGAGAGGAACTCATTTATGACAGGGATACTTAAACTTCGTTAAAGGAAGATCCGCCAGTATGAATGTCATTAACCTAAACTAAAGTTGTAGATATTGTTATGGATATTCCCTGGTTTTTAATACTCAAAAATGAAACTTCAGTTTATCTTGGATAATCTTAAAACTCCTGGCGTATTGGGGAAACTCTGCTCGGTGCTCTTTGCTCCGCCTCACTTTCGATGGCATTTGAAATTTTTCAAAAATTCACACGTATTGCATACATGTTGTGCAAATTTAACAATGGCTTTATTTGATGTCATGGCATCTGAAGCGACAGCAGCAGCAGCAGTGGCGGCATTAATCGAACCAAAATAAAACGAATCAAAATAAAAATTTCCAAAGCTGACAAAAATCTGCAAGCTACGATATAAAGTTGTTAACATTTAAAATGGCATACAGGCACATGTTAAAATGTCAACAACACATTTTCCGGAAAAGAACGAGGAGAAAAAGATCTGCCCCAAAAAAAAAAAATAGCTCCATTTAAAACACATGGTGATTGCAGATATTGGAAACAATTTGAATACAAAATTGTGGAAACACAAAATCATTAAAATTTTATAACGGAAGTAAAACGAAGAGAACAGGACATGTTTTAAGTGAAATCATGTATACGGTAGCACTTGGGGAGAATGAAAACATGCGAAGCAACGTCGACATCATCCACAATGGGAGACTCTCTGCGGTTACCCGAAGGGTCTCTCGCATTGTTTTAGAACTGTGAACAAATGCTTGTTAGTAATGGAAGTAAATCGAGTAGTTTAAACACCTTTGATCGAGTCCATCAGTCGAGTACTTTAACATGTTTTCATTTCTCTCAGACGAATTGTTTTTGAAAAAAACACTCGATGCTAGTCCTCACTGGTCGGAGACCTTCAAGGTAGCTGACGGATATCGTCAGACACGATTTTGATTGGTTCAAATGATTTCATATACCTCCTTCTGATGCTTGCCGGGAGAAATGTATGAGACCCTAACAACACTTATTTGGTGTAATAGACTTAACATTTTATGCCAGATCATTGTGTATATTTTTATGAAATTCCTTTTATTTGAGCTTATTAATTTAATTATGCAGAGAATAAGCGTTATTTTACACAGGTGCGTGTGTGTGTGCGCCTAAATACATACACACACACACACGCAACAATTCACTAAAGTTAATGTGTGCGTAACTACACAGCGGCGCCAGACTTAGCTGGCAGGCCTTGTGGAATGCTGAAGAGGGATCTATATGAAGTTTTGACTTTACTTTGGAAAGCAAGACCTTGCAAATTTCCCAATTAGAAGTAATTGCTCAAAACATGTAGTACATAAAACTCTTAGTGGATGACTGACTGATTCAAAAGCTAGAATCATGAAATTTGGGGAGAATCTAGCCCTTTAGTTCGATATGGGACGAAAATGGGACCAGAACGGGATAAAAAAGGGACAAGCAGGGGAAAAAATTAAAAAAAAATTGTAACAAAATGTTGGCAACAACAAGTGGATGATAGTTAGAGAAGGGCGGAAAAGGGGGTCAAACAAAAGATGGAAATTAGTTTGATATGGGACGAAAATGGGACCAGAACGGGATAAAAAATGGACAAGCAGTGGAAAAAATACAAAAAAGTTGAAACAAAATGTTAGCAACAACAAGTGGTTGATAGTTAGTGAAGGGATGAAAAAGTGGCCAAAACGGGATAAAAAATGGACAAGCAGGGGGAAAAAATACAAAAAAGTTGAAACAAAATGTTAGCAACAAAAAGTGGATGATAGTTAGTGAAGGGATGAAAAAGGGGCCAAAACGGGATAAAAAAGGGACAAAATAAATAAATTGGGAAACACATTTTTGGCAACAAAAGATGGAAATTAGTTTGATATGGGACGAAAATGGGACCAGAACGGGATAAAAAATGGACAAGCGGGGGAAAAAATACAAAAAAGTTGAAACAAAATGTTAGCAACAACAAGTGGATGATAGTTAGAGTGGGGACGAAAAATGGGCCAAAACGGGATAAAAAAGGGACAAAATAAAAAAACGGCGAAACACATTTTTGGCAACAAAAGATGGAAATTAGTTTGATATGGGATGAAAAAGGGGCCAAAACGGGATAAAAAATGGACACGCAGGGGGAAAAAATACAAAAAAGTTGAAACAAAATGTTAGCAACAACAAGTGGATGATAGTTAGAGAAGGGATGGAAAAGGGGCCAGAACGGGATAAAAAATGGACAAGCAGGGGGGAAAATACAAAAAAGTTGAAACAAAATGTTAGCAACAACAAGTGGATAATAGTGAGTGAAGGGATGAAAAGGGCCAAAATGTGACAAAATGGGATAAATAATTTACAAAAGGGGGGAAACAAAAAATGTGTATAAAAATGTAATCGTCAGAAATGGAAAAGGGAACAAAAAGGGCCCAAAACAGGTGAAATATATAAATGAATAACTAATCGAGATGTAGAGGTTGTAAAAGGGTTAAAAAGGAGTTAAAAAAAGTACAGAATGGGGCCAAAACGTAGAAAGTTAAAACAATGCGAAAAACTGCAGGCAACTGCAGTTGTAATTGGGATCTAAGGGGGATAAAAAGGAGTAAAAAACTACAGAATGGGGCAAAAATATAGAAAGTGAAAACATTGTGAACAAACGAACATGCGGAACCAAAAAGAGAATAAAGGGACAAAGAAGGATCCAAGACAGGTAAAATATAAAAAAAAATTAGAAATGGCCAAAAAGGTTCGAAGCGTGCCAAAACAGCATAAAAAGGAACCAAAGGTGGGGGAAAACAAAAAAGTTTAATAAAAATAGGTAACAATTCGATGAAACTGAAATAGGATAGGAGGAGATAAGAAGAATTTTTAAAAAAAAATGTTAAAGGGTGAGATGTAGAAAAGGAAATAAATGGTTGGAAACTGTTCTGGGCTCGACCATACTAGTTGCAAACATGTTGAAAAAGGGGTCAAAATGGGGAAAATTCAAAAAGTGCGAACAAATATTTCAAATAAATATCTAGCGCCAAAAATTCGAAAGTTACTATAAAGGTTCTGAATTGTAAGCCAATGCAATTAAACAAATATTTTTTTTGTTTTACCCAGAAAAGGGAATGTATGCATTTGCTAATCTTTCAAACTTCAATTAAAAATGCCGACTTGCTATTACCAGTTTCCGTCATAGCCTGAAGACCTGCCATATCTTTGAATTGAAGCCACGCATTTGTCGTAGCAAGGTCTACTAAAGGCTTTTATATATGTTTTCCCATCGTTCCTAAGAGGAGTATAGTTAGGGGCATTGAAGGCTTTTGGGTGTGATTATAGCTGGATGGGAAAGAGTTTACAATGAACAGACTTTTCCAACTTTACGGGTACTGGCTTAGACAGACGCTAGCGTTAATTTCCATAAAGAGTTTACTAAATCAAATAAAAATTGCATCCTGACAGATGTCAGCTTATGCATTTCGTAAACAGTTGTTTGTCAACCATTTCTTTGGCGTTTACTTTGATATAAAATAAATAGAAGGAAGAAATTACGATTGATTACTGTTGGTGAAAAAGAAAGAAAAAAATTATTAAAAATTAAATAACTCATCTTTGCTGACTATAGCAAACAATTTGACAACAGCTGATTGGATTGTGAGTACAGCGGTTGATTGTGACCGTGTTGCCAAACTGAAATACCTAGTTGCTGTATAAATGGAGTTTAATATTGGGCATTTTGAGTCAACATTAATCCGCATTAATATCGGATACTGTACAAGTTCAATTAAGTCTGCTAATGCAATTGTACGCTGTAAGAGAGTAATCTCTAGGCCAAACTGTCAAACTTCCATGGCCAAGTCCTTAGCCGTTCGGAGCCGACATTAAACAATTGATCCCAGTCAGTGAGTATAGAAATTATAGCGTAAACAACTCACTGATTTGAGCTCACAGCTCGCTATTGCATCATGGAATATTATTGTAAATACATACGCACGTCTAAGAACACCTTTAAAAATGTTTCTTTGTTAAAGGCCTTAGCAATTGCCTCCCTGTTTTGGATGCTGAAGTATGACATTAAGATTCTCTTCTAACCAAGTGTATCCTTAAATGTACACACACACATACACATTCATGTACATAAACATATTTGTGTGTAGTTAGTTGATGTCTGAATTTGTATATGTACATAATGTATTGCTATTTACATAGGCATAATACATACTATTAATATAATCTGTTACATTTATGAAATATCTGGACAATATCTGCACAAATATTAAATGAAGTAATTTGGTTAAGTTCATTTCATACATACGCATACATACATACCTACACATATACACACATCTATGTACAATACTTATAATAATACCAGCTTTGGATGTTGTTTATAATTTGGGCAAAGATAACATTTTTGGGTGTGACAGACGTTTAAAGGTCACATTTTAAAAATCAAATCTTAAAATGGGGAACTGTTTTCAAATCACTCAGTGAGAGTCACTCAGATTAGGATTTTCTGCGATAGTTTAAGCTGGACTTTAGTTCAAAATGTGTTCATTTTGGAAAATTGATTACCTACAGAAAACTAGTGAGGTTTCAGCGCGTTTTAGGAATTATGTATTTTGTTTTCGGAGGAAAACGAGCACATCTTTCCATTCAGAATCGTCTTTTTCATCTCAAGAGTTTGGATAACTTTTCTACACTTAATCACAAATGCTATCATTCCAATGCGGCACCTCTGGGCTTTTGAAAGGACCTTTGAGTAGATTAGTGTGTAGACGAATGAATTGGTTGTCATGTAACCATAAATATGGTCTAATTTGTATTAACACAACACAAACATAACACAGGGATATTCATTAACAGAACGATTGTATTATTACGTATATTCTGGGATGGATTTTCACAAATAAAGTAAATAATTTGCTGATTGAATAATGGAACAATCAAGATTGTTTATTATAATTAAAGATACGCCATCTAACGTTTGTTTTTTCAACTAGTGCTTATTTCGTTGTCGTTATTTTCGTTATCGGGCCATGTTGAATGAATTGAAGAGGAGGATATTGGCAACATTTTGTTATACTACACTCGTTGTTTTGCGCCCTGTTTTTGAAGATCCCCTTATCAGCCGCAGAGCTGATGTCGTTTGGCTACTGCATGGTCAGCCGAGGCAGCCATTTGAATGAAATTATTTTCCATTATTAACCGGAAGGATTGTACTTTCAAATAAAAAAAGAAATTTTAGAAAATATACTTCCATAAGTGGAAGCACTTCTACTGGCAGTTAAGGACACAAATTCCCTTAAATAATTTTAAATAAATAAAATAAAATAAAATAAAATAAAATAAAATAAAATAAAATAAAATAAAATAAAATAAAATAAAATAAAATAAAATAAAATAAAATAAAATAAAATAAAATAAAATAAAATAAAATAAAATAAAATAAAATAAAATAAAATAAAATAAAATAGAATAGAATAGAATAGAATAGAATAGAATAGAATAAAATAAAATAAAATAAAGTAAAGTAAAGTAAAGTAAAGTAAAGTAAAGTAAAGTAAAGTAAAGTAAAGTAAAGTAAAGTAAAATAAAGTAAAATAAAATAAAATAAAATAAAATAAAATAAAATAAAATAAAATAAAATAAAGTAAAATAAAAAAATTGACTGACGGCGATACATGCCATACAGTCAACAAAACAATCAATTTGTTGAAGGAAACTTTTGGCATACGCATTACCTTGCGTCGCGGGCCTGTGGCGTGGCCTCCAAGATCGTGCGATTTAACACCGCTGGACTATTGTGTGTTGGTTTATGTGAAGTCGTTTGTCTACGTAGATAAGCGATTGACGCCGGAGAATATTTTATTGCTGATATACGACCGCCAGTGGCCGAAAATTGGGCCTCTCGTCTGGAATTGATTCGTGGCAGCCACTTGCCGAAATCATTTCTTAAACCATAATGGCAAACGGTAAATTATATGCATTGTATTTCTTTGTGAAAGCCTCAGGTCTAAAAAAAAACACCATTTAGTTTCTTCGCTGACCTTTTAAACTAGGAATATTTCGTTGTTTTTTAATCTCTCAGCCATAGTGAAGTGTTTTTGGTGTCCGTGTTGTATTTAGAAATACTAAACCAATTCCATATCCCAGTGAATCTAAGCACACCGAAATTTATTAAAAGCATCTTTGTTTGCCTTTGTCATGTACACGTAAGCCATAGCTTTCGATTACGTCGACCTTTCTATACGGAGTCGTTAAATTTTTCGAGAAAATTCTCTTAAAATGAAGTGCTTATGTTCTGCTTCTTTGCTTTTCATTTCATGTTTCGTAATCCTTAAGTCCTTTTGTCTAGAAAGTCTTGCAACGCCACATTTATTGTTGTTGCTTCTTGTTCTTGTTATTCTTCTTTGTCTTGTTTATGTTATGTTTTGTTATTGTTTTTTGTTTCGTGTTGGTTTGGTAGAAGTCGCGACAGACAGACAGACACACCGACCTAAGTGTTTTTCTTCGTTTCAGCATTCGCTTACAATGCCAAACAAACGAAAATGTTAACACTTTGTCTTCTCTACGGTTTTCTGCATGGATTTTGTTTTTCTTCTTCTTCTTCTTCTTCACCCTTTATCATTTTCCACAAGGCAGTGGATTTGTAAATAAAAACGGAAACAAGACCGACACATTGTATCAGTGTGTTTTTTTCTTCTCATCCTTCTCCGAGTGACGGGCGGTATGTGCATGTGTTTGAGTGAGCGAGTGAGTGTCACCCAACGAGAACGTGAATCTGTTTGTTTTTCCTCGAGGGTATTTAAAATTGCTACTTGCAGTGGCTGCGGACAAGCAGGTGGAGCAGAGAGAAAGAGTGAGAGAGACTGCCGGTCCTTAATGCTGTTATTGTTACCCGTCGCTGGCATTGTGTTTGTTTTGGGTGACAGGGTGACACACAAGTCATAGGGGTATATGAAAAATTGCTAATTGTTTCAGAGCAGGAACACATTCGCAAAACGAACCAAATGTCGGGACTCAGACTGATTGGAAGGCATGCATGGAGACTGAAAGTTACGACTAGTGACTTCTGCAGAATGGAGATGAAGAGAAGGAGGAGTTAATAAAACACCTGCTTTGCTCTTGCCCTGCCCTGGCGAACAGGCGGGTGTCAACAGTGGGCTCTTATTTCTATAGGAATCGAACTATTGGGAGTCAGGATATATTATTTCTGACATACGGCCCCAAATGCTACAAAAAAGTGGTTAACGATTGGACAACTCGGCTTGAATTTATTCGAGACACTTGACCGAAATCAGTTTTAAAAAACCATCTTGAAAACCACACGTCTGAAATTACATCATTTACCAACTAGGTTAGGTTAGGTTTGGTTGAGTAGAGGATAGGTCATGTACCATGACCGTCTCATGTCGCTGACATACACCTAGGAAAGCAATTCGGCCTGCGGTGCGCTCCTGGATTCTTCTACAATTTCCCATCCCCTTTTTTCGACGTTAGGCATTCGGTCCCCTCTATAAAGTTCCTTAAATTCCTTATGTCTATTGCTTTGACGACCTCTCCTTAGTGGACTTTCCTGACCTGCGAGAAAGCAGTGTTCCCTTTGCCCTACATTCGTTGCTCTCGGAACATCCTATTCTAAATAGGTGTGCCCTTAGGCTAGTGTGCCCTGTGATGACCCCAACTAGCTTACTCAGTTCATTTTTGTTAAACCCGAGTATTCTCTTTGTTTTCTTGTAATCGAGGTTTCCCCAGGTTTCCTTTGTGGTTCTTCCCACCTGTTCCCCTGGCCACCTTAAGGCATGGGTCGTCTTCATCCATTCCCTCAACTCCTCGTTTGTCTCTATCAAAGGTTTAGTTCGTCAGCGCTGACATTGCCTGGAAACCCTTGGTGGCCTGGTATCCAGTTTACACCTATGTCCTTATTTCTCGTTTCCTTTAACAACTAACTTAAAATTTTTGTTCAATGAAGTTATACAGAATACATTTTCACGAATGCCTTAAAGGTCGAGCGGAAGTATCTCGGAGCTTAAAAGTGAAAGGTGGAGTACTTGGGACCAACGAGGCCCTCTGAGGCTCCCCACAGTCTTCGTCCTTCCTGGAACATTCTCCTCAGACACTACAGATCACACTAATATTGTTATTTTTATCTGCTGCTGGGATTTAAAATAGCTCGACTCCGATTTCAGCAGTTCCATAAAAAAAATTTCAAAAGTTGTATTTCCGTCCACTATTCCAATACTCTGTATTACACTGAATTGCGTTTGTATCTTGAAGATAATCGAAAATATTTAAAATTTTAAAAAAGTAAAAACTTTTTTTAAAAAAGAAAAAATATGAACAGGTTGACTTTTTTCAAGACATTTTATTTATTTTATGGGAAGTGTAAGGAAATAACAATCAAAGTCGGAGTCGTGCTCATTTTTCGACTGCAGACTCCGACTCCGGGCAAATTTGTCAGACTGCGACGCCTCAGTTCTGCTCGTGACTAGAATTGGGTATTTCCAATCTCGAGATTCGGGATTGATTTCCCGAAATAAAAAAAAATTTCGATTCTCGAGATGCGGAATGGAAAAATCTGGAATATTTCTCGAGAATTTCCGTCGGAAGCCCAACTCTACTCGTGACCATGCATTTATCACTACCTGGTCTTTAATTGTTTATTTATCCATGATTACAAAAACCCTTTGGGTTATTTTTAAATCCGCAGCATCCGTAGGCAAGGCCCCATGTGCAAATTCCACTACCACTTAAATGTAAACCCCTTTTGCAAATCATTTGCCCACACCCTGTCCAACATATGCAGACGGTAATCGCTCGTATGTTTTTAGCACAACCTACACGACACGCTACACTCTCTGCACAGTGAGCACCTTTCATATCCTCAGCAGTTATTTGCACAAGTGTGCGTTACTTACACCACAACACAACACACCACAAGCACAACAAAAACACAACAACGGAAAAGTTCAAAAAAGTGTCAAGTACGGTATCGTTTTACACAATGTTAACAAAAGAGAATACATCGCTTGTCAACCCTGTCTGTCAGACAAAGCCCCAAACACACCAATACCACCGAAACTAAGGGGAACAACTAGTTGGAATGCGCTTCAATGGGTTTTTTTTTTGCTTTGACTAACCTCCAGCAGTCGCAGACAAGGTGCGAGCTTTTGTCCTGAAATCCCAACTAATTTTCTATTACACAAGGAAATGGGCGTCAATGTAAAATGTATAGGGCGTCAGTCGGTGAATAGCCAAAAGGAGATAGACTTGGCGATGACCCAAACTGTCCATAGTCAGTAGTTTATCCTGTAAAATTTTAATCTATAACAAAATTATTTAAAATCTACGCCCTTGGAGCATTTGAATCCGTTTCGAAGTTATTAACAAAGTTAACTGGAAAAGTGTATTTTTTTCGCAAGTTTTTTTGTTAAAAAAAAAATATAAAAAATCAAAAATTATCAAAACTGCCCACATTCAGTAGTTTATTATGAATCCACATATCTTACACTTAAAATGAGGGGGAGATCATTATAATCTCTTTGAGTATTTTCGATTTTATTCACAATTTAGTGAAGGCACCTTCAGCAACAAGAAAATCTCCTGTACTTCGATTATAATTTCCAGGTTTTATTATAACTCCTATACAATGGTAGATACACCTCCTCTTCAGCTTTACTGTTTCCCCCCCACAGGATTTCGTTGTGAGCCCTTTTATCTGTGTTGGCTTTAATGGTGGTCCCTGTCTGTCTGCTTCCCCCCAGCCCATTAAATTATGTTGTATTGTAAAATACTACAAATTGTTGCTATGGAATGTTTTAATTTAGAGCAAATTTAAAGTGTTTTGTTTTTTTTGTGTGTGTGTCTATTTTCTCTGTTTAATAACATTTTTATGATGGGCTTTAATTATATTTTGTGGGGCAAACATTATTTTAATGTAATTTTAAACCCTTCTCAGAGCGCGGGCATTTGCCAACAACGCCTCCTCCGTCGTGGCAAAGTGAGTTTTGTGTTTTTGCAATGAATGCTTCTATATGTAGAGTGTATGTATGTATGTATGTATGTGAGTGTTTATATTTATGTGTAGATATATATATATATTCACATATATACCTATATGTAGGTATATGCCTAGGAGTATGTACCATCGAGCATGAATGTATTATTAAAAAAAAAAAATATACTTTTACGTTCTATTTTAAATGCGAGGGAAGTTTACATTCACCTGTGAATACATAAAGTTGCCAGTATGTATGTATGTATGTATGTGGGTGGGTATGTTTCACAATGAAATTGTATATGAAAAAGGACTCAACCGCAAACTACCATAACAAACACTCACTATCGCCAACATGGCCACATATCGCCGGGTATACATTCAGAAATGCGTGCTTTGTGAGGGATCGGCTGTATCGTGCCACCACCTCATAACCATAGTTTTTCGATGGAGACAGTGGAACCTAAATAGGTGACCCAGTACAAGGGCTGTGGGCGAAGCTTCGACTAAAGGTATTCCTTAGAGAATTGTCAGTTTTTGAAAGGGTGTATTTTGAACGGCTATGGCTATTCCATATATCCAACGGCTCCGAATTTTTCATAAATTATTTGGCGGATTTTTCACGTTGGCCTTCTGAGGGAATTTCTCATCTATTTTTGGGAATTCTTCATTTGAGGCACAATTAAATTTTTTTTTGATTTGTATTAGGCCTCCTTCATTTTTTTTCGCATTTGGGGCATTTTTACCGCATTTTTTTTCATTTGGGAAATTTTCATGAATTATTCTGGGGGGATTTTTCAGAATTGTTGGGGAATTCTTCATAAATTGCTTGACGGATTTTTTAGAATTTTTAGTTTATTTTTGCTAATTCTTAAAAATTTTACCAAAAATTCCGCAGAAATTATTGCGCGTCGCCATTACGACGATTGAAGAATTTTTCAAAAATTATTATTTTTCATCTAGTCCTAATATATCAAAAATTACTTGCCGTATTTTTTAAAATTTGGGGGAATTTTCCATATATTTTTGGGAGTTCTTCATTCTTAATTTTTGGGTCTTCTTGACGGATTTTTTAGAATTTTTCGTCTATTTTTGCTAATTCTTAAAAATTTTACCAAAAATTCCCCAGAAATTATTGCGCGTCGCCATTGCGACGATTGGAGAATTTTTCATAAATTATTATTTTTCATCTAGTCCTAATATATCAAAAATTACTTGCCGGATTTTTTAAAATTTGGGGGAATTTTCCATATATTTTTGGGAGTTCTTCATTCTTCATTTTTGGGTCTTCTTGACGGATTTTTTAGAATTTTTCACTGTGGAAATTTTTCGTTTATTTTTGGTAATTCTCAAAATTTTTACCAAAAATTCCCCAGAAATTTTTCATTTATTCTTGGGAATTCTTCATTTAGTGCACAATTCAATTTTGTATTAAGGACATTTTCATAAACTATGTGGGAGATTTTTCAGAATTTTTCATGTTGGTTTTTTAGGGGGATTTTCCATATATTTTTGGGAATTCTTCTTTTTCTAATTATTTGCATTTGGGCCTTTTTTCCGGCAGATTTTTTATTTGGGAAATTTGTTTATAAATTATATTGGGGGTATTGTTTTACAACTTTAGGGAAATTTTTCATTTATTCTTGGGAATTCTTCATTTAGTGCACAATTAAATTTTGTATTAAGGAATTTATCATCTATTTTTGGGAGTTCTTCATTTGGGTCACACTTAATTTTTCATTGGGGTATCGCCAATTTTTTTATTGGGAAAATGTTCGTAAACTATTTGGGAGATTTTCCAGAATTTTTCATGTTGGTTTTTTAGGGGGATTTTCCATATATTTTTGGGAAATCTCCTTTTTGTAATTATTTACATTTGGGCCAATTTTTCCGCAAATTTTTTATTTGGGAAATTTTTTTATAAATTATTTTGGGGGGATTTTTCAGAATTTTAGGGGAATTTTTCATTTATTCTTGAAAATTCATTATTTGGGACACTACATGTTACAGCGCTCCGCGACCTCTCAATTTTTTGTGCTTTTTCACATAATGAAAAAATGTCCCTATTTTTTTGGGACATCATTCGTTTTTTGCATTTCGGACAATTTGCATAGAGTTTTGCAAAAGTGTATCTTGCAGCCGAATAAAATTATCCCTTTGCAAGGGCCTTGTCAGTTTCACCTGCACTTTACAATGAGGTGTACTCTGTGCGTCCGCATTTCACTCTGTCCCAGTGTGCGAAAAGATATGACCAGCCGTCGTGCTTCGTTAACACGACTTAAGACAGGGAAATTGTTATCAAATTTGCCAGAAACACACGTGATATGGAGATTTTTCACATAAAGAAAGCTGGGCAGTCCCTATGACCTTCCAGTTGTCTTCTAAAAGCCAGCCAGTCCTCAGGTCAGCTTAATCCACTTCTTACCGCCATGAATGTGAACACACGTTTAGCCTTTCTCCAATTGGAGTAAATATAAAAAATATATAAAATGTACATAATTAAATCAGTGGTGGTTATTATTACGGTTTGGTCCACAAGAAAAAAAAAATATTTTAAAAATTTTCGCAAGGCATAAGGATGGTTTCAAAAAATTTCCAAAAATATATTTTTTTTAAAATAATCATATTATGAAAATAGATAAACGTAAATAATTAAATTTGAGATGAGTTTGGTTCAATAACAAACAAAGAAATGTTTTCAAAAAATTTCCTAAGGCCTCCTCGTTTTTAGCTCGTAGTTTTTTTTTAAATATATGTATAATAAAATTAGGTAAATGTAAAAAATTAATTTTGTGGAGATTTATATTAAGGTTTGGTTCAATACCAAACAAAAAAATATTGTTTACAATTTTTCGCAATTCCTCTCCCTTTCAGAAGGATGGTTTTCAAACGTGTCCAAAAATAAAACTTTTTAGAAATAAACATATAACAAAAATAGATAAACGTAACTAATAAAATTGTATATGTTTTATATTAAACTTTGGACCAACAAAAAAAATATTTTTTTAAAATTTTTCCTAAAACCCCGTAAGGCCTCCTTTTCATAAGGGCTGTTTTAAAAAGTATCACCCGTGTACCCAAAATTAGAATATACATTTACTTTGTATTGTAATTAAATTAAATTAAAATAAAAAAATAGATAAAAAAGTTTAAAAAAATTTAACTTTCATAAAAATATGTCCTGCCCAATGTCCTTCTCCTTGACCGCACAGCTCCACTACACTGCTTGTCCCGGAATTACAATTCACCTTCGCAAAAGCTGCAATTGCTGGCATGTACGATTCTCTCCGAGCACTGTTTGCATGGTTCCACTGTTCGCCACATGTATGTTTACCTATAAGTGCTTCTTTATGTCAGTGTATGCGTTTATTTATTATGAATGAGTTTTATTTTAAATGTATGCATGGCTTGTACGTACATTTATTTGTTCACTTGCAATGTTGTTTCCATAACCGCGGTACATTTATGGTCTGCTCTGCCGTACTGTACTGTGCTGTGTGATACCCGCTCGCATTCGTCTAAAAAGATAAAACTTTAAATATTTTATTAAAATATGAAGCTAACGATGGCAAACATTGAGTACAACGACGACGACAATGATGATGATGATGATGCGGTTTAGCTGTTACAATATTTATCAAATAAAACAGCAATTTCTGTAAAACATGACGGGTTGTAAAATATTAACGCACGCTTAAGGGGATTTCAACGTAAAAAGGAACAAAAAAAAATAATAATAAAGTGTCTGCTGGTAATGGAGTACTGTGTGATATTCTCCATTAAATGAGTATTAAAGTTCAGGTGCTGTTGCACGGAAAAAGAAAACGATAGTCAAAAAAGAAACAGAAATTACAAGCTCATAGGAGTGATATCAGGTCTGCTTTAAATATAAAATCTAAACTGCCCTAGCGAATTCTCAACCTCCCCCCCGCCCTGTTTCCACCTCGTAAATGTTGGCGACTTTACGAGTAAGAGAGCAATCTCTAAGCGATGTAAAACTTGTCTAGAAAAGCATTAGCTGTTCGCAGGCGGCTTTAAACAGTAGGTCCCGGTAAGTGAGTATACACAGCTCACTGATTCGAGAGAAGTTCCCCGTCTGTTCCTTCATGGAATGTTAAGGGAAATAAGTAAGTAAGTAGTGTCTACTTGTCAAATGTCAAAGAAAAAAAGCCTCACAAGTGACAGCTACCGAAATACTGGGTGATTGAAAATAACACCTCTTGTTTGAGATGCATAATTTTTTTTCGGAAATTTCTTAAAATGGCAATTTTTTTCAGCGTTTAGATTCATTTTGTGTAAGTAAAACATTAAATATTACTTTAGAGATTTAGCGATTGCTGACGCACATTTTTTTGTCCGATCAAGTTTCATTTAGGCCAAGGCCATTAAAACGGCTAAAGAGCCATTAAATCATAAGCCTTCGATTAGTGAGTCTTCCGTTGGCCTTCAAAACGTCCCCAGGGATCTGTTGCATTAATTACATTTGCCTCTAAACAAACATCGAAAGGATTGCATTTCTAATCGTGCGATTTTTCCCAAACAACCATGTGAGTTTTCATTAAGTTTCGCCAAAGTTCGCTCTGAAAGGCCTCTAACTAATTCTGTTTATAACAATTACTTGTTGTTGTTGTTGAAAAATTGCCAATTTCTCTCGAAAATTACCAATAATTTCCGTTGATTTCATGAACATTTGTAATTGCCAATTTGTATGCAATTTTTCCTCTTCAATCCATTAGCCATTAATTGAAAGCAATTTTCAAACAGGTATCAGTTTTTGCTGTGTTTAGTTTGCAACATCTTCTACCCAGAGCTGATGGTGGCTGATGGTGCTACATCTTACATCTTTTCCATTTGTTTTCCTACACGCGAATGAGGTTAACAACCAAATGGCATTTCGTGTGTGTGTGATATTCTTCACATTAACGACAAACAAAAAAAGAGCTGCAATCCAAAAAAAAACTACAGAAAAACCAACACAAATCGAAGACATCCTCTTGTGGCTGCAAAGCAACGGTACAATCAACTGAAACTACTGGTTTAACCAGAAAAGAAAGAAAGTTTTTTCTTTTTTTTTAGTTTTCAGCTGAGGTACGTTCATATTCTTCTCCAGTTGCTGCGGCCAGTGGACAAAGCCACAACAATAGCAGCCTGCTGAATTGAGGTACAAAATTGCACTGAACCGACGAACATCATCTTTGGCAATTGATACATAAACTGATGTTCGAAATTCATATTCCGTCGCTGATGCTGGTGCTGGTGCTTACGGTACAATCTTGTTTGACTTGCAGCCCCGAGCTGCAGAGACCAGCTCCCCGGCCCAGGCAAGCATGACAAGCGGAGGAACAAACGCAACCGAAGGCGAACTTGTTTGTTTAACTCGTGGATACAAAAGAAAAACATAATGGCCAGGTTAGTTGACATTTAGTTCACTACGTACTTCGGGCTTACGGCAGAAGTTTAAGGCTGTAAATGGAAAAACAACAACAACAAAAACAAATGAAATATTGAAGACATGTCAATATTTTCTAAGACCATTGAGTTTGCGGAGGTTGTGCAACGTAGGAATGTATGCTGTGACAGCTTCTGCAATGGGAATAGTTTGTGCCGGAGTTTTAAAGATTTCACAGGAAATTAACCAAGTTTTAACAGAACTTGTTTTGGCACACAATCCAAATGTGAATCATGTCATGGCAAGTGTGCAACATTTCACAAAACGATTGTTACTTTTCGTATTTTATGCTAAACATATCGAGCCCTAACTGGGAAATTGACGCCAAAAAGACAAATTTACAGCGGAGGGTTTTTTGCGAGGTCAAGAAAAAAAGGCATGTGCTGTTTACGAAACAATTGTTTGTAAATTGAATTTTTTAATATTTTTTTTGAGATCAAGAGCTTGGGATAATTTTCTAGCGAATTTCATTAAAAAACGAGTTTCGAAAAAAAAAATTGAGTTACGTCTTTTTTGCGGTAAGGGCACGATATTTTGTATCTCAACAGTTCCGTGTTCTAATGGTGAGCAGAGGCGTAACTAGGCCCGTCTAGGGGCGGGGCTAAGGAACATTTTAAATCTTGTCCTTGATTTGACTTCTGTATCCCAAAAAAAAAGAAAATTATAAAAAAAATCTAGTCCTACACTTGACTTCTATATCAAAAAAAAAATTCCCATAATTAAAAAATTCCGCCAAATATTATGAAAAATAGCAAAAAAAAAAAAATCTCGTCCTCGTCCAAAAAAAAACGAAAATTCCCCAAAATTAAAAAATTCCACAAAATTATAAAAAAAATCTCGTCCTTGACTTGACTTCTGTATCCCAAAAAAAAACGAAAATTCCCCAAAATTAAAAAATTCCACAAAATTATAAAAAAAAAATCTTGTCCTTGATTTGACTTCTGTATCCCAAAAAAAAAGAAAATTATAAAAAAAATCTAGTCCTAGACTTGACTTCTATATCAAAAAAAAAATTCCCATAATTAAAAAATTCCTCAAAATTATAAAACAAATCTCGTCCTTAACAAATCTCGTCCTGTATCCCAAAAAAAACGAAAATTCCCAAAAATTAAAAAATTCCACAAAATTAAAAAAAAAAATCTCGTCCTTGGCATGACTTGTGTATCCCAAAAAAAAAAAACAAAAATTCCCCAAAATTAAAAAATTCCACAAAATTATAAAAAAAAATCTTGTCCTTGATTTGACTTCTGTATCCCAAAAAAAAAGAAAATTATAAAAAAAATCTAGTCCTACACTTGACTTCTATATCAAAAAAAAAATTCCCATAATTAAAAAATTCCGCCAAATATTATGAAAAATAGCAAAAAAAAAAAATCTCGTCCTCGTCCAAAAAAAAACGAAAATTCCCCAAAATTAAAAAATTCCACAAAATTTAAAAAAAATCTCGTCCTTGACTTGACTTCTGTATCCCAAAAAAAAACGAAAATTCCCCAAAATTAAAAAATTCCACAAAATTATAAAAAAAAAATCTTGTCCTTGATTTGACTTCTGTATCCCAAAAAAAAAGAAAATTATAAAAAAAATCTAGTCCTAGACTTGACTTCTATATCAAAAAAAAAATTCCCATAATTAAAAAATTCCTCAAAATTATAAAACAAATCTCGTCCTTAACAAATCTCGTCCTGTATCCCAAAAAAAACGAAAATTCCCAAAAATTAAAAAATTCCACAAAATTAAAAAAAAAAATCTCGTCCTTGGCATGACTTGTGTATCCCAAAAACAAAAATTCCCCAAAATTAAAAAATTCCACAAAATTATAAAAAAAAAATCTCGTCTTTGATTTGACTTCTGTATCCCAAAAAAAAACAAAAATTCGCCAAAATTAAAAAATTCCCCAAAATTATAAAAAAAAAATCTCGTCCTTGACTTGAATTCTGTATCCCAAAAAAAATTCCCCAAAATTAAAAAAATCCACAAAATTATAAAAAAAATCTCGTCCTAGACTTGAAAATTCCCCAAAATTAAAAAATTTCACAAAATTATAAAAAAAATTCCCTAATTTTTGTGAAAGGTTCAAGAGGTGTTATTTTGAATTGCCCGGTTTTTCGGTAGGTGTCACTATTGACGATTTTATTCTTTGACAAGTAGAAACTACGTCATTACTAAGAATGGAACGAAACACAACAACGTATTGAAATTATTAAAATTCACTACAAAAATGGTGAAAATGTCACAGTTCGCAAAACCAAAAAATTTCCGGACCATGTTATCTCTCGAAAAGGTGATCACAAGCGGCCACCGAGATCTTGTGATTTAACATCTGGCGACATCTTCCTTTGGGGCCATGTGCATGATAAGGTCTACGCCAACAGCCCAGCGTCGCTGCAAAACCTCAAAGATAGAATATGTGAGGCTATCGAGGACAACCACTTTGCGATTTGGCTATGGAGAATTTCATGAAAAGGATTTGGTCCTGTAATCGTGGCCATGGTGGCCATTTGGCTGATGTGGATGCTGAAATTGAGTGACTGGGAACGAACAGAGAATCAGTACCGATTCTTTTTTATGTGAATTTGATTGACAGTCTTGCCTTTGAATAACTTTCGTTCAACAGCGTGGTTCAGGCAGTAAATTATGTATATGGCTTCCTTTTTAAAGTGAAAGATGGTCAGTTTTCATAAAAAGGAATGTTGTAAAATTTCCGACTGTTAATTAATTTAGTCCCATTACAAATAAAAAAAAAATATTCATTTTAGCTACCTTGACGCCTTGAGTCGTATCTTACTCGGCACCCATTGGGTTTCAAGACGATCACCATCCAAAGCCAACCAGATTCGCGCGGTGAATCTTCGCGGCATCTTCATGTAATTATTTCAACAAAATTACACCGCAACATTTCTCAGAGTTATCCTTAGTCTTATTCTTATTATCTTCTGTCAAACCAGCCACAATTGTTGATGTATAAGTGCTTTGCCATGACCTGTATTCAGGCTAAATTTATGCTTAATTACACAAATATAAATAAAGTAATTACATTTTGAACAGAAGAGGGGGGGGGGGGGGGGGTCAATTTCGCATAAACCAGCGAAATGAACCGTTCAACAGCAGCAGCAACATTTACATCAACACCGCACAAACCACAAAAACCGCAATCGCCATAAACCGTTCGTGTATAAGTTTCCTTGAGCTGTTGCTCTCCTTTACCTCAGCTGATGATAATCAGAGCAGCCACCCTACCCCCATGTTTAGAAATAGGACAACAACACAAACTCAATATCCCCAAAAGTTTCCTTGAACCAGCCGAACAGACGGGGGAAACGGCGGCATTACTCGTGCGGAGGTCGATCGAAGCTGGCCGGAAAGGCAGACGGAAATGAGAGGGTCGGACTGTAGGTTCGTTGGCGAATACCGCACATTATGCTACGCATGTTGTTAATTACGCTGCCATCTCCAGATAATGGCGGCACCACCGCCAACGAACGTCATTTCATTTTATGCCATTTTATGTCGTCGTTTTCGGTTGTTTTCAGTTTTCTTTTCATTTTTTTTTTTTGAGAAATTTTCTGCGTGCGATTTTATGGCTTTTGAGGGTTCTAAGCCCAAGCACACAGACTTGACGACCCACTCACCAGAGCCCAAGTGTCGCATAGTTTCGCTGAGATGACAAATTATTTGCCATTATGACCGTCATTTAATGTCGGTGGGTGGATTGTGTTAACAACGTGAAATCGGCAACAGCAACAACACCAACCGCAGCAACAATGTTTACGATTTCGCCAAGCGAGAAAGTCTACTAAGCAATTTGCTATTGTTGGTCGTGCAACCGACAACAAAAAAAGTTGTGCCGCAAATTTCTATTTAAACTGATTTGTCCCATCTTTTGTTTGTGTTTTGCGGTTTGTATTTTGTTGTCTTCTAGTTAGGAAAAATTGAAAATGAAAAACAAACTTATTTGAAAATTTGTTTAAAATAGAGACATTGTATTTGTTGTTGTCGCTGTGCTGATTGTCATCTGGAATTTGGTTTCAACATTAATGGGGATTGGATGGAGAAAGTCTTTGCTGGGATTAAAACAAAATATCAACGATCTACAAGGGCTACAAAGAGAGACACAAATTCGTGGATGAGTAACTGACCCGATTTTTTCTGAGTGGTCCCATGTATTTGCCAAGCACCCCTCGATGTTCCTGTATAATCTTAATATATATTTACCCTCGACACTGATTCACTGACTCTGTCACGCAGTACGTAGGAATTTAAATAGGCATTCTATAATTTGCTATAAATAATAATAACAAAAAATTAATATTTTTTTTTTGTACAGAAATTGTGTTTTCCCCAAATTTTTTTTTTCCAAATTTTTTTTTTCCAACATTTTTTTTTTACAAATTTTTTTTTTTACAAAAATTCTTTTTTTTTCAGCAAAAAATTTTTTTTTTTACAAATTTTTTTTTTCCAAAATTTTTTTTTTACAAATTTTTTTTTTTACAAAAATTCTTTTTTTTTCAGCAAAAAATTTTTTTTTTTTACAAATTTATTTTTTTTCAACAAAATTTTTTTCCATATTTCAACGGGCACCATAGGCGCATTACAACTTACTAGTTCTATATAATAATCATAACTTGATCTTGAGTTTCTTCATTTGCTTCTGTCTCCGATACGACAATTTATTCCACCTCCATTCAATGTTGATATTCACCCCCCGTGTGTTATTGTCCTATGTTGGTGCTCTTATATTCAACGAGGGGAGTGTAGCTACCAGAATGGCCGCCATCTTGTTCAGCATAGCTGGTAGTTGCATTTTTAAAAATTTTCCATTTTTCTGGAGTTCATGCCTTCTCTGCCTTCACCTGTCAAACCATTCGATGCTTTTTTAAATTGAACTCATTGTCACACATTCAACTTCCCATCTTGTCCGTAGTCTCAGCAAAGGTTGGACATACTTGTCAGCCACCAAATCACTTTAGCTGAACCCGAGTGTATTATCGTGTAGGTCATTGGTAGGGAGGCGAGGACGAGTATGTCCTGTACAATAATGGCGTGCACAAACTGTGCCGAACCTCTACCACCACCGCACACTTTCTACGGAATCGACAAATTATGCGCTCTCAAAATAGGGAAACAACATTAATATGAACATTATACAGTTAACTGTTACTCCATGGTGGCCATAAATCCAGGGACCCGCATAGAGCGAACAAACCGAGTTTAAACTGAAATCCTCTTTCGTTTCCTCATTGTGGCAGTCAATGCTTATGGAAACTGTAAAGGGAAAACTGAATTGGATTTCTGCTTAAAATTCCTGAGTTGGCTTTGCCTGTGACCAAAGTACACCCACCCACTGGCACATACCCAGTATCCAGTATGAGATCATACGACCAATACCATCGCATAAACTCTTTATCCATCGAACATACCGGTTTTTTGTTTGTTTAGACTTCGTGCGGTAACAACATTTCTGTGGCTTTTGACCAGTTTTCAGGTATTTATTGTCTCTCATATTCGATGTAGTCTTGAGCAGACCAGTTTAAGGTAGGAACAATTTGGTAATATTTCCAAAATTGAGGTTAAACATTTCATTCGTTTATGTTGTTGGCTTTAGTGCTTTTCCTTTATGGGTTCGGTTCGTTTAGTATTGCTGTTGCTTTCTACTTTGCTTCCTTGAACTTGACATTGTCGTTATTTCAGTCAAAGAAATGGAAACTCTGGTTGCGGAAGACAGCAATTAAGGTCTAGGGTGTTTGACTGGGTTGTAATAAATTATTTTTTATTTATTTATTTATTATTAATTACAATACAAATTTATTTTCTTGGGACCAAGGGTAAGCCGGGTGACATACCAAAGGCTCTGGTGGGAATCGAACCCTCAACCCCCAAGCTGATAGGAGTAGACATATGAAGGCATAACAAGAACCTTAGAAAAGTATTACAAAATATTTGCGGGCAATTAGAGTGAGCCATCGATGTCTGTGTGCAGAATTTTGCATTTGTCAATTCAAAGTAAAAAATTAGAATAAATGAAACTATTAATTGTATTAATTAAAACATATGTAAATTGAATTAATTAACATATTAATTGAATCAATTGAATTGTTGATTAAATTAATTAAAATTTCAATTGAATTAATTAACATTTTAATAGAATTAATTAAAAAAATAATTAAATTAATTAAAAAATTAATTGCAATAATTAAAAAATTAATTGAATCAAATTAATTTAAATTTTAATTGAATTCATTTAAAGTTTTATTGAATTAATTAAAATTTTAATTGAATTAATTGAAATGTTAATTGCATTTTTTACTATATTAACTGAATTATTTAATATATCAATGACATTAATTAAAATAAATTAAAATATTAATTGAAATAATTAATATATTAATGGAGTTAATCTATTTAATTAAAATAGTTATTTAATTAAATGAAATAGTAATTTAATTAATTAAAATATTAATTTAATGAATCAAACTATTGAGTGAATTTATTCAAATATTTATTGATTTAGTTTATATGTGGATTTAATTAAAATAAATTAAGAAATTAATTTAATTAATTAATAAACTGTTAGTTGAATTAATTGAATCAATTAAAATATTAATTGAATCAATTAAAATATTAATTGAATCAATTAAAATATTAACTTATTTAGTTTATATGTGGATTTAATTAAAAAAAATTAAGAAATTGATTCAATTAATTAAGCTATTAATTGAATTAGTTAAGATATTAATTAAATCAATTAAAATATGAATAGAATCAATTAAAATATTAATTGAATTGATTAAAATATGAATTGAATTGATTAAAATATGAATTGAATCAAAAAATATTTCAATTATTTAATTCATTATTTGAATTAATTAAAATATTAATTAAATTAGTTAATGGATGTTATTAAAATAAATTTAAATCTTAATTGAATTAATATATTAATGGATTTAATTATAATAAATTTAATGAATTAAACTATTGAGTGAATTAATTAAACTATTAAGTGAATTAATTCAAATATTAATTGATTTAGTTTATATGTGGATTTAACTAAAATAAATTAAGAAATTGATTCAATTAATTAAGTTATAAATTGAATTATTTAAGATATTAATTGAATCGATTAAAATATGAATAGAATCAATTAAAATTTTAATTGAATTTATTAAAATATGAATTGAATGGATTATAATATGAATTGAATCAATTAAAATATTAATTGAATCAAATAAAATATTAATTGAATCAATTAAAATATTAAATGAATCAATTAAAATATTAATTAAATAAGATGAATTGCATCAATTCTGTATTCTAAAAAAAGAATTAAATATTAATTGCATTAATTACACCATTAATTCAATTAATTAAATATTAATTGAACTAATCTATATGTGATTTTAGTTTAAAAAAAAATTAATGTAATTAAATAAGCTGAATTTATTAATTGAAATATTAACTGAATTAATTAAAATATTAATTGAATTAATTGATATTTTAATTGAATTAATTAATAAATTAGTTTAATTAGTTAATATATTAATTACATAAGTTCTTTAATATAGTAATTAATTTAATCAATAAATCTATTAATTAATTTAATTATCTAATATATCGTTTAAAAAAAGGAACAATTTTGAAATCATATATTTTTATTTTTTTAAATTTCAGCATAAAATTCAATTTCTTTTCGTTTGTTTTGGGAATTTTATATGAATTGGCAATTCTATAAATCACATATGTATTTAAATATTGCAGACAGCACCGCCAACTGCACAACTAGCCGTGTCGTGCTTTCATTGCATTTTACTAGTTTCCAAACCATTCATGTAAAGAGATGACATTTGTTCGATATTATTTACCTCATGCTCTCGTAGTTGAATGTTCTAAACCTAAAATACAAACATATCAAGAGCTGAAAGCCAAAGTGGCCTTCGAATTAATTCAGTTCGATAAGTACACAAGACTTTTTCGGGGGTGAGTGTAATAGTTTGTTTGAGGTAAATAAAATTATAGAAAATATATAGAAAAATACTTCAGCTCTGATTTGAACTAGAGATATTTAAAAAATTAACTTAAACAGTGTCGTCGTATTTTAAAAGTACAGCAAACCCACATTGGACCCAAGTGTTTATGGGCCACCCTTAAAAAAGCCTGAGCCATCTCAAATCTTGAGCATAAGCAATGAAACTAACTTTCAATAAGTACTTTGTAGTCCAGAGTTCGGTATCTTAACAGTTTCGTTATTTGCCATATAACAATTGAGGGCCAGGGCATTCTTGCTCTGCAAGCTTCATATACAAACCAGAGCATGCTTTTATTTGCTTGGGTGCATCCATCTTTTGTGGGTGCTCCGTTCATGTATGGGCTGAGTCCTTGTGTGTTATTTAAATAGCACCAGTTGAACTTTTTTGGCAGTTTAAGTGCACTTGTTGTGAAATCATCTGCAATTCAAAACAACAACAACGTTATATTTCAGGGCATTGAATGGCATATGAGAGTTGAAAGTTCATAAAATGATCAAACCACACAGAGAAATTCAATACTTGAACTTTTTTTTATTTTTTGTTTAAATGCACATTCAAGAATTTGTAGAGAATAGTTGTGTTATCCTATTGCAAACCTTACACTCGATGACCTTTTCGTTATTGCCATTGAAGGAAAACGTTTCATTGGAAATGTCCTTATAGTCGGTTACCTGGGTAAAGGAAACCAAACGCATATATATATTTAAATTGAATAAATGCAAGACGTTAAGAAATACGAAATGTTCTTATTTTCTCCCTTTCAAAGCTTAGTGTTGTTCATGTGGTAGTGTGCTATTGTCCTATGGGGGACAATGGCAGGAAGTAAATGCACACATACTCGTAAATACTTACAGTCATGCCCCTGAGTCCATGCTACAGTCCTGGCCAAGGAGACACACACAAGAAAACTACGTTATTTAAAGTTGCCTTTCCCCATAACAACAAAACGCACATTTTGTGTTGAGGTAATTGCTGAAGCTCCAGCATATTTTGTTTGCAAAGTTTTCTTGACAAATGACCAATTTTTTTGTGAAACTTAAATTCTTTTAAGTGGTCCAACCACTTATATGGGGGTTTGGGGAAAGACTTTTCAGGCAGAGATGTCCCAATAGATTTGGAGAAGTTCGTAATGAAATGGTCATCATAATTCCGGCTGAAACAAAAGGTCGTCCAATTTTATATACTCAGTCTACGGTAAAATAAAGACAAAAATATCTTATCGTGCCTCAGTGGCACTTCGAAATGCCGTAGACGACAGTCTTTTCAAAGAGAAATAAATCGACCGCTCCAAAACTGTCACTCTCTAAGGATGTTTTGGCTTCTCGACGATCACCTGAAGGATTATCTCTCAGTTTTGCTTGTTAACAGAGCCGACATGATGGAAAAGGATCCTAGGGCACCCTGGTGGGCGATTTGGTAGGTTGTGGGTACGATTCCCACCAGAGACTTTGGTCTGTCGCTGTCAAAATTTAGTCATATGGTCTGTGTCACCCTGTTTACCCTTGGAGACAAAACTAGAATATAAATTCACTGTGTATTGTAATTAAATAAAAAATAAATAAATAAATGTTTTAAAAAGAAAAGTGATCTGATAGACTGTTTGCACAAACTTTCGTACAACAGGCTTGACTCCCCAAGTCGACCGTCCTTTCCAATGAACGGCGTCTGTTGAGAACATTCTAGGTGTGTATAGTTTTTCTTTAAATCTCCAAAATGACAACATCATTTACACTCCACCCCCTCGTCTACGCTATGAAATACATAATGTGGCTTCTATAATTACAGGGAAACCTCAACAATATTTTCATTCTTTTGAAAATGCCATACACGGTTTACACTTTTTGCCCATTTATCTTGCACAGTAAGTCGGTCTTTTGTTGGTTCGATTGAAAGTGAATGAGTTCAAGAAAACGACTACCAGTTGTCTTCATATGAATATTTGTACATTTCCGCAAAATTCAATATATTCTTAGACAATTGCAAGGGGTTGGGAGGGTATGGGTGAAATATACGTACATCCTGCTCATCAAGAACAATAAGGTCGAAGATAAGTACATTTGAAATCGGTTTGTTCGGCTGAGGTTGCTTTGTCGTTTCATGGACGATATTCCATCTGTCCTGTTGTAATCTTCGACAGGAAACTAAGTTGGCTTCCTTCCCATACACAGAATAATGAATACCAAGTCCAGGGCAAAGGAAAGTATTTCCTTTATAAACATTTGGTTGGGGAAAATTCCAAGAGAGAAGGTTTTATTTTCTTTGAAATAAGAATAAGAATATGAATAGAAGTTTAAAAGAATAGATTAGAGTACATTTAATTTAATCTGTGCATGTATAGGAAACTGGATGTGTATTTGTCTATGAAAACGTTTGTGTGGGATGTCATGAACTTCAGATTCATCCCCATCACCCTACGCATTCAAATATATCGTTTAAGATTTTTGTTTTGTTGTGATGCCCTTAAATTTGTCAAAAAGTCGAACTGCTGCAATTTAATGAAAAGGTCGAACTGCTGCTGACTTATCCATCCGTGGGCTGAGGACACACCTACGGAGAGAGGAGGATAAAGACAGGCAATGGCAAGAAATCATGCATTTATAAATGGGATTATCTGTAGAAGTAGATAAAGAATGATTAAATTAAATGGACTGACCATCATGTGCAAGAGTCAAATGAAATGAATGTCTGAGAATACATACTCGAATGTCAAAGGAAAAGTTGTAAGGTTCGGATGTCAGACTAGTTTTTTTTTGCTGTTGTTTAAGAAACTGCAGTCTTTAGGTTCACTAGGGCTTTAGTGGCTGACACTTAGACCATTGTTTCACATCGCAAGACGAGTGACAGAAGTTGCTCCGTGATACTCAATTTCCTGTTGACTAACGACATGAGACTATCGCAGAGTCTTCGACTGATTTTTGTACACTCACCTTACGGGAGGGAGGTTATATATCTTTTCATATGCTCCAAAAGTGTAACACATAGCAAAAATTCACTTTAGACCGTAGCTGTCTTTGAATCAAATTCGATTCATGACTTTTTAAGTAGTTTGAGGCATGTCCATCTGTCCTGCTGCTATGCACGATAACTTTCGAAAGAGTTCAACAATCGCTTTGAAATTTGACATGGCTTAATATTTTCCTAAATCTACGTATGGAATTGAATATGGGCTGTATGGCCACACCTCTTCTGGTACCTCCCATACAAATGTACCATCCCGCCCACTTTGAATATCGAGTAATAATAGTACAACGCTCTAAGCGATCTTGCCCAAATTGTGTATTTAGTCATGATATTAATGGATTAAGTTTTGAACAAATAGTTGAAAGTCTGGCCATGCCCTTTCTGGTACCTGCCACACAAATGTACCATCCCGCCCACTTTAGAAATCGTGTAATAATATCAAAACGACTAGCGCGATCTTGCCCAAATTCTGTTTTTAGTAAATTTATAACTAGATAAAGATTTCGACAAAAACTTGGAAGTCTGGCCTTGCCCATTCTGGTACCTGCCACACAAATGTACCATCCCGCCCACTTTAGAAATCGTGTAATAATAGTACAACGCTCTAAGCGATCTTGCCCAAATTTTGTATTTAGTCAAGCTAGTACTGGATTAAGTTTTGGAGAAATAGTTGGAAGTCTGGCCATGCCCATTCTGGTACCTGCCATACAAATGTACCATCCCGCCCACTTTAGATATCATGTAATAATAGTACAACGCTCTAAGCGATCTTGCCCAAATTTTGTATTTAGTCAAGCTATTACTGGATTAAGTTTTGGAGAAATAGTTGGAAGTCTGGCCCTGCCCATTCTGGTACCTCCCACACAAATGTACCATCCCGCCCACTTTAGAAATCGTGTAATAATATCAATACGACTAGCGCGATCGTGCCCAAATTTTGAATTTAGTAAAGCTATAACTGGATAAAGATTCCGACAATAACTTGGAAGTCTGGCCATGCCCATTCTGGTATCTCCCACACAAATGTACCATCCCGCCCACTTAAGATATCATGTAATAATAGTACAACGCTCTAAGCGATCTTGCCCAAATTCTGTATTTAGTAAAGCTATTAGTGGATTAAGTTTCGGAGAAATAGTTGGAAGTATGGCCATGCCCCTTCTGGTATCACCCACACAAATGTACCATCCCGCCCACTTAAGAAATCGTGTAATAATATCAATACGACTAGCACGATCTTGCCCAAATTCTGTATTTACTAAAGTTATAACTATATAAAGATTTCGACAAAAACTTGGAAGTCTGGCCATGCCCATTCTGGTACCTGCCATACAAATGTACCATTCTTCCCACTTTAGAAATCTTGTAATAACCTTAATTCGCTCAACGGAATCTTGTGACGAAATTCTATATTTAGTAAAGCTTGAACTACATACAGTTTTCTAGAAAAAAAAACTCTGCTCTATATTCCGCCCTTTTTGTAAAAATATTACAATATTTCTCTATAACATTCGGTTTTTTAAGGTTTCTATTATGACTTTTCATCAGATGTTACATCCAATGACGGTAGCCATGCTTACTTTTCACTTTCCACTACTTTGGAATATGAAACTCGAATGAAGCTTTCTCACGGGTTTTCATCTTCTTCGGACAATTTATCGATGATCGTAGGAATGATCCAGACAAATATTTCGTGTTTTGTACTTTTTTTTAGGTTTTGAATAAAATTTTGCAACTCTATGAAATCTCAACCTTCGACTGATGCTGTAATCGAATCCAAAATTGTCTTCTGTGACTATAAACTTCAGTTGGATCGGGTTTCATATTGTCCGTACCCGGCTAACACCCAGCTGAGAATTTTCTGCCCGGAATCTCTCCAGTCGTGTTGTAAACTAGAACATTAACATAGAATATGCTGGACTGACTCATGCTCCTCCTCGCACATCCTTTGGAGATCTGTTGGACCATTTAATGGTCCTCGCCCTGTTTGAGCCACTTATATTCTGAGACTCCTTCTCGTTCTACCCACACCTATCAGTACACCTTGTCTTGCTATATCAATTTCACTAGTTTTAATTTTTGGATTTTATCCTATTGGATTTTGACAGTTTAACCGAATTGTTTGCTTCATCAATTGGGCATAGTTGAGCCTATTTGAGCTGGAGCTGGCACCCAGCATAAGCCCACGTTTTTGTCCCTTAAAACTACGCACAGAGCCTGACTAAAGTCATTAGAGAACGTAGATGAAATCGGAGGGCTTGTTACAGCCCTCAATGCTGCCTGACATTCGACATAGATGGTAATTTAGTGTGCTATCGGTATAGTACTGCTGGATATTGCCACCGCAGTCCTTTAAACCGCTAGAATTTCTGTGTAAAAAGCGTTGAATTCATTCAGTAATCTAATCGAAAGGGTTTCCCCATGTCCGTCGTTTCAATGTAGACACCATCTTGAATCCATCGATGAAAAAAGTCAAGAGGGTTGGTGTAGGTTGTTCTCTTCTACCCATGTGTCAGGAATTTCTAGCCTGGACTAGGTCGGAAATTATATTTTCTTTACCTTATAGTCCGATTGTCCTCGGTGATTCAGCATTGTCCCTGAAAACCGGAATATCATAATACGCATTGAGGAGGAAGAAAAATGGCTTGAGCCGAATCCATAAAGTTCTTGCTGATATCGTAGGGAAGTAGAAACTAGTTTTCCTAGGTAACTCTAATATCCATCATTTAGTTATTGAGCAATTCCATATGAAATCGATCACGTTTTGGACGACCCCTCTCCGATTTTAAAATAAATAGTCTGAATCGATTGCCCACCAAAAAAAAAATTTGCCAATTTTGATCGTTTTCATATGGAATTGCTCTATTATAAAGAATGCCAACCCATTAACTTCATATATTTTCGTTATTTCCATAAAAAACCAACTGGATACAATTTTCAAAATCTCCCTTTTGGCCCATCCGTATTCCAACTTGCCATACGCCCACACTGTTTTTGTTGTTGTTGTTGTTGTTGGTCATTAACAATCCGGAATTACTGCTGTCGACTGTGCTCAAAAGAAAACCCCATTTCCCTTTAAGTGTTCGCGTTCGTTTACCGGAAACATTTATTACCAACGTAAAGAGATAAAAACAACAACACCAACAACAACCACATCGACCATACAAATTTAAAAGACACTTACGTTTGCGGCTGCTAGTGCTGAAATATTTCAGTTATTTTCTTCATCTTCTTCTTTGTTTCGTTTTCTTTGTATATGTGCGAATAATCGTTTAAACGCGCGTATATGTGTGGATGGAACTACGATACTAACTAAGAGAGAGAGAGAGAGTGTGAAGAGGCGGATTTTTTTTTTTTTTTTGATGGTCAAAAAGGAAAATTACACATTAGGGTGGAGTGAAATTCAAAAAAAAAGTTAACCTCGTAAAGAGATGTAGTCTGGGGTCCTAATGAGGGGAAAAATAAAGAAAAAAATTTTAAAAAAATTTTAGGGGTCGCGCCGCTCCCTCGAAATTTGGAAATTATCGCTATTTTGGCGTTGATTTTAGAAAAATCCTAAAAAGTTGTAAGTCAATAAATGTTTGCAATAGCGTAAACAATGAAATAAGGGCATACAAAAATTTAAAAAAAAATTTCTGATTGTTCAAAAATTTAAAAAAGTGAAATAAGTCAAATCGTCCCTTCTTCAGAAAATTGACTGAACAATGAAATCGCCACCAAAGCTACAAATATTAGTCGATTATTCTCATATTTGCCTCAAATACTTTTGTTTGGGCACTGAACAAGCTCAAACTTTTAAATTTCGAATAAGTTAAGTCGTTAATTTTTAGGATTTTTCTAAAATCAACGCCAAAATAGCGATAATTTCCAAATTTCGAGGGAGTGGCGCGACCCCTAAAAATTTTTTATAAATTTTTTCTTTATTTTTCCCCTCATTAGGACCCCAGACTACATCTCTTTCCGAGGTTAACTTTTTCAAATTAAAAAAAGCATGTTTTCACTCCACCCTATTACACATTCCTATAAGCTGTCTCGAAGAAGGGCCATTGCTAAATGTATAAGATTACGGATAACCTCAGAGGCATCCTTTTTGCATTGCCTTTGAATTGAATGCTCTGAATGCAAATTCTCAACACCTCTCCCCTTTAATTATGCAAAAAAAAAACCTGGTACTCGTGGAAAAATCAATTCCACCATCGTCTTTTTATGAAACAGATTTAAACTTCCAACTTCTCTAAGGTGCATTCACAGATAATACAATGTGGTCATCGGTCTCGGTTCCGGCTTCAGATCCTGAATCAGCTGAATTTTATACAGCTTGAGGTCTTGTCTTGTAAAATCTACCAAATAACGCAAATGCATTTGCTGTAATCGCCATATTGCGATCTTCATTAATACGGACGGCTACAGTAGCAACTGTCTGTTCGCGTTGTGCAAGTTTTCTTTGATTCGTTGATCAACTCCACGGACTTAAAATAAGTAAGTTTTAGAAAAGAACAAAAAAAGGAATTGGAAAAAAAACTATTTTTTTTTTTGGTTTAAAAAGTTTTTAGTAATGCAAGAAGTATTTTCCACTTTTTGGAGATTTCCCATTGTACTTAGTCCCGATTCACACTGGGCAATTCAACTTGCGGCCATTTTTGTGATTCCCTTTTCAACTTACCTCTTGTGTTCACACAAGGAAATTCGGTTTTAGCAATTTTTTTTTATTGCCTTTTCAAATGCAAATGCCTTTCAAAATGTCAAAATAATCTGCTGCCAACTTCACACTGCACAAAATGAATTGACAATGCGAGCAAGTTGTTGCCCTTTTCCATTCCTCTTACCTCTCTGTCCCACAAACAGAGAATTGACAAGTATTAATCGGAACATACTTAGTCCCAATTTACACAAAGAATTTTTGGCTTGAATTTTTTTTAAATTCTCTTTTGAATTTGCTCTCAAAACCATATGAAAACCATATATGTTTCCATCCCTTTAATCTAGAAGAGAGAAGTATTTATTCTCTCTAAGTTTGAACGATTCATCTGTGTGACTTTGACAAAATGTCTGTAAGAGCCGAATTACACGATGACTTTCCCGCCCAGGTTGAACAGACGAGACGTTGGAGGATTGTTGGCGAATGGGGCAAAACAGTCACGAAATGGAAATTGGGTGGAATTTAAATTTGTATTAAGAAAAAAACTGTCACGAAATGTAAATTGGCGGGCAATTTCAATTTTTTATTTAAAATTTAAAAAAAAAAAAAATGTTGATTTCGTCAATTTTATTTAAAACATTCATCGCGTGAACATTTATGAACATTTATGACTTTACGAAGGGGTTTCAAAAGAAATTACACACGTACAGTTTGAAGATAGCGCCGCACAGTGGTGCAGAATCCAATTCCTTCGCGAAATGTCTGTAAGAGCCGATTTACACGATGACTTTCCCGCCCAGGTTGAACGGGCAATACATTCGACTATTGTTATCGGAGGGGGTAAAGAAGTAAGAGGGGTAGCAAAAAAGTCACGAAATGAAATTGTTTTAACTTCAAATGAATTTTTTTTACATTGTCAATTTTTTGAAAGGGTTTTCAAAACAAAATGTCACGATAAACTCTGGAAAGAAAGTCTTCGTGTAAATTGGCGCTAAGTTGTAAACTTTTTTGAGTTCTGTTAAAAAAATATGTTGTTGGCAAGGTGTGGGGATTTTATGTGAAGGCATTAACATTCATATATTTTATAAATATTTCCAAAGTTTACTACTTTTTGTATTTTTTAGATTTTTTTCACGTACTATCAAACCAAGAGGACGCCTCTTCGATAGTATTCTAACAATTAGAGTCCTTCAGAAAGTCTTTGAAGAATATTCTATTGGAACAGTTTTTGGCCACTGGGAGGAAGCCTCTCGGCAAAATCCATTGTCTTGATTTATTTATGGTATTTCCAGTGGCAGCCAGTAAATCCTGAGTCAAAGCTCTTTTTTTTTTGCTTTTCCTTGGGGGAGAGTCTTCTCTGCAAATCTATTGTCGGTATTTCCAATGGCAGCCAGTAAAACCTTCGACACTTATTATTTCTATGGCATCTGAGAGGCTTCCCTAATTTTGAGGGCCCCACCTACAGTTGGCTTACAGGCCTTCTACTTGCCCCCCCCGGTGACATGGTCATGGATAAATCGAGAAATGTGCTGTAGTGCGGATAAGCATTGTGTGAGTTTATTTTTTAGTTCCGTTTTTATATGACCGGGAATTCCCACCCCACGTTCATGGCTGTGGAAAAAGATAAAAACAGACTCACACATACTTACATCCATAAACTCTATATACATATACGAGTACTATGTATATACATCTGTGCATGTTTTCGTGCAGATGTTCATATGTTTACATATGTTCAATAGCAATCGTGCATGTGTGTGTGAGTGCTCATATTGTTACACACACATACTTGGATGACTGTGTATACGTAGTTTCCAGTATGTATGTTGGTGGTAGTTTGTGTGTGTGTGTGTGCCACTTTTTTTTCATGTTTACCTTTATGATTATTACTCCTTTACATGTGAAAAACGAACATGACAAATATCGAGTGTCGGCACACGCACACATACGTTTTTATATTTACCATAAACTTATGCAAATTAAAAGAAAATATTTAAAGTACGACTTTATGAGTATGTAAATATCGGAAATTGCTAATGATGGATGGACTTGCTGCAATTAGGTCAGCGGCAAATTGTGGTCAATGACCAGGATGTAGTAGAAGTTTGACATTGACTGAGTATGACATTGACATTATGAAAAATACTCAAAATACTCGCTTTTGGTCCATTTTTAATATGCTAAATAGAGTCGATTTTTCATGGCGGAATTTTCATAAATTATTTAGGGGATTTTTTAGTATTTTTGGGAAAACTTTCATGTTGGCCTTTTTGGGGAATTTTTTATTATCTATTTTTGGAAATTATTCATATTGGTCATTCTTTATTTTTGGGAGCATTTTTCATATTGGCCTTTAAGAGGAATATTTTTATCTGTTTTTGGGAATTCTTCTTTTTCGATGAAAATTTTTATGTCGACCATTTTGGGAAATTTGTCTTCTATTTTCGGGAATTTTTCATTTTAGGACATTCTTTAATTTTTGTGCCATTTTTCATGTTGATCGTTTTGGTGAATTTTTCTTCTATTTTTGGGAATTCTTCAATTTAGGACATTCTTTATTTTTTGGGGATTTTTTTTCTTATTTATTTTTAAGAATTCTTCAATTGGGACATTCCTCATTTTTGAGGAATTTTTCATTTATTTTTAGGAATTATTAATTTTTTGGGGCATTTTTCGTATTGGCCTTTTTGGGGAATTTTCCATTTGGGACATTTTTCATGTTGACCTTTTTGGGGAATTTTTCACATTTTTAGGAGCATTTTGCCTTTTTGGGGAATTTTCCATATTTTTTTTGGGAATTCTTCATTTGGGACATTCCTCATTTTTTGGGAGTTTTTCATCTATTTTTCGAAAATTCTTCATTTTAGGACAATCTTCATGTTTGGGGGCATTTTTAATATTGGCCTTTTTGGGGGAAATTTTCATCTATTTTTGGGAATTCATAAATTTTTTTGGTAATTTCTCATGTTTATCTTTTTGGGGAATTGTTCATGTATTTTTAGGAATTCATAATTTTTTGGGAAATTTTTCATGTTGGGCTTTTTGGGGAATTTTTTCATATATTTTTCAAAATTCTTCATTTTGGGTCATTCCTCGTTTTTCAGGAATTATTCATTAATTTTTTTTGGGAGTTTTTCATCTATTTTTCAAAATTCTTCATTTTAGGACAATCTTCATGTTTGGGGGCATTTTTAATATTGGCCTTTTTGGGGGAAATTTTCATCTATTTTTGGGAATTCATAAATTTTTTTGGTAATTTCTCATGTTTATCTTTTTGGGGAATTGTTCATGTATTTTTAGGAATTCATAATTTTTTGGGGAATTTTTCATGTTGGGCTTTTTGGGGAATTTTTTCATATATTTTTCAAAATTCTTCAGTTGGGACATTCATCGATTTTTGGGAATTTTTCATTTTAGGACATTCCTAATATTTTGGGTCATTTTTTATGTTGGCCTTTTTGGGAAATTTTCCATATATTCTTCTGAATTCTTCGTTTGCGGCGTTCTTCATTTTTTGGGGAATTTCTCATGTTGGCGTTTTTGTGGAAGTTTTTTCCATCTATTTTTGGGAATTCTTCATCTTATCATCTTCATATATTTTTCGGAATTCTTCATTTTTGGGGTATTTTTCATTTATTTTTAGGAATTTCTCAATTTTTTAGGGAATTTGTCATACATTTTAGGAGATTTTTAATATTTATGGAAATTTTTTCATCTATTTTTGGGAATTCTTCATTTGGGGAGCATTTTTAAAAAATTGCAATACAAATATTCGTTGATGTGGTAACAGCTCTGCTGCCGAAAGTTCTTGTCGCGGGAGAAAACTTTCGGTAGACACAGCTGTCGCTGGGTTGACAATCCTTGGCGGAGATGAACTCCGGTCAGTCCGGAGCGTAGTTGCGATTGTCGGGGTGAACGACAAATATTCTGTGTAGTGCAATTTATGCACTGTTTGGCAAAAAAAAATTTAAAATCTAAAATTTTAAAACAGAAAGTTTTGCAATAATTTGCTCCCTTAAAAAAACGAACATCAGCATCAAATGAGCCAAATCAATTGAAAATTGTCCAATTTTCCAAACTTTATTCCAACCAGACTTTCCATGCGAAATACAGCAGCAATATTTCATATATTTTTCATAAACAATTTTACAAATATCAGCGATTAAAGTCGGCCAACTCTTTCAATGACCCAACAAATATTGAATACTGTTAAAACAATCAGTGACAACAATTTCTGTTCAGTTCAGTTCATGCCATACGAATCCCTTTCCCTATTGCAAGTAATCCCCTTCAGTTTAACTCCAGTCAGCCCATGGAAGGACACACACACACTCGCACACTCATTTTCATTCTTATTCTCACACATAAACAGAATTCCCTACAGATACTCGTCTCTCTCTCTGTCTCTCTCTCGTACAAATACTGGTGATGAGTTTGTGATATTATTTTTTTTTTTATTTACCCAGATTTGATTAGATTATAATTTTATTTCTGATTCGAAGGCAAACACACCCATACACACATACGCACACATAGTCATAGACATATGCATAAAAATATATACTCTTGTATATGTACAAGAAGTCCCAAAAGCAATAAAGCTAAGTAAATAAAATGGAATAATTATAATAGAAGACATAAAAACGTCTTCATAGACTGCAGGGTTTTGTAGGCCCAAAAACCATGATGATGGCAGCCATGATTTCTCTCGTATAGGATATACAAACAAATATCCATAAAAATAGGCGCACGCATACACTCACGCAGGCTCCTCGAGAGATATGAAATAAGATTTATGATTACATGATATGCGTTTATATTTTTTTTTTTTTTTTCCTCCTTAAGAATATCCATAAAATGTGGAATATAAATCAGATTCATGGCTGATGTTTCAATCAGTCGCAGTCTGTCGGCGATATTGAGGATGGGCCACCCTGAAGTACCGAAGAGCAGAGCAACGGCAAATGTTTAAAGTTCATTTGTTATTAATGATATTTTATGTGTGTTTTATGATTTTCAAATGATATTCTCTGGTACCACATGGCGTATGAGTAATAAAAACTGGTATTTATTATGGCATTCATGCGTATGGGTGTCGAATATACAATTTGTCCCGGTTATAAAGACGGTGGGGTGGAGGGGATTTAAGGGATACAAGGTGGACAAAAACAATACATGAATACAGAATCGATGACATCGTGCCATGTAAGGTTTTTTTTTAGACCCACAAAAAACTTCTTACTAAATCCGATTCCAAATGATTGTCAAATCGAGATCAGAAAAGTTTATTTATTTGTACTTATGAGAAGTGAATTGTACTGGATTAGAGTAGAGTCTGCTTGGACATTTTTAGTTCTTTAAATAAGCAAGTAATCGCAAAATTGAGTAAATTTATACTGGGTGTCGAGAACTAACCGCGAAAAAGATTTAAGCGCCAAAAAGAACAGTAGAGGAGTTTTTTGTGTGGTCAAGCATAAATTCGTGTTGTGCTTGCGATAGAATTGAATTTGCTATAACTTTGTAAATATAAATATTTAATATTTCATATTTTGGCATTAAGAGCATTCAACTATCGAAAAACCAGGTTCCGCAGAAAAAGGCCGCTATGGTAAGGGTTCAAATGAAGATCAAATTCACTTAATTTGAGTTTTTTCTTGAAATTATCAAGTTTTTGAGTGAAGTTCAGGGTAGCTTTGGTGTCTTGTGAATCCTGATACACTGTAACACAGGGCTGATGAATTAATTAATTGATTATTTTTTAAAATTTATTTTTAAATAAAAAATATGCAACCCAGGGAAATTCGTTTAAATCCACCAATGGCCTAAGGCCACTACAAGAAGTCATCGTCAAGGGGACAGCTAATGAAACTCCAATTCGTTTTTACACAGTTCGAGATATTTTATACAAAATTACTTCAAATCCATTTAAATGACCAGGCTTACAAATTAATATTACCCATACTCACCAAAAATTGGCCAATTCTCTTCTAGAAAGCAAATGTGAATTGATAGACTTTTAAGAATCATTCTTAGGAAGTTCATATGTTCTAGAAAGTTGTTTACTGAGATCTTAGGTACATTTTTGTAGTTGATTGTTTGCTTGAATTTTGAACGGTTTGCTACCTATGGGAAAAAGGAAAAAAATCGTTTTTATTTTAGGTTTTTAGCGATTTTGACCTTGAAGATGTAGTTTTTTTTTGATTTGATAGTCATTTCATTTATTTAATTTATTTTTAAATAAAAAAGTTTTCGCTGAATATTCGACCGAGGGAAATTGGCCCAAGACAAGAGGTCTTCAACAAGGTGACAGCTAATAAAATTCCAATTCGTATTTAACTGGTCTGAGCTATTTTTAAAAAAAATTACCTTTATTCAATTTAAATAAGTGCCGGGCTTTCAAATTAATATTACTCATACGCTCTACAAATTTGGCTAATGCTATTCTAAAAGCAAATGTGAATTGATACACTTTTAAGAATCATTCTTAGGATGTTCATATGTTCTAGAATGTTGTTTATTGAGATCTTAGGTCAATTTTTGCGGTTGATTGTTTTCTAGAATTTTGAACGGTTTGCTATCTATGGAGCTGAACAGGGGAAAAAAGGAAAAAAATCGTTTTTATTTTAGGTTTTTTCCGATTTTGACCTTGAAGATGAAGTTTTTTTGATTTGATAGTCATTTCATTTATTTAATTTATTTTTGAATAAAAAACTTTTCGCTGAATATTCGACCGAGGGAAGCAACTGTGAATTAATACACTTTTAAGAATCATTCTTAGGAAGTTCATATGTTCTAGAAAATTGTTTATTGAGATCTTAGGTGAATTTTTGAGGTTGACTGTTTGCTTGAATTTTGAACGGTTTGCTATCTATGGAGCTAAGAAACGCCATTTATGGGGCTAAAATCATCAAATTGTCATTATTGAATGTTGAGCTAGAAATTCGTCAAAATTCCGATAAATCGTCATTTCTGGCAACTCCGATCCTAGCATTAGATAAAAACACGTCCTTACATTGCTTAAGGATTGAAGAACAGTAAATACAAAAAAAAAATCATCAATTTAATTCATACGCCTGCGTTCGACTTTATTTCGTCAGATTATTTCACTCTTTTTCCCTTAAAATCATATTTTTCATTTAGAACAATTTAATTACCTGAAACCATAACGTCGCATAAACGTTTTATTTAGCCTGAAGCAACAACAACTATGTAAACCTTTTGCTCTATCACGGCTGCAGTTCAGCATTTTTAATTAGCTTTCAGCATTTGCGGTGGTGTGAGTGTGTAATCACCTTTCAATATTATGACACATGCCAGAGAAACAGATGTTTATCGTTTGTCAGCATTTCAAAATAATTTACCGCAAGATTTTGGAGGGTCTTTGGGTTTCAAAGAAACCACAAAACAATCCCCATCCTCCCCACTCAAATTTGTCGATATCCTATAAATGTTTGTGGTACATTTTAATCGGATTCGGATTTTAAGTGGTTTTTATCAGAACTTTAAGTGTTTTGAAAACATTGAGAGACAATTTGGGAGAGAATTCGAATACTTTTTGAAAAAAATACATCAATTCAATTTAGTTAACTACCTGAGTGTATTAATAAATTAATATTACTCATACGCTCCAAAAATTGACTAATTCTACTCTAGAAAGCAAATGTGAATTGATATACATTTAAGTATCATTCTTAGGAAGTTCATATGTTCTACAAAGTTGTTTATTGAGATCTTAGGTACATTTTTGCAGTTACAAGTTTCCTTGAAATTTGAACGGCTTGTTACCTATGGAGCTGAACAGGGGAAAAAAGGAAAAAAACTCGTTTTTATTTTAGGTTTTTTGCAATGTTGACCTTGAAGATGAAGTTTTTTTTTGATTTGATAGTCATTTCATTTATTTGATTTATTTTTAAATAAAAAAAACTTATCGCTGAATATTCGACCTAGGGAAATTGGCTCAAGGTCACTACAAGAGTTCTTCGACAAGGTGACAGCTAATAAAATTCCAATTTGTTTTTACATGGAATATGTAAACATAGTTCTTGTTATTTTTAAAAAAAAGAAATACATCAATCATTTTAATTAACCACCAGGCTTTATATTCATATTACTCATACGCTCCAAAAATTGACTAATTCTACTCTAGAAAGCAAATGTGAATTGATATACATTTAAGCATCATTCTTAGGAAGTTCATATGTTCTAGAAAGTTGTTTACTGAGATCATAGGTACATTTTTGCTGTTGCATGTTTCCTTGAATTTTGAACGGTTTGCTACCTATGGACATGAACAGCTCTTTCCCACCCACAAATCTTCATAGAAAGTCGGCATGGAACGAAGTCGCTGTACGCTTGAAAAACATTGGGAAATAATGCCAACTTATATTCAAAGTCAATGCTGTGGAGCCCAACAGTCAGAAAAAGGGACTAGATACTGCTAGCCGATCTCAACTTAATACAGCAAAACTTGACCTATCCCTTTAACCTATCACGACTTGCAATTGCTTTTGCTGATGATTCAGGCTGATTATTTTCCCATAACAAGATATCCTAACTGAGGGGCGGATGATGTCGTTAAATATGAATTAGTCTCTCATGTTAAATGATTGAGAGCCGTTTATGGTGTGCTCTCTTGGCCGTCATTCGCTTTCTGATCTTATCAGACATGAGCACTTTAATTAACCAGCAATTGTCAAATGTTGGTCATAATTTGCCTTATTTTTTTAAATTTAAATAATAATGTTGTGCTAATGTCGGAACCTTTTTGTTGTCATTCTTACAGATGATGAGGATGTTGCTGACGTTGCTGTGAATGTGGCTATACGCACACACATATATATATATATATTATATTCATTTACATGTGTGTGTGTGTTTGTGCTACTCGTATACACTTATCACTCTGCATTCATCAAGATGTCAGTTAATTAAAAATGTTTATCACGTTTACAATGCTGACACCGCACGTTGCGATATAAGTTAGTAAACGAAGGGGTGAGTGAGCCAGTCAGTTTGTCACGGGACTGACTGACTGACTAACTGACATGCCCACTGAAACAAACTGTGTCACATTGCGGCATGATGCAAATACGCACACACACACAGAGACATGTGTACATGCATGTATGCGTAGTATGACAAACACACACCCATGCGAATGTTTGTTTGCATGCGAATATCTGGATGAGTGTGGCAGGTATTTGCTTTCAATAAGAGGAGGATGTTGATGCTTATAGAGTGTGGCACACACACACACACATTCATACATATTCATAGTATCAGTGTGTGTAAAGTAGCACAAATTTAAGTGATCCGACCACGTGCCACCAAAATATATTCAAGAATAATGAAATATTTGCTTAGTAGCTGACTTTTGTGGATCGAAACAATTCCGGGAAAAATCTCATTAATTTCAAAGCGAACAAATCCTATAAAAACTCCTCATCTATGGAGTTAATAAAGGAAAATAATCATGAATGCCAGTCGAGAGCATCAACAGACGCGTGGTTGTCATGGACAGGATTTGGTCGGAATTTAAAAATATGTCGTCTTCTTTTGAGTTGAGATTTGTCATAACATTTTTGTGTTATGCCAAATACAGCAAGACTAAATTAGTTAACAGGGCCTTAGAGATGATGTGGGTTGACTAGTTAATGTCAGACATCGGTATCCTGAGTGGGAGGGGACAACGGAAATCTACGCCAGGACGTCTCTTTCCCCAAAAAAAAGTTGATGATTTCCTGCATTGCTTTGAAGGCAATTTGAAATACTCAGCGGAGGTCTTATTTATCGGGGTTCCATGAAAATATATAATCTGTGGAAATAATTCTGTTCCCGTAGAGCGAACACTGATAGGTCTGACAGTCTTTCCAAGCAGAATCACTTACACTCTGAAGCCTACTGTTATAGTCCGTTTATCTAGCGAGGGGTGGGGAATGGGAAGTCGATTCATCCTGAGAACCCCAAAAAAGTCCTAGATCTGGCTGATATTAGTAGTATCTAGGTCGACTCAGGATGAATAATTATAATAATATCTGCCCGATCGTCTAAGTCCTCACGGAAATAAGGTTCCTGTGTTGATTCACGCCAGCTCTTCAGGGCAGGATAAGTGCAGAGAAGGTGTTTTATAGACTCCTCCGCATCATCCACACAGCTACTGCAAAAGTCACTAGTCCCATGCAGGGCTGTGCAGTCGAGTCAAAATAGCACGACTCAGACACCGATTCCGGTATTTTTAAATATTGTTGTTCAATATTAAAATTTTTTAAAATTATATTTCCATCCACTATTCCTATACTCGATATTACACTGTGCTGCGATATTTGTATTTTAAAGAAAAAAACTTCACATAACCGAAATAGTTTCAAATTTTAAAAAAAATTAACAGATTAACGTGTTTTCAATACATTTTATAAAATTCGGAGTCGAGCAAATTTTTTCAACTCAATACTCCGACTCCGGTCAAATTTGTCAGACTCCAACACCACAGCCCTGCTCGCATCCATTCATACCGAGCGCCTCAAAAAGCTTCGTAGTCAGCCAGGTTGCCTAGGTCCCCAGCCCAGCACAGGACATGTGTAAATACGGAGCTTAAGAAACTCTTCCTCTTAGTCAAACTTCGGCCCCATTGCTTGCCTTTCAATCAGGCAGTGTCCTGTTTTGGCGCAACCCATATGCCATTGGGTCTTAATGATGACAGCACTGTGAACGTTTATTTTTCAATTGTTGTAACTTGAAAACGAATTGTCCTATTTCTTTGGAATAAATTTTGAAAAATGTATCACTAAATTATTTAAATTATTTTGGAATATAAATAAATAAATCCCAAGTACAGTTTCAGAGTTGTTAACAAAGTTGAGCTGGAAAATGTTGTTTTTATAATTTTTTTGCTGAACAAAAATGAATAAATTATCGTAACTTGCAAAAGGAATTGTCGGATATTTTTGGAAAGAAATTTAAAAATGTTATCACTAAAGCTGAAAAATTTTGTATTCAAACTTTTTTTTTTGTAAAAAAAAATGGATAAATTGTCATAACTTGAAAATGAATTATACGATTTTTTTAAAATAAATTTAAAAAAAGTATCATTTTTATTTATTTTAAATATTTTCGTGTCTCGAAACCTTTTTTTTTTTTTTTTAAAAAAGCTGAACAATTTTGTTCTCAAACTTTTTTTTTGTAAAAAAATGGATAAATTGTCGTAACTTGAAAATGAGTTATACGATTTTTTTAAAATAAATTTTAAAAAATGTATCACTTTTATTTATTTTAAATATTTTCGTGTCTCGAAACTTGTTTTCTTTGCTATCCATAAAAAATATTCGGCCATTTTTGTACTCAGAATTGTATTTTAGTTATTCATTGAATTATCCGATTTTTTTAAAATAAATTTTAAAAAATTTATCACTTTTATTTATTTTAAATATTTTCGTGTCTCGAAACTTGTTTTCTTTGCTATCCATAAAAAATATTATTCATTGAATTATCCGATTATTTTAAAATAAATTTTAAAAAATGTATCACTTTTATTTATTTTAAATATTTTGTGTATCGAAACTTTTTTTTATTTTTATTTTTTTAAAAAACTATCCATAAAAAATATTCGGCCATTTTTGTACTCAGAATTGTATTTTAGTTATTCATTACAAACACTTTTGAATTTGTTTTTTATTGTTGCATAGTGTAGTAGAATACAACATCATCCTCCTCTAAACGGAAGCTAAGCAGCAGCACATCTTCCGCTTAATTATCGAATCGCATAAGTGATGTTGCAGTGTTGGAGCTGTGGCGTTTACAGTTTTTCCCAAGAATTTGAAAACTTCTATTGCGGCCACATGTAAAATGCACATAAATCACAATTTAGAGTTTCTACTTAATAAGAGATAGAATTTACAATGGGCTCGTACTCGTACTTGCCACAAAACGTACGGGACACTAAATTAGTTACGGCACGTTTCTCGAGCTGGCATTCTACAAACATGTCGGCCTCCCACCCGACCTCCAACCACTGGGGGGGTTTCACACACTATTGGCAAATGTATCAAAGAGCCACGTTTGTTTTTTTCTTTCAGATTCTCTCTTTCAGCAGATAGCAGCATTTTTCCGGTTGTCATCCGCGAGGTTTGGTTGTCATTCGATACCGTCGCTTGGGTAGAAAGGTTTTTTTTTTTTAGAAAAACACCGATTCCTCCCCAAAAAAGTTTACTTCAGACACAGGTAAGCAAGCACAAACGTGCTGAGAGGAACGTGTTCTTGCCGAGCACGTACGATAGTATTTCTTTTTTTCGCTTTGGAAGGGATTTTCCCTGAAGGACCATAACAGACAAGGATAGCAGACAGACAACGAGTCATTGATGGCAAAGTATGCGCTTTAATGAAAATATGCCACCGAACATTAATGACAAATTTAGAGGGCCTAAAACTTTCTCAAAAAAAAACCTAAAAATCTGTTTTATGTGAAAAACAAGAAATGGGAGAAGAAGAAGTAGGAAAATTTGCAAAATTGCTCATTTGATATTGCGAGAGGGAAATTATATGTCATATGCACGCTATTGGCTAAAATGCAAAGGCACATAAGTATCTTAATATATATTTACCGTCGACACTGATTCACTGACTCTGTCACGCAGTACGTAGGAATTTAAATAGGCATTCTATAATTTTCTATAAATAATAATAATAAAATAAATAATATTTTTTTTTGTACAGAAATTGTGTTTTCCCCAAATTTTTTTTTTCCAAAATTTTTTTTACAAAAATTTTTTTTTCCAAATTTTTTTTTCCACAAATTTTTTTTTTCCAGAAAATTTTTTTTTTCAACAAACATTTTTTTTTTCAAGAAAAAATTTTTTTTCAACAAAATTTTTTTTTTCAACAGAAATTTTTTTTTTCATCAAAAATTTTTTTTTTTTCACAAAATTTTTTTTCCATATTTCAACGGGCGCCATAGGCGCATTACAACTTACTAGTAATTAATAGTTTGTTTGAGAGGAAAATATAAGGATATCATGTATAATCATCCATAGGCATCAAGGGTTTTTCTTCATAGGTATTCTAGACCTCAGAATACCGATGTCAACTTCAGAGACCTACGAGATTTCCAAACCCAAACCGAAAGCAGAGTCTCAGAAAAACGGCTCATGGTATTTTTGTGGAAGGCCGTGTTGTGGTAGGTAGTGTGTGCGACTATCACACAGAGGAAGCCGAGTTCGAAACCGGGTAAGACCATGAGATTTTCATTGCTTAAATCCTTTTGCACTGTAGCCTGTGCCATGTGTGTGATGTTGGGCTTTCTAGACATGCTTGTGTGTGTGTGTACGCTTATAAGTGTATTTGCGGTAGTACGTCATGAATAGAATTAATTTCGTAATTTTGTGATAACACTCGAAAAGTACCTCAAGTAAATTGTTACTTTTAATTATGTTCAAACGTGCAGCATGACTAAGCAATGACAGCATAACTTTTCCCATCCCCCACCAACTCTCCTCCAGTGTTACCAAATATCGTCGGGGAAAACCCCCCCCCCCCCCACACGGTAACTTCCATCCGCTGAGTGTGTGTATGTGCACGTGTCGCTGTACCTCTCGGTTGTTCAGCAGAGTTTTGTGTCGGAGAGATAGATTAGATGTAATTATGTGCAAGTGATACTGTCGTATATTTCAGACGAGAAGTCACACAAAACCCAGTGTCGTAATGCTGTGAGTGAGTGAGTACGTCAGTGTGTGTGTGTGGCAGTTTTCATCATCCTGGTTAATTCCATGCGGATGTGTGTTGGCTTGAGTGTGCGTGTGTGTGTGGTTCTGTGTCCTTCTGTGTGTCACTGTGCCACTTCATATTATATTTAATTTAATTTCATCACTAGACACATGAAATCTTAATTAAATTAATACATGATGCCATGGCATTCCTCTCGGGGAAGATTTGATTATGTGGTGGGGGGGGGGGGGGGGAAACAAAACAATAGTGACATAATCAAGGACGACAATGAATCAGAGCCTATAGCTAAATACTCGGTTATCAGCAGACAATCATATATATGTTTGTGCGTAAACACATTGTGTTTGCACATAAATAATAATATGTTGGGGGGCACAATTATATCATACACCGTGTTACAAAAAATAGATTTTTTTCTGTCCTATGAACCAAATTTACTTTTTCGGAAAGGGGATAAAAAATAAAAATACACGTCGGCGATTTTCATGTACACGTCAGATTTTTTTTTAAGTTTGAAGTATGAAGCTCGTGGTGGCCTGTGTGAAAGCCCTTGGACCGATTTTTAACCCTTTTTCAGTGATCTAATCGAGCTGATTTTTTGCGATTTTGTTATGGAAAACTTCATGAAAAGGATATGGTGGTTGTGGCGGTCATTTGGCTGGTGTGGTTTTTCATTATTAACGGCATACCTTCCTCTTTATTACACCGTGTTACATGTCCTATGAACCAAATGCACATATTCGGAAAGAGGGGAAAAAATAAAAATACACGTGTATCGGCGATTTTCATGTACACGTCAGCATTTTTTTTTTTAAGTTTGAAGTGTGAAGCTCGTAGTGGCCTGTGTGAAAGCCTTTGGACCGATTTTTAACCCTTTTTCAGTGATCCAATCGAGCTGATTTTTAGCAGGCAGACTCGTGGAAATGTCTGTATCACGTCAAATTTTTTAAAAAATAGATTTTCCTAAATTTTTTTTTTTTTTTTAAATGGTTATCGTTTTTTTTAAGGTTTCAGTTCAAAAAACATTTTTTTTTGTAACGCTTAAGTAGTTTAAAAATTTGGAGTCTCTTCAAGTTATGCTAAGAAAAGTGAAAAAAATATTTTTTTTTCAAAAATAATAAAAATTGGAGAAAATCTGAGAGTTGATAAAAATCTATTATTTAAAAAATTTGACGTGATACAGACATTTCCACGAGTCTGCCTGCCAAAAATCAGCTCTATTGGATCACTGAAAAAGGGTTAAAAATCGGTCCAAAGGCTTTCACACAGGCCACAACGAGCTTCACACTTCAAACTTAAAAAAAAAAAAATCTGATGTATACATGAAAATCGCCGATACACGTATATTTTTATTTTTTCCCCTCTTTCCGAATATGTGCATTTGGTTCATCGGACATGTAACACGGTGTAATAAAGAGGAAGGTATGCCGTTAATAATGAAAAACAACATCAGCCAAATGACCGCCACAACCACCATATCCTTTTCATGAAGATTTCCATAACAAAATCGCAAAGTGGCTGCCCCATGTTCTCGATAGCCTCACGACTTCTGTCTTTGAGGTCTTGAATCGACGCTGGGCTGTGGGAGTAGACATTATCTTACACCGGGCCCCAAAGAAAGAAGTCGCAAGGTGTTAAATCATCATCATATTCTCGACTTGATGTAAAAAAAAATTAAAAGACCAAATAAAAATCATCCACAAGAAGAATCAAAGTTTTTCATTTTTTTTTTAATTACAGCCAAAAAACATCGGAAGATTACTTTTGCGCCAGCTGTTATATATATTTGGGAACACTTGTCCTAGCCCTAACTTAATACATTTGGTGGCGGCTCCAAACATATATATGTTGCCTGCATACTATGTACGGGACAATATATTACAGAGGCCATTTTTTCCTGCGTGTAGATACAATTTCCTTCGACCAGAACCTTTAATTATATGGACATTTTCCGGCAATCGAACGACCCACTATGCGGTGTCTTCAAACACATGTATTCCTGAACATTCGGTATTTTTTTTTTGGTTGGGAGAATGTATTTGGGGACAGAAAATCATTAAAAAAAAGGATAATTTCCAAATGTATTTGTGGCATATTTCGAATGTAAAGCGGCTTATGCGATGCCAGACGTTGTCATTCAATATGATTTACAATCTCATTTGCAATGGGGGGCGGATATGAATTGACTCCCACTCTCAGTCCAAACGAAACAACAAGTTAATCGTATTAACAGAATCCCCGAAAACTGTCGCCTAAATTCATTTCATTCATTTCACAAATATTTCTTATGTTTGCCAAAGAAAAATTCTGAAAACTGAACACACACCTCTATGTCGACAGACCCTTATCAAAGTCATATTATTTTTTAAGGCCCACAGCATGCCTGCCTCAGAGCATAAATCACATCCAGTCCACCGTCAGCATTAAGATTACTAGCCGCAAGTGCGTTATACACATGTATACGCTCCAATGAACTCAAGGATAAATGCAGTGAAACGAAAGAGAGAGAGAGAGCAATTTCCTTAAAGCGGTTAGCTCACAAAATTCAACAGTTCACTTAACTTTTAATAATCCGCAAATAGCGCAAATAGCACAAAACGGCAAAAAAGCAAAAGAAAAATATTATAAATAGCGCAAATGCTTTTCCAACTGCCCAGAGCAGCAAAACAGTATCTCTAGATTGCCAAAGGAATCGGCAGGATACGAAACGGGACACAGTTTCCATGTTGTTGTGAGGTTGCGGTTTAAAAAATACCTAACAGAAGAAGAAAAAATGGAAATTTCGGGTAAAATTTAATTTTCTTACACGTAAAACTGATTTTCATAGATATTTTCCACAAATTTACTTAATGCTAAAAGTGAAGTGAGTGGGAGAGCGAGAGAGAGGGAGGGAGTGAGGAGTTGGTAAACAGGAAAGTCTAAGTTTATTTTTATATTTTAATAACAGGGGGAAAATATACAAAAAAAAAAAAAAGAATAAGTGTATTTTTTCTATTTTAATAACAGGCGAAAAAAATATACAACATTTGATGATGAGCTCAAAAATATACAACATTTTATTATTTGGTTTCTAGTGAAATGGACTCACAAATAAGAATGATGAGATGTGGTAGATTATTATCGCTAAGCCATGAGTTTAATGGGAATTTATTCCCGGCCTTCAGATGGCTTGCAGAGATATTGATAATTTAGGAACAACACCTCAACACAGATCCAACTAATTGAGGCAAACCCCAACTAATCATAGATGATGTGGTTGAATGTCCTCCCTCTATCTCTTGTGAGCACGAAGCCGCAGTGTCCCGCCCTAACCGCATTAAGGTCTCAGATATCGACGGAATAAGGGATAAGCTGTAGTCATGTAGTCACCGGAATTCACTAGGTGAAACCGCCTCAGAAAAATGTCTTATCAGTATTTGGACTTGGGTTTGATGTGTTGCACTTCTGTAAAACCCAGAAGTCTAGGAAGATTTATTACAATTTTGACAGCCTGTAACTAATTTCTGAATTGTAAATATTAGTTTGATTAACGAAAAAAAAAATTAAAAGAAAATCCTAATCTAGTGGCACGGACATTAGGGTGGAGTGAAATTCAAAAAAAAAAAGTTAACCTCGGAAAGAGATGTAGTCTGGGGTCCTAATGAGGGGAAAAATAAAGAAAAAATTTTTAAAAAATTTTAGGGGTCGCGCCACTCCCTCGAAATTTGGAGATTATCGCTATTTTGGCGTTGATTTTAGAAAAATCCTTAAAAGTAACGACTTAACTTATTCGAAATTTAAAAGTTTGAGCTTGTTCAGTGCCCAAACAAAAGTATTTGAGGCAAATATAAGGATAATCGACTAATTTTTGTAGCTTTGGTGGCGATTTCATTGTTCAGTCAATTTTCTGAAGAAGGGACGATTTGACTTATTTTACTTTTTGAAATTTTTGAACAATGAGAAATTTTTTTTAAATTTTTTCATGCCCTTATTTCATTGTTTACGCTATTGCAAACATTTATTGACATAAAACTTTTTAGGATTTTTCTAAAATCAACGCCAAAATAGCGATAATTTCCAAATTTCGAGGGAGTGGCGCGACCCTTAAAAATTTTTTAAAATTTTTTTCTTTATTTTTCCCCTTATTAGGACCCCAGACTACATCTCTTTCCGAGGTTAACTTTTTCAAATTAAAAAAAAGCATGTTTTCACTCCACCCTAACGGACATACTATTCGGCAGGACTAGCTCTAACATTACAAAATTGCCGAAGGTTTGGAAAACTTCTCAATGACATTTTTTTTATAATAAAGGGACACCCTGTCTTGTCACAGTATCCACACGAATTAATCGATCGGAAAGTCTAGTCCACTTCTGTACAAAATTGGTTTGAGTTTCTTAAACTTGACATCTCAGAGAGATATCTCAGACACGAGGATGTCACTGGTCGCAGGCTGACCACGAAGTAACTAATCTGAAAGTCTGGCTTGTTCTCTGTAAATTTATAATCTCAGAAGAAAAAAATTGAAAATCGAGCTTACTAATGGATTTACCAACAAGAGGTGTTATATTTATGGGACTATTTTCTCATAGAATTATACTTAACTAGGGTTAACGATATTCAAAAGTATCCAATTAATTGAAAACATCTTCTTTTCCCCACAAAGCTCTTCATCACTTCTGCATTTGGTGATAATTGGATTTCATTAGTAGATTAAATTTGTCATCACCCCATGGGAATGTTACCCTACCACAGACCACAGAAAAACATCAAGCAAATATCAATTTTTCTATGTAAATTTTACCAAATAAAAACCAGAAAAAAAATCTGCATTAAATGAAAATCATAAATTAGAAGACGTTCTTTCGTTTATTTCATTACATTTCAGTTTTCCTTGTCCTCTTCAGTTAGTCCTGATTCGTACCTTCGATGTTATAGGGCTACTAAAGCAACTTCGACCGTAAAACAAAATATAATGCCCAAAGCTTCTTCTGTGTTTTTTTTCAGAGGACTTTAAGCTCTATTTAATGAAGTGATGTTTATGGGCTACAATTGACTTTTCCCCTGCCCAACTACGAGTCTAAAAGGCAAAGAGAGACAACTAAACCAAAAAAAAAAAGAAAAACAATATTTCAGTATTACTTTTTGCCTCCAAGGGATGATTTGCAACGAAATATGTTTGTCGAGAGCAGGGGAAATATTTCTTATTTTTATGGTTTATGGCGGGTATTAAATGGTAATATATTCTTTGTCTCCGGCTGGGGCTGGTGAGTGGGGGGAGGGAGGGGGGCATTTTGTGTACTTGGCCGGAGCAAAAGAAATAAAATTGTTATTAAAGAATTTAAGGATTTAAATGGAATTTTATTTATATCCCCCTAAATAAAGCAGGAGTTGTGCGATTTTTGTGGTTCGAAAAGATCCTTAAGAAGGACTTGTCCAAGTTTTCACCTTCTCCGAAAATATTTCAAAAAAAATTCTGCGAATTTAAACAGCAAAATTGTTTAGTTTGCCGTAATCATACCATCTGAGACGGAGGCCCCTTAAAGAATTTCCACTTGCACATGTTTCGCGTTGGCAAATAATTTGAAAACTACATAATCTTTCCTCGTAGACCGCCACATTCTCCTCACCCCCTATAGGTTCTAAGCACACTGTTCGTTTGTGAATTGTTTGATTACATTTATTTTCTTCTGCGAAGTAAACTTTCATGATGGGTGGGGGGGGGGGGGGGTGGTGAGCTGTTTTTTTTTGTTGTTTGCCTTTTTGCAGTAAAGTTTTACTTGCTGGAAATGTACAAATGTCTCGTTACGCGACTCGTTAAGGAGTCCTTTTCATAACAGACAAAATAAACATAATTTCTGCCATGTGCCCTTACTGGCTCCCCTCTCCCTAAGCGTTTAGTTTTTGGATTTTGCCAGTTACCAAATTTCGTTTTCGTTTATCGCTGCTGTTGTTGGCGTTGTTGAAAAGTTTCCAGTCTCTCCCTATCTCTCTCTCTCTCTCTCTCTATTTGGCTGCTATTGTTTTGTATCGTTGTACACTTCTTGTTAAGCCATCGACCGCCCAACGCCATTTGTGGCGAAAGGGTGTGCATTTGGGGGAGAGCAAGGACAGCAAGTTTATTTGAAAAATAACGGTTTAGTTGCTGAAGTTCTTTTGTATTTATAAACCGTAATGTTTCCCCACATGGAGAAAAAATATATTTGCTTACAATCATATAGATGTTTGTATCCAATTATATACATGTTTGCATACAAACATATATATGCTGGCATACAGTCTTATATATTATTCCATAAAATTATAACACCGACCATTTTACTAGATTTTTGCCTCCACACTGATAGGCAATAAAAAATGAAAAACTTTGATTCTTCTTGTGGATTATTTGGTGTTTTAATTTTTTTTTACAACAAGTCGAGAATATGATGTCATGTAAGTGGCCGCCGCCAGAGTTGCCATTGACATTAGGGGCCAATCGCAAAATTGATATCATTTTCTGATAGGAGGATTACTTTTGCGCCACCCGCTATTTCTGTATATAGTAATATATATGTTTGCACATAATCATATATATCTTTCCAAACACTCATACAAATATTTCTATACAAACATATATATGTTTTCATACAATCATATACGTATTTACATACAATAATTTCTATGTTTTGGGAATATTGCCACTAACCCAAACACATATATGTTTACAGCTGCTCCAAACATTTATAGCTCTCCTGCAAACTATTTCTTTGTGACATGTTACAGAAACGGTTCTTTTTTTTATTATTCGTGCCCTTAGAGTTTCTAGTCTCTCAGTTCTATCATGCCAAATAGAGAACGCGGCGTAAGTAATTCCTTGTACTAATGCGTTGTTTTGATCAACGGGGGAATAATATTTCTCGCTTATTCTGATAATACTTGCTCAACTTTTTCCTCAGTTACTTTTGTGAAAATAGTAAATGTTGAAATTTATTTTTTAATGGTGTACTGGATAAAGGACAAATGTACACCCCCACTCAACTCTGTATCATAATGAGGAGATGCCTATATTCGACTTCGATTCAGATTCTGAGACGATCTAGCAAAACGAACTTTTCCTGTGATCCAATTGCAGAGCTTGGGCTGTCGTAAAGTTGGTGAACATCTGCCCATACTTCTAATAGTTCTCCCACTTCGTATGATTTCAGCTTTGTAGCAAACGCTTTGCTTCTGCTGCCGACCTGCTGATTAACAAGGGAGTACAAGAAGAACAAATATTCTCCCAGCCAAAACTACTTGATTTGGACAAAGGCGGCGTTATTGAAGACGTGAGTGGTGGCGGCCATGAAATCTGCGGTGACGCTGAAGAATATTGAGACTCCGTTAAAGACTGTGATGACCTTGAAGTCTGCGGTGACGCAGAAAGCTAAGTCAAAGGTAAAGGGTGTTTTTTATTGAGGTATAGAACTTCGAATTGAAATAAAACACAAGAAAATCGTTTTAATGGCCATCAATTTGGCTTTATTGGAAGGATAATTTTATGCCATTAATGTTTAAATATGATTTCGGGCAAGTGGCCGCCGCGGCTGGCTCGAATAAAGCCAATTCTACAGGTCCAATTTTCAACCACTTGTTGGAACCACAACTCATCCACATTCATGCCATCCAATTCGGCAACAAAATAGTCGGTTATCATGGCTCTATACCGGTCTCCATTAACGGTAACTGACACTCCAGCATTATTTCGGAAGAAGTATAGAGCACACCAAACAGTCAGTTTTTGTGGATGTAATGGCATAAAATGGACGGAGCTTGCGGTGAACTTCGCGAACTGAAATAAATTTGCACGATTTGCAAGCGTTGTTCTTTTGTCAACCTGTTCATGATGAAATGGCAAACCAAACTAAATATTAATCACTTGACAGCTGACAAAATGGCCGCCAGTTAAAAAAGTGATGCCAACTTAAAGTTCTATACCCCAATAAAAAAACACCCTTTATTTTATTTCCCAGCAATGTGTCGGAATGCTGAGACGTCATTGAAGAAGTAGATTTGAGAACTGCGGCTCCGTTGAAGTCTGTGGTGAAGCTGAACTATGTTCTGGGGCAGGTTGGTACAGTGGATTTTTGGAAACAAATCTGCCATTTGCCCCTTTGGTTTTTCGATTTGATTTCGAGTGCGTTTGAGCTTAAGTCTAAAAGATGGAGCTAGTGGATCAAACCAGAGATGAGCTCAAATTGAAAAACATCGTTTCTCAGACAAATTCTGGCAATTTGCTATTTACAGTCCAATATATCCAATTGTTTACATGAATAAGGTGATGATTAAGAACAATATCTTTAACTAGTAAGTTGTAATGCGCCTATAGCGCCCGTTGAAATATGGAAAAAAAAATTTGTTGAAAAAAAAAAAATTTTGTTGAAAAAAAAAATTTTGTTGAAAAAAAATTTTTGTTGAAAAATAAAATTTGTCGAAAAAATATTTTTTTGTAAAAAAAAAAAATTTTGTAAAAAAAAAAATTTGTTGAAAAAAAAATTTTGTAAAAAAAAAAATTGTAAAAAAAAAATTTTGGGAAAAAAAATTTTGGTAAAAAAAAATTTGGGGAAAACACAATTTCTGTACAAAAAAAAATATTATTTTTTTATTATTATTATTTATAGAAAATTATAGAATGCCTATTTAAATTCCTACGTACTGCGTGACAGAGTCAGTGAATCAGTGTATCAGTGAATTAGTGTCGAGGGTAAATATATATTAAGATGAGAAAATAGGAACATAAGAGATTGAGAAAAATAAAAAACGATTTGTTACGATGAGCATAACAAAAATATACATACATTTTTTTATCTAAACGTAGATGAAGTGACAAAAAAAATCCAGGACCACTTATTTTAATTCTAATTAATTTAATATGACCTTTTCAGGTTTCCCGTTATTGACGTCATACAGCTCTGGCAGCTACAAATATGGGCCCATATTTAAGGCTGGACCATTAACGTGCTCCACACAAAAAATACGGCTTCAAATGGTGATGACACTCTCCTAATAAGCCTTTTGTTTCTTCAGTTCCAGGCTGGTGTGGGTCGACGCCATTTGTCCTAAGGCCTCCCTTAATTCATTAAATTCTGCTCACACCTGGCTATACATTTTCCCTGGCCTTAGAGAATTGGAGGGGTAGAATTCGTCCTTTAACTAATATTTACTCTCCTCGACCTAGAGTTTTTTTCATTTCCAAACTATTGTAGGGTATCATTTCGTTGGCTCCATGTCTCCGTCTTTAAATTTGTTAAATTGTTGCCCTTTCACTATTTACCTTTCACCCCCCACCCCCCCACACTTTCACTTGCAAAGCAATTATAACTCCGATTTCTATCAAATGCCCCAGCAGAGAATGCAGCCATTTGCCATCGACCTGTCTGACATACAAGCGATTTACATTTTTATTGTAACACCGATTGATTGCAAACAGCTTCATGTCAATCAATAACAAAGCCATCATCCATGACGAGTTCCTGCTCGTCACATTCATATCTCAGCGCCGGCCCCCATCCCGTTGCCTGTAACACGCCAAAGGACTCACGTCCTGCCATTTGCCTCGCATTGCACAAACAAACAATTTGCGCGTATGTTTTTCAATTATGAATTTTTTTTTGCGGAGAATTTCACGATGAACATTAATGTAAATATTTGCACAAATGCAGGCATCCGGCAACTGTGAAAAATTTTACATTATTTCACATTAAATTGAATTTTATTTAAAAATATTTATGTTTCTGTTTTTTTTTTATTTTCTGTTGTTTATAACGACATTATTTCCTCGATGAACACGCTCAATGGCAATGGAAATTGTTTTTAACAATTTACTTATCATCGACATTCTATGGTGCGGTTTTATTGAGCGATTGATGTACCATTTTTTTTGTTTGTTTTTCTTTGCAAAATCTATTACACAGAAAAAACATATTTTTGAAATCAATTACGAAGTTTGTATGGAATTCGTCAATTCAATTACTTTTTTAATTGATTTTCTTCCAATTACAAAAGTTGTGAATTCAATTTCTCAAATTTTAAATAAGTAATTGATTTTTTTACTATTTTTTACATTGATTTCACCAAGAATTTCTAAGTTCAATTACAACATTAATTGATATCCAAGCTTAATTTCAATTACGACAGTAATTGAATATTTTTGGCCCGTATTTTTTTCTGTGTATGAGATTTTTAAATATCTTAAATGGGAATTCTCTGTGTCGTTAGAGGGGAAATAATTGACGACGGCGTGATGGAGTCATTGTAAAGGGTTCTCCAACAAAACCTCAAGGATAGAATTCGTGAGGCTATCGAGGATATGGGGCAGCCACTTGGCGATTTGGTTATGGAAAATTTCATGAAAAGGATATGGTCCTGTAAGCTTGGTTGTGTTGGCCATTTGGCGGATGTTGTTTTTCACTATTAACGGCATACCTTCCTCTTTATTACACCGTATTACACACATTCTGTCCTATGAACCAAATTTACTTTTTCGGAAAGGGGATAAAAAATAAAAAAATTTAAATTAAAAAATTAAATTAAAAAATTTGACGTGTTACAGACATTTCCACTAGTCTGCCTGCAAAAAATCAGCTCGATTGTATCACTGAAAAAGGGTTAAAAATCGGTCGAAAGGCTTTCACACAGGCCACCACGAGATTTACTCTTCAAACTTAAAAAAAAAAAATTCTGACGTGTACATGAAAATCGCCAATACACGTGTATTTTTATTTTTTCCCCTCTTTCCGAATATGTGCATTTGGTTCATAGGACAGAAAAAAAATCTATTTTTTGTAACACGGTGTTATGAAATAAACATCCGATACTTTATCTCAAAAAATTTCATTTTTCTTTGAATACTAAAATAACACCTCTTGTTGGAGAACCGTGTATATAAAATTTATATAAAAAAATACTAACAGATTAACTTGTTTTTAATACATTTTATTGATTTTATGTGACATGTAAGTACATACAAATAGGAGTGGGAATCGAGAAAATGTTTGGACTCCAGTCTCCGACTCCGGCCAAATTTGTGAGACTTTCACTTGACAGCCCTAGATCTTGCGATAGAAAATAAAGGTATAGGGGGAAGGAAAGAGGCAGTAGTGTTTGTTGACATTAGTTTTGAGCTTAAGTATGTCTCAGATGACAGGAAACAAAATTTCCTAGAAGACAATTCGGCTGAAGAACGAAGTTTCTCTGCAGTTTGAAGTCCGATCACAAAGTCATTTCACAATGAACGGAAGAAATTTGGGCGGTGTTTCAAATAAGCGATTTTAAGAAACTTCGCACTTCATTTTCTGACCTAACAGAAACTGATTTTCTTTTTCTTGGCGAGTGTCAAGAAGGTGTGACCAGATCCAATTGAACCATAGATCGCTTCCAATCTCGGCCTCAGTACAGAGGAGAGTAGTGACAACTTGGTGACAAAACAAAATTTTGACAATCCCTTTAAGCGGGCTTTTTAAATGATCAATTCCGGGTATTTTTTTTTTGGAACGAATGCCTATCAGATCATCTTTAGGTAATGACATAATCAGGATCCTGTTCGAGAGAATTTTTTTTTTTCAAACGTCCTTTTTAAGGTTATCTACAAAATTATATTTTGACCTTGCAGTGTTCCCCTATCTGTTCCGGCCACCTTATCGAAAATGAACTTTCTGCATGTTCTTTGTCTAAGTTGAACAACTCCAATAAATCAACTCAATGTTTCACCAACAAACTATCATGTACTCCATCACATCTTAAGTTATGTATTTTGTCTGCAATCGTATCGTCGTTCTCATCTTAATTGATGTTGTTAAAAGTGATTGCCAGTGAAACTAACACACACACGCACACTGACAAAAACAGATAACAATCGCTCTTGTTTGCCATCAATTGTCAGTTAATAGTTGCACATTCTTATCTTTCATTAGCATCGTTATAGTTTGTTGTTTTTTTGATGTTGTGAACATTTCTTCTTTGAAGAATCTGAAAAGGAATCTCTCGTCTGTTTGCTCTTCCTTTCTCGCCCGCCCCTACCAGCAGCTCTTGTACACAGATTTTGTTTCTAATTGGGGGGCGGGGAGAAGAAAAAAAGTTGCTGTAACGCCAACACCATTCACGCCGAATGAAAGTTGTATTTCTGTAATGTTTCTCTTGTCACGACAAAGAGATAGCGTCTGATAAACGGAAAACAAGGAATGCTATCAAATATTCATACGTGTATCTGTCTGCAGACAAAAGTGATTTATCATATGGTGATCGAATTGAATTGAAAATCTATTTAATTGGACAGATGATGTACAAGTCCTTTCTAATACCAACAATGCAATGGGAACAGGCAGATTTCAACAGAATTAAATATGTGGCTTTCGAGTTATCATGACTATAGACAAAAAAATAATAAACACAAAATATCTTAAAGTTGTTTGGTTTTTGTTATGATCATGTGTTTTTTTTTTGTTATTGCGTTATGTTAAGAGTGTGTTATACACGAAGGCAAACTTGCATTGGGTGAAAGATAACACTAGGCAACACAAAAATGTTTGTAATGAGTAACCACCGTACAATTCGGAGTTGCTTAGTAGAAAAACGGATGTTTTTTCAAAAAATGTAAAAAAATTCGAGACATAAACTGTCATAACTTGAAAACGAAGTGTCCGATTTCTTTGAAATAAATTTTGAAAAATTTAGCACAACATTTTTTTAAATCTTCGCCTTTAGTGTATTTGTATCCCAATTAGAGTTTCAGGGTTATTAACAAAGCTAAACCGAAAAATGTTTTTTTTTCGTAATTATTTTGTTGTTTGTAATTTTTCGGGACATAAACTGTCATAACTTGAAAACGAACAGTCCGATTTCTTTGCAATAAATTTTAGAAAATTTACCACAAAATTATTTTAAACCTTTGCCTTTAGTGTATTTGTATCCCAATTAGGGTTTCAGGGTTATTAACAAAGCTAAACCGAAAAATGTTTTTTTTCCGTAATTCTTTTGTTGTTTGTAATTTTTCGGGACATAAACTGTCATAACTCATAAACGAAGTGTCCGATTTCTTTGAAATAATTTTTAGAAAATTTACCACAAAATTATTTTAAATCATTGCCTTAAATGTATTTGTATCCCAATTAGAGTTTGACAGTTATTAACAAAGCTAAACCGGAAAATGTTTTTTTTCGTAATTCTTTTTGTTGAAAAAAATTCATGAAAAATCGTAAATGACAAAAAGTGTTAATTTTCAGTAGTTTATCACAAAGCCACATATCATGCAAATACTTTCGATTTTAAGCGCCCCGGTAGGCGAGTTGGTAGCGTGCTTGCCTATCAGCGTGGGGGTTGTGGGTTCGATTCCCACCAGAGGCTTTGGTCTGTCGCTGCAAAAATCAAGCCAAATAGTCTTTGTCACTCGGTTTATCCTTGGACCCAAAATTAGAATATAAATTTACTTTGTATTGTAATTAAATAAAAAAAAAAAAAAAAAAAAAAAAAAATAAAATAAAAATAAAAAAAAAAAAACTTTCGATTTTATTCGCAATTTTGTAAAACACTCTTCTGGAATCACCCACACAACTCAACTATTATTGTAAAAATGTCATTTTTCGGGACAAAAATTGTCATAACTCATAAACGAAGTGTCCGATTTCTTTGCAATAAATTTTAGAAAATTTACCACAAAATTATTTTACATTATCGCCTTTAGTGTATTTGTACCCAATTAGAGTTAGAGAGTTATTAACAAAGCTAAACCGGAAAATGTTTTTAATTCTTTTGTTGTTTGTAATTTTTCGGGACATAAACTGTCATAACTTTAAAACGAACAGTCCGATTTCTTTGAAATAAATTTTAGAAAATTTACCACAAAATTATTTTAAATCATCGCCTTTAATATATTTGTATCCCAATTAGAGTTTGAGACTTATTAACAAAGCTAAACCGGAAAATGTTTCTTTTTCGTAATTCTTTTTGTTGAAAAAAATTCATAAAATATCGAAAATGTCGAAATCTGTACATTTTCCGTAGTTTATCACAAAGCCACGTATCTTACAATTACTTTCGATTTTATTCAACTATTAAAACCATTTTCCAAAAATGCCATTTTTCGGGACATCATAACTTCAAAACGAATGGTTGGATTTCTTTGAAATAAATTTTAAAAAACTAATCAAAAAATTACATTAATACTTCGCCTTTAGTCTATTTGTATCCCAATTAGAGTTTGAGACTTATTAACAAAGCTAAACCGGAAAATGTTTCTTTTTTGTAATTCTTTTTGTTGAAAAAATTCATGAAAAATCGAAAATGTCAAAAACTCTACATTTTCAGTAGTTTATCACAAAGCCACATATCATGCAATTACTTTCGATTTTATTCGCAATTTTGTAAAACACTCTTCTAAAAATGCCATTTTCTAAAAATGTAATTTTTCGGGACATCAACTGTCATAACTTCAAAACGAATGGTCGGATTTCTTTGAAATAAATTTTAAAAAATTAATCACAAAATTATTTTAAAACTACGCCTTTAGAGTATTTGTCTCCCAAAGACAGTTTTAGAGTTCTTAACAAAAATAAGCAGGAGGTTTTTTTTTCCTAATTTTTTTGCTGAAAAACATTTATAAAAAATTGGTGTATATTAAAAAGAGGGGTACATAATTAAAATCGCAAACTCACACAAAAAATCCGTTTTTTTTATATGTAAATCACACATAACCTAAAATTTGTATGTGAGACACCAGAAGGCTCATCAAGAACTTGTTGAAATTATTCAAACGTGTATCTAAATCTAGCAGTCTGTTAGCCCTCCGCCCGGGGATCACTGGGTAACAGTTTTCTATAACTCTGGAAGTTGGTCGATCTTCTGGAACTGAAAACATACGACACTACTCCGAGCCTCCTCCTGTTGTTATAAATGTCACCGCAAAGTGTACACGAATTTCAAATTCAAATGGTGTGGCCAACTCTCCATAATCCCAGCGCTATGAAAAATATTTTCAAAAACTATTATAGATTATTTAGCTCTATAATATATTCCATTTGTAGTTATTATCTCTGACAAAAAATAACCATTCTTAATTTCATATTTATGAGCGCAGGGATATATTTCGCATGATTACCATAACTTCCGGTGTCGCGTTAATTAAAATACAACCCAATATCCCGGCACCCCATACCAAACAGTAAATGAAATGAAAACCATTCGAATTTATATCCATTATTAATAAAATAAAATAATTTCTCTATAAATCACAATACTCACAGATGCTATGGGGTTTCTGCTCTCGTTTTTTTTTTGTATTATTTTGTTTAATAAATTTTGGTTTTATTAAAAATGTCAAAAAGAGAAAAAAGAGGAATTTATTACTCGAGTTTATCTTCACTTTCCTGTAGATGATGATGACAAGCGAGCACCGGAAACGGAACCGAATGCATGCGAAAGGATTTATGAGCCATTAAATGCCACATAAAATATATTCACACGTATATGTGTGCGTATGTGTGTGTGTTTGTGTGTATATTTAATTCGTTTCCAGGCTTCAGTGAAAATATGAAATTAATAAGTATGTGCATTGAATACACATACATATACACAGATGCTCACAGACACACACACTTGTGCAGTTGCATATTAACTACAGCGGAATTATTGGGAATTATCATTTCGATTTACTTAATTAACAGGCAAAAGCACGAAGTGATTGTAACGATTTTAAGTACTTATTAACGGACAGCGTTAAACATTAAACAGTGAGAAAAACTATGTGAGCGAACGCTGACGACATGAAATCCTACAGCAACTCCCTTCTTCGCCTGCAGTTATGTCTGAAAGAAACAATCTTAAAAATTATTCCGTAGCCTGGCAGTAGGAAACCTTTGAATGCAATATTTTTCGAGAGGGCAAAGAATACATTAAAAAAAAAATAAAAAAATGAATAAAAGAGCAATCGAAAAATTATTTCCACAACTCATGGCGGTTCTATGAAAAAGGTGATATGATTTGGGGGTTATTTTGTAGCACCTATTAAAAATGCCCCATAAATAAAAAGACAAATGCCGCAGATGAAGAATTACCAAAAATCTATGAAAAATTACCCATAAACAACAAAAGGAAAATTCTCAAAAATTACCCCAATAATATATGAAAAATTCCACAGTTGGAAATCGGTTCTTCCAATAAAGCAGCGGCGTGTGACATTCCCAACCAACATTTTAAAATATTAACTTAAATATTCTCTACCCTCGATCGGAATGTTCGCTTTAATCATATCTGAATAAAATATACAAAACGAGAAGCTTTAAAGAATTGGTTTGGGATATTCTGTACTTTCGGTCAATCCCTAAGGCTTCCAAATGTTTATCTGATTGAAAAGTTCCACAATTCCTAGATGATGTTGGAGATTATCTAAAAATTGTGAAAAATCCCCATTTTTTGGGGCATTTTTTATATGAGAAATGGCCTAAAAACGAAAAATGAAATATTATTTCAAAATTATGAAAAAATGCGGCACTATGAAAAATGCACCCCAAACAAAAAATTATGAATTGCCCACAAAGAAATCTCATACAAAAAGATTGGGGATAGGCGCCCCGGTAGTCGAGTTGGTAGCGTGCTTGTCTATCAGCGTGGGGGTTGTGGGTTCGATTCCCACCAGAGGCTTTGGTCTGTCGCTGCAAAAATTTAGCCAAATGGTCTGTGTCACCCGGTTTACCCTTGGACCCAAAATTAGAATATAAATTTACTTTGTATTGTAATTAATAAATAAGATTGGGGATTTCTTCATAATTTTTAGGTGAATTTTTTTTTTTGTTTTTTTTTTTGAACAACGATAAATTCCCCAACTTTTTTTTTTTGGGAATTTTTTTTTAAATTTTATTTTTCAGATGTTGTATTGGGTAATTTTTCATAAATAGTTTCAGAGATGTTTCCGAATTTTTGGGGAAATTTTAATATTAAGTTTTTGGGGGGATTTTTGAGTTATTTTGTCAAATTCTTCATTTGAAAATTTTTAGAATTTTTGGGAAAATTTTCATGTTTGAACTTTTGGCGGGATTTTTAATTTAATTTTAATCTTCACTTGGGGAATTTTTCATAGAGCCATAATTTTTCATAAATTGTTTGGGGAATTTTGCCGAATTTTTGGTGAAATTTTCATAATGAGCTTTTAGGGGGATTTTTTATTCAGTTTGGGGAATTTTTCATAGAGCCAGAATTTTTCATAAATTGTTTGGGAATTTTTTTTTTGAATTTTTGTGGATTTTGGTGGAATTTTTCATTTAATTTGGGGAATTCTGCCTTTGGAGCATTCTTAATTTGTTTTAAGGCAAATTTTCATAGAGCCAAAAAGTTCTAAATTTGTTGGGGTTTTTTCAGTTCAAAAATATTCCAATTTTCTTTAAAAAACGCACCCCCCCAAAAAAGAAAATTTCCCCAAAACCATCTCATAGAAAATTGGGGACTTTTTCATAAAGAAAATACGGAATGTTTTCATAATTTTTAGGTAATATTTAATTTTTGATACGAAAAATGTCCCAATTGAGACATTTTTATGTAAAATTAATATTTTTTTTATTTATTTTGGGAAATTCTGCATTTATGGATTTTTCAGAATTTTTTGTTGGGAAATTTTCATGAGTGTGCTTTTTGGGGGATTTTTCATTTATTTTGGGGAATTCTTCACAGAGCCATAATATTCCATAAATTGTTTGGGGGATTTTTCAGATTTTTTGGGGAAATTTTCATAATGGGATTTTCGGGGGATTTTACCTTTTTTTTGGAAATACTTCATTGGGAGATTTTTCAGAATTTTTGGGGGAAATGTGTGTGCTTTTGAAGGAATTTTCATTTTATTTTGGGTAATTCTTCACATGGGTAATTTTTCATAGAGCCATAATTTTTCATAAATTGTTTGGGGAAATTTTCATAATGGGATTTTCGGGGGATTTTTCCTTTCTTTTGGGAAATTCTTCATTGGGAGATTTTTCAGAATTTTTGGGGAAATGTGTAGTCTTTTGGAGGAATTGTCATGTTATTTTGGGGAATTCTTCACATGGGTAATTTTTCATAGAGCCATAATTTTTCATAAATTGTGTGGGGAAATTTTCATAATGGGATTTTGGGAAATTCTTCCTTGGGAGATTTTTCAGAATTTTGGGGGAAATTTTCATGTGTGGGCTTTTGGAGGAATTGTCATTTTATTTTGGGGAATTCTTCACATGGGTAATTTTTCATAGCACCATAATTTTTCATAAATTGCTTGGGGGATTTTTCAGACTTTGTGGGGACATTTTTGTATAAAAACGCACAAAACCAAAAAAAAAAATCCCAAAAAAATTGAGATATTTTTTTTAAATTAATATTTTTCCCATATTGATTTTTTTTTTAAATGTTTCGTTTTTATTATTCGTGCTTTCTTCAATTTTTCCCCAATCTTCCTCATGTACGTGTGCTCGGTCTGAGCTTTATGATCTCACTGTTCGTGGCGGACCCAAGGGCTCTGTGAAAATTTTCCCCACCTTGTTTATGAAGTGTGGGATGGCTGTTCTCATCTTCACTCTATATATAATCTTAGGTCATATCCTTGGACTGACCGAGTGTAATATAGAAATATAAATTCTAGAGGTGGATATTAAAGATTGGAAAGGAATAAATGGAATCTGAATTTCAATTACTTTCCAGAACTCTCTTTCTCTGTCAACATCTCATCAGCAGTTTTCTGTGGTATACTAGTGGCGGTGATAATTCATCCAGTGAACCGGTTATGAAAATCAGAGCTGGTGCTAGGCCAAACTTCCAAACTTTAGTGTTTCAGAATTACTTTCCCCATTTCATCAGGAGATGAAGATTTTGTTCTTACCTAACTTCTCTTACAGTGTTGTATCGTAAAGCACTTATACGTTCCCCTACAATTGAAATCCTCATTTAACTCTAAGTCTAATAAAATGTTTCCTAAATGTAGCCCTTGTTTTTCGCCACAACAGCTTAACAAATATTTCTGCCCAGGTCTACTTCAACTTTCGTTGTTCATTCTTTGTCTTTTACGGTGAATTCAGAACAACTCTTTTGTTGTGTGTTGGAAAAGGCCCTGGTCTTTGCTCCCCCACAGATATCCATTTTTATATATGTACTAAAATCCCCCAAAATCCTGTTGGCTGTTGTACTTTTGAATATGCTCACACCCACCACCACCCCCCGCCTCCCTTATCAACAGACCTCATTAACCGAAAACCTTTCAACGCCGTTCCCCAGTGGCTAAAGTTTAAATACCGAAATCTGCAAATGACAGGACTACGAGTATAATGCATTCTACATTTCACTCATTATAACAATTAACCCGGTCCGGAAACTCTGCCGCCACCCCCTGGCCCTCGCCCACCCCCTCTTCCTATACCACCTTAGCCCATCACATGTGAAAAATGCTGTTGCACATGCTGATGTGGATGTTGCTGCTGCTGCTGATGAAGGCTGAAAAGGCGTTAATGTTTCAACTACCACGACCGGGCCACCAGCAGTGTTTTTGTATTGTTAACTTTTTGCTCGGGCTTCTCCACCCCGTTTTGGTAATAGCATTCCCACTTGTTGTTGTTGTTGTTTTTTTGTGTGTAGTCTTTGGCCATAGTTTTTTTTTTGTCTTTGTTTGTGAAATACTATCTGCTAAAACTTGTTAAAAGCCTTAATGACTTCGAGATAGAAAAGGAGCCAAAGGAGAAAACAGCAACAACAACAACAACAGCAACTGCAACAAATGAATGATAAACAACAACTGGACCGAACCGGACCGATAGTGTCCGGTGTGCGGCATGTGTCCATGTAAAGACATACGCCTCCGGCTAAAGCAGCGGCAGCATCATCAGCACTGCATTCGTCTCGTAGGTCTCATGTATTTTTTTTTATTTTGTATTCCTTAATTAATTAAGTAATTTTGTTATATTGCTGGTAAGAGTGCACAGCAATCAAAAAAAAAACAACAACAAAAACGGGGAATTAAAAGATTTTTTTTTGTCTGCTTCTGGTGCATATCGTTTAAATTCTTTAAATCACATGAATAAATCATGTTGTGTGGACGGTATAGATTTTATTGCACAGCGCGACTAGGTTGCCAGGCAGGGAATGCTCTATGGAGGACATTGGGGAGATCTAAAAAATCTACAGAGAGAGAGAGAGAGATATTGTTATTTTTCTGAGGGAATAACGTTTGTAGGTAGGTTAGATTTAATGGGATGGCAGTGTTCACAGGAGAGATCGAGATTAGCGTATTATCATTGAAAGAAAAGAGGGAAATGGGTAGAAAAAAAAAACTGAAAGTCAGGGGGTTTGTGTTGAAAAAGACAATTTGGTGCTTTTTAGTCAGCACCAATGTCTCAAATGCCTCCACAGAAGATTTAAATTCCTTCAAAGGAAGAATTCCCAAAAAAAAATACAAAATTTACCCAAAAACTATGAAAAATACACCAAATAATTTATGAAAAATTCCCAATGATAAATTGACACTCTGACGACGGCAAAGACCCGGTCAGATGAAATATTTTTAAAGAATTATGAAAAAAATCTCCAATCTGTTTGAAGTATTTTTTATAAAGAACAATTTTTCAAATTGTTTGAGGCATTTTTCAAAATGAAAAAATTACACAATTATGTTGGAGTGTTTTTATAATTAAAGATTTCTCAAATTTGTATACTAATTTCCCTTAACATTCCATGAAGGAACAGACGGTGAACTTCTCTCGAGTTTCGAAAGTCCCTTGAAACTTGTTGTCCATTTTTTCAGCAACGGAATAAGCTATCCAAACGAGTGTGGTATCAAATTAAAGCCGGACTTCTGGACTACTATAAACCCATTGGGAGTCGCTCCTTTTCTTTAAATGGAACAAACATTTGGGAGTAATGGGATTTTGAAAATGGGACTTCTCAAAATTGGAGTTTTGAAAGTCCCTTGAAACTTTTTGTCCAGTTTTTCAGCAACGGAATAAGCTATCGAAGCGAGTGTAGTATCAAATTAAAGCCAGACTTCAGGACTATTATTAATGTATTGAGAGTTTTATGCTACGCTCGTTTTCAGAGGATTTATTGTGTATCCACTGGGACCCCCTCCAAATGTATATTTTGACCATTTATCTGCAATGGATAATGTTATACAACTGATATTTGGTTATAGTTGCATTATTTTGAAGGCAGAATACGTCAAATTGTAAAATATTTGGAAATTCGAAAAAAAATATTTTGGTCAAAAAAATAGGAAAGGGGTTAACCCATTAAAATTTTAGATTTTTTTGAAAAAATAGATTTCGTTGAAATTCTACTTGTGCATAGCGGACCTTGATCTGAATAATACGTTGTTTTCATTTTTTAGATTGAACAAATAGTTTTGAAGAAATTCCCTTTATAAAATTGGGTTTTCTTAAAATTAGGATATTCAAAGGTCCTTGAAACTATTTGTCCAGTTTTTCAGCAAAGGACTAAGGTATCGAAACGAGTGTGCTATCAAATTAAAGCCAGACTTCAGGACTATTATTAACATACTGAGATTTAAAATCGGTACTACGACAAATTTTTGGGTTCATTTTTTTCATAATAATAAATGCCCCAATTTTCTATGAGTTTATGAAATTAAAAGTCGCTTCTCCGACAAATTTTTGGGTTTTTTTTTTTTCATAATAATAAATGTCCCAATTTTCTATGAGTTTTTTTTCCGGTCATCTTTCGTTTTTCTGGTTCATTTTTCATTTCCTAGCAGAAAGCATAGTGACCACAACTGACATCCTTCCATTCACAGCCCAATTAATTGAATTTTTTCCCTCGTTTGGCATCTCTAGCTAAGATTATCAACTGTTTTTTTTTCTTTCGCCCAGTACCAGGTGTGTTATTATGAAACATTGTTTACCCTCACCAGGAGTCTAACAAATGTTTTGAGTATTTCGCAAAAGAAGAATGTTGCTTTTAATTAGGACAACATCTTTGCTATAATAAATTCTTAAGTTGTTTCTCGTTTTATTGTTGCTTGAAAGAACCCGAAAGAAGAAGTCCGCAAGTGTATGAAGCTTGTTTTCTCCTCTTAATGGTTATGTTGTATTTCAATAAAAAAAAAAAAAAGGAAAAACAATTCTAGGTGGGCAGACTTGTTTTCAATAAATGCTGATGATGGTGGAGAAAAATGAAGGTAGCGCAGCACTTGCATGATGATATTTATCTCGGTATGAGCTGTAGTCCATAAATCAATTAATTCGAAAGTAATTAATTAAGTGAATAGACGATAGCAGAGAAGAGCAGAGTTATGGAGTGTTTGCTGTGGGAGAAAAAACGTTTTTTCTTTCTTATATAAAGGTGATTAAAAGGGAATCATCAAAAATAAATTAGAGGACATTGGGGAGTTAGAAAAAGAAAAAGTAACCCAATGTTTGCTATTGTTATGATTGTCATTATATTTTAATGACTTGAGTTCTGAGAGTGCAAATGTCCCTCGATTATGTCTCAAGATTTACGGACAGGATGTTCCGAGAACAACGAATGTAGAACGGCGAAACACATCCTAAGCCAGTGCTTCGCTTTCTCGCAGATCAGGAAAATCCAATTAGGAGAGGATACCTTAGATGACCTATTGGTCGTCAAGGGAATGGACATAAGGAATTTAAGAAGCTTTATAGAGGGGACCGAATTCCTAATGTAAAAAAGGATCAGGAAATCTGAAGAAGAACTCAGGCGCGCACAACAGGCCGAATTGCTGGCCCAGGTATACGACATGATTCGGTCATTCGTACTTGACCTAACCTAACCTCCTTCATCCTGTATTTTTTATTTTTTTTTATTGGTCAAAAAAAAAACGTAATTTCAAACAGTGGAAACACTTCTAGCTGATTTTTTTGAAAATGCTGAGGCAGTAACTGGAATGACTGGAATTGACAATGAAATCGTGAAAATATGGGCTGCGATCTTGAATACTTTAAACAGCAATGAAAATGTCAATTCTATCAAAAGTGAAGACGAAGCATTGAAAACTCCATCACGTTTTAGCGGAAATCTATCCACAGACTAAGAGGACCACGACAGTCCATAAAATACTAATTGAGTACCAGTCATTGCCATTTGGAGGGCTTTCTGCAGAAACACATGAGACTCTTAACAAATTGTATAAAGAAAATGGATTAAAAAAAAATATATAAATCATTTTATAAAAAAAAAAAAACTTAAAAAAAATCTAAAATTGATCAAAAATATTTTTTTTTTGTTATTTAAATATATTTTTGTTGTGTTCATAATTTGAAAATATTTTGAAAAATTTATTTATTTTTAATTTGTTGGATAATAATTTTAAAACAGAAAAACCTTAAAAACAGACCTAAAACAATTAATACTGGTAAAAAAAATAGTAGATTAATTTAAAAAAAATATTTTTTTTAAATATGTTGGTTAATTATGTTAAAAAATAAAAAAATATGTAAAATTGTCAAAACAAAATTTTTGAATTTTTTGAGTAATTGTTTTATAATATAAACACTTAGAAAAAAAGATGTAAAAAATCTGAAACTGGTAAATATATTTTTTTTAGTTAAAAAAAATATTTTCTTTTAATTTAAAAAAAATAATAGTTAAAAAAATATATTTTTTAAATTTGTTGGTTAATTATTTTAAAAAATCTAAAAAAATATGTAAAATTGTCAAAAAAAAAAATTTTTAATTTGTTAAGTAATAATTTTATCATATAAAAACCTAGAAAAAAAGATGTAAAAAATATAAAACTGGTAAAAATAATTGATTTTAGTTAAAAAAAATATTTTCTTTTAATTTAAAAAAAAACTAAAATTGGCAATTCTAAAACAAAAAAACCTTAAAAAAAAAATCTAAAAATTGTAAAAATAATTTTTTAAGTTAAAACAAACTTGACAAACGTGAAGGATGAACTAAAAAAATATAAAATAGGTAAAAAAAAATATTAAATTGGAAAAAATAATTTTTTTGAAGTTAAAAAAATTATTATTTTTTTAATTTGTTGATGAATAATTTTAAAACATACAAACCTTAAAAATAATTTTTTTAGTTAAAAAAATATTTTCTTTTAATTTAAAAAAAAACTAAAATTGACAATTGGCAATTCTAAAACATAAAAACCTTATAAAAAAATCAAAAATTGGTAAAATAATTATATTAGTTAAAAACAATTTTTTTTATTTTATAACTTAAAAAAAGAACTAAAAAAAATCTGAAATTGCCGAAAATAATTTTATTAGTTATAAAATATTTTTTTTATTTAAAAAATAATTTTATTTACAAATTTTATTTTTAACTTAAAAATATCCTTTTTTTTAAATTAAAAACATATTCTTTTTTAATTAAAAAATATTTTTTTTGATTAATAATTATAGAACCTAAAAACTGAAACAAATCTAAAATTGTTAGAATTAATTTTTAAAAAATATTTTTTTTAAATTTGTTGGTTAATAATTAATTATAATATTTAAAAAATCTATAATTGGTAAAAAAGCAACAACAACAATTGGAGAAAATATTTTTTTTTTATTTTAAAAAATACACTTTTTGTAAGTAAAAAAATATTATTTTTTTAATTTGTTGGGTAATAATTTTAAAACATAAAAAATATGTTTTTTTTGATTTGTTTGCTAATAGCTTTCAAACAATTGGAGAAAATATGTTTTTTTTTTTTAATTTAAAAAATTCATTTTTTGTAAGTAAAAAAAATATTATTGTTTGAATTAGTTGGGTAATAATTTTAAAACATAAAAAAATATTTTTTTTTTGATTTGTTGGCTAATAACTTTCAAACGATTGAAGAAAATATGTTTTTTTTTATTTAAAAAATTCATTTTTTGTAATTAAAAAAAATATTATTTTTTTAATTAGTAGGGCAATAATTTTAAAACATAAAAAAATGTGTTTTTTTTGTGTTTTAATTTTTTTTTTGTTGGCTAATAATTTTTAAACATAAAGCCCCTTCAAAAATAACTAAAAATTTCAAATTGGTTCAAAATAATTTGCTAACCCATAAGTAAGCACCTACATGGTGTAGAAACCTTTCCAATCAATTATTTTATAGTCTGAGCAATTTTCTATCATATGCCATTAAAATTATGCGATTATCTTATTCGGTTCAAGAGATGTGAGCTTTGCAACGAATAAACTCGATTGGTGTCTTCCTATTGCAGCCCATCATTCTCTGTTGGAAGTTTGCGTTATTACTTCCTTTGATTCCTTAAACAGACTTTTTTTGGTTCCTCCCCGTCTCTTGCACGTTCATCAAATAAAATCATTTTCATTCAGTTAGAAATGTTATTTATATACCGACACACACACACACAAACACATCGATCTATGTATGTACGCGTACGTGCTTAAGTGCCTGTACAGTGGAGCACAAACGTATTCACACTTCACTCGAACATAAATAGGAAGCCGAAAAACTATTGTGAGACAGCAGAACATTTTTATTCCTTCAGGTGAGCTGAACAAAAACCAAAAAAGTTCTCAATCATGTTAGGCTGTTTGTTTTGTTGTTGTGTCCCAACAATACGTGATTTTGGCCGGTTTGAAAACAAAACGTTAACAGAATTAGTTTCGTTGGGCCGGAAATGTTTCACTTGCATTGAGTTCAAGTGAAAAAATAACATCAATAAAATCAAAGCAAAACCAAAAAAAAATATAACCAACAACGTATCTTTTGTTTAATTTATTTATCTACAACTATTTCTGATTCCCTGTTCTGTGTACATACAAGGAAATATATATATTTGTTTAATATTTACTAAGTAGCTAGTTAAATGTTAAATGTATATAAGTAGCCATCTACAAGTACATATACGGGTATGAGTTTCACGCGCAGGAGTTATTAAGGCCTTTCGGAGGGCCTTATAGTGTGTAAGTATCCTTCAGATTTTTTGAAATTTCCGATTGGAAGGGAATAATAATAAAAATGGGGACACAAAATTGGTAAACAAATTAAATTTAAAAAAAAACAAATTGTTGCCAACAACAGGTTGAGTTAGAGATGGGACGAAAAAATGGGCCAAAAAGTACCAAAACGGGATAGAAACGAGGAAAATAAAAAAATGGGGTGAAACAAATTTGTGGCCACAACAAGTGGATACGAGTTAGAGACGGTACGAAAAAACGTGCCAAAACGGGATAAAAAAGGTACAAAAGGGGGAAAAACAAAAATGTGTAAAAAAAAATTGTGATAGAGTGCAATGAGCCAGAAATTGGAAATAATGGAAAAGTGGCCTAAAAAGGTCCAAAACTGGTGAAATGTATAAATGGAAAAAATTTAAAAAATCATCACAAAAGTAGAAATGAAGTAGAAATATGAATAGCAACTGCAGTTAGAATTTGCTTGTAAAGGGGATAAAAAGTAGTAAAAAGTACAAAATGTGGCCAAAATAGAGAAAATTTAAATAGTGTGATAACTATTTCAAATTAACATGAGGGCAGAACAGGGAGCCAAGACAAGGTAAACTGTAAAAACTTATAGAAAAGTAAAGAATGTGGCCAAAATAGAGAAAATGTAAATAGTCTGACAACTATTTCAAATTAACATGAGGGCAGAACAGAGAGCCAAAACAAGATAAACTGTAAGAAGTTCTAGAAAAGCCCAAAATGGTCCGAAGGGCACCAAACAGGATAAAAGCGGACAAAAGGTGGGGGGAAGCAAAAAGATTAATAAGACGAGCTAACAATTCGAGAATACTGAAAAGCCGACACAAATGGTTCAAGACGGGTAAAATATAGAGGATCTTTTTAAAAATAACCTTTATGAAAGTAGAAAACAAAATAAATGCTTGGAAATTATTGCGGACTTGAAAACAGCTGTAGAAAAAATTAAAATTAAAATTATTTTCTATTGCCAAAAATTGAAATAATGGGATAAATGTTTTGAGTCACTACAAAGTAGTTTTTTTTGTAAACCATTTAAATTTTGTGTTTTAATGGAAAAGGGAAATTTACGCATACGAAGTAGCGGACAATTGTTTGTAGTTAATGTTCAATATTTTGTATTGATCTTTTTTAAATTATATTGAATTTAGAATTTTTACTAAGGTTAATAATTATTATTATTCTATTTTTTTATATTTTTTGTGTAAGTGAAAAGGACATGATGAATGCATTTCGTATGAGATCTTCCTTTCCTGCTTCAAATCACGCGAAATATAATTATTTTTTCTAATTTTTATTTAATTACAATACAAAGTAAAATTATATTCACTTATATATTCACAATCACGCTACCAACTCGTCTACCGGGGCGCCTGAAATTAGATTGTCTTTCCATAAGTTCCTCTGCTAAACGATTACCAATGTTATCTGGAAGTTAGACGGTAAGGCCTTACGTAGACCTCCATTCTCCATATGAGGAAGTAATTTACGATATTCTAATTTTCAAACCCCACGCTGATAGGCCATCACTTTACCAACTCGCCTACTGGAGCGCATTCAATTAGATTGGTTTTTTATTTCTTTTCATAAGTTCCTCTGCTGAAAGATTCCCAGGAAGTTAGGCGGTAAGGCCTTACCTTGACCTCAGTTCTCCATAAGATTGGGGGTTACAGAGAAATCCTTTCGTGCCACACTGGCTTGGGGTACATTTCTGTTTGTTCATTGTATAGACCATTCGTGTGTGTGTGTTTTGTTATTTTGGGCAACATTTGTTAACTCAAATGAATATTTCATAACAACTGTGTATTTCATAAACTACCCCAGTTAAGGACTCTCTATTGGCATATTCAGGATTATGATTCGAAAACAAATAAAATACAAATAATGTTGGAAATCAATAAAACAAAATAGCCAAATGCCATACGTGGGTGGCTATAAAATGCTTTCGAGTCGAATTGGTGAATGTTGGGTCAGCTTTTGTTTGGCCTAGGGCATTTCACTATTACTCACTGGCATGAACAGGACTTTTGTTTATTTTCTAATATTACATTTTGTTAACGGAAGGACAAACATATTTTGTATAATTCTGACAGAACCTTGACAAAAAAAAAAGGTCACAAGAAAAGACAACCGCAATGAACAAGTGGGGAATTACTCAAAGGGTGCCAGTAAAGGCCGGGCCAAGAGAGAGAGAGAGGTAAAGGTATGAAATCGTACCAAATCTTTATTTTCTCGATTCTACAATGTGTTTTCTTGTTTTTGATTAGGCCAACACTCAATCAAGTTAATATTTAGAGCCCCAACCCTTAGTAAAATCTGAATTAAATCTTAAAAGGATGTCGTCAACTGAAATTCCAAATGACCAAACATCAAAAAACCCAAATTTCATATTTTATAGTAAGGCGATTTTTCTTTACCGAAATTACCCCAAAATTGGGGTCATTTGCTACTTGGACAATTTTGCATTGGGGTAGCGTTTCTTAACAGTTTGAAAATTGGTTTCTAATAAACATTTCTAAAATCAAATCCCAATTTTCAGTGATGGCCAAGAGTAAATGACACATGCTACGAAATCACATATTGTCCCTAAAATAATACGCTGGAAGCTGAGACAATCTGGGTACAGACTGTAAGTAGTTGGTGATTAAAACAAATTTCAGAGAAATACCCTGGCCGTGCTTCATGGAATGAACTTAGGTTTTTCCCATGCTAGAAACCCTCACTGTAGACTAAAGTACATTTCATAAAATAATGTTTTAAACAAGTTGCATCTATGGTCGCAGCGACATTCCTTAAAGACAACTCCTAACACCATTAATATTTTTCTATAACTAAATGTTCCAAAAGTCCATATATCTCTACCTAGTCTTTGTGTAATCACACTAATTGAAAATGTGCATTTGTTTGCCATTCATCTGCCACTTAAGCTGTGGGTGTTGATAATATTAACTTTAGAAAGTGAGATGATGATATCTATGAGCAGAACACCAGCCCGCCTGCACCACTGCAGTGACACACTTTCTCTAATGCGGCACTACCACTACAAACAAAAACTCTTAATACTTTCTTAGATGTTTTTGGGCAAAACTTTGCTCACAGATACAAACCAAATCAGAGATTCTTGGCCGACTATTGTCCTTAGATGTTGTGTATGGTGTGCTGTGCTTCCAGTCGGTCGCCACCGGCGAATTACCCCTGCTGAGTTTGGTCTTGCTTAGAAAAGGATAATAATAATAAAACTACCAACTAAAATTTTAGTGTTTTGTGTAAAATAAAAAAACTAAAAAACAGAACTTTTCCTTTTATCACCATTTGATTTTCTTTAAACTGCTCCGGACTTGTAGATTTTATTAGTTTCTATTGGTTTCTGACTAAGGTTCCATGGTGCGTTCCATTGTTTTGTTTTTCTTTTTGTCACCAGCACATTTTATTGGCTTAAAAGTACCCATTGTGAACAGCCAGCGGAATGGAGCCAGCGATGAGGAAAGGAAGGAAGCATAAGCTCAATTTGGATTATGTCCAAAGCATAATTTAATTATTTTCTTCTTATGCTGCGTATTTTTAACATTAGCAACAATTCTCTTGGGGCGGTCAGAGAGGCAGATGCCATGAAAAGAACATCATTGTATTTGTATTTGGATTAAAATTAGTGCGGAAACTTTTTCGAATTGGAAGTCATAAAAACTTATGACTTCTTCGTATATTTGCATTTCATAAACACACATTTTTGGAAACACCCGGAAAGCAAAGAGGGGCGAAAAAAAATCACACAAAGTTTGTACGCTTTTCGGTTGTTGCCGCACTTTGTGTGAAAAATCCACAATATTTTATTTGTGTTTTTCAAGGCTTCTCCTTTTCTTCGAGTTGAGAATAATTTAATTGAAATGAATTGAGATGACTGGGGTTTCGAAAAAAAGAATCAATTAAGAAATAGTTAAATATGCGAAAGTTTTCGAAGGACTGTTTCTCTCAGACCTGTTGCTTTTCAGGACCTCTTGTAGTGAGAATATTCCCGAAAATAAAATAAAATAAAATAAAATAAAATAAAATAAAATGAAAAATAAAAAATAAAAAATAAAAAATAAAAAATAAAAAATAAAAAATAAAAAATAAAAAATAAAAAATAAAAAATAAAAAATAAAAAATAAAAAATAAAAAATAAAAAATAAAAAATAAAAAATAAAAAATAAAAAATAAAAAATAAAAAATAAAAAATAAAAAATAAAAAATAAAAAATAAAAAATAAAAAATAAAAAATAAAAAATAAAAAATAAAAAATAAAAAATAAAAAATAAAAAATAAAAAATAAAAAATAAAAAATAAAAAATAAAAAATAAAAAATAAAAAATAAAAAATAAAAAATAAAAAATAAAAAATAAAAAATAAAAAATAAAATAATAAAAAATAAAAAATAAAAAATAAAAAATAAAAAATAAAAAATAAAAAATAAAAAATAAAAAATAAAAAATAAAAAATAAAAAATAAAAAATAAAAAATAAAAAATTAAAAATAAACTTCCGAAAACATCCGTGACCTGTTAAAAGCTGTGTGAGCTGTGTATGCTCGAAGGACTGTTTTTCTCAGACCTGTTGCTTTTCAGGACCTCTTGTAGTGAGAATATTACAGAAAATAAAATAAAAAATTAAAAAAAATTCAAATAAAAAATATAAATTAAAAAAATAAACTAAAAAATAAATAAAAAATATAAATTAAAAAAATAAATTAAAAAAATTAAAATAAAAAATATAAATTAAAAAAAATAAAAAATAAATAAAAAATAAAAACAAACATTTATGTATATATTGGCTCGGTATATAAATTCCAAAATTTATATTTTTGGTCCGATTTTACTCAAATTAAAAATGGATGTCCGTTTGGACATTAGCAAATTCTGTATACTGAATTAATTTTTCTATTTATTAAATAAATTTCATAAATATATTATTAAAATTATGTTGATTAATTTTGTGGTTAACTAATTCATTTATTCCATTATTTAAATTTAGAAACTATATAATTAAATTGAAGGCTGTGGACATCCACTATCCATTCCGTCCCATCACGACTTAGATATCATTAGAATTTCACTCTCAAATATCTCTACAACTGGCAAATTCTTAGAATTTTCGAAATAACACGATTTGCTGTTTGCCAAAACTAAAATTCTATGCATGCTGCCGCCACCTTTGGCTAAATCAATAGAAAGCGAAGAAACTGCAGCTCACACAGGGGGGACAAAAAATGGACAAAAAAAAAGTACAAAAGCACCATTTCACATTTCGAAATGTAAATTCTCCAAGTTTGAGAAATTTCTAAATTTACTTCAGAAATTCTTACCCTTTCGTGGCACTCACAAATCTTTGCTCATTTGTCACCGAGCCAACAATGAATGTTGGCTGGCTGTCCCCAGTGTGCTGCTGCTGCTGCCGCTGCATAAAACCATACACGCAAGCAGCGACTGACTTTACACGGATGCCAGAGATACAGGCCTGGGCCACAGACGCAGTCATGACATACCGTTTGTCCAAATAATGTGTGCGCGTGTGTGTTTGACTGTTTGTTGGTACTCTTGGTCCTGGTGGGTATCTGCAACTTCTCGCTGTCACTTTGGAGAATTATTGTTGAATTATTCATGGAATGAATGAATTCATAGAAGAGGAAAAAGAAAAAAGAAAAAAAGAAGAAGCAGCAGTAACGGCAACCAACCAAGACGAAGCAAACGGATAAACAACAAAAACTAAGCGAATCGAAATAATGTGACAAAAAGCTACAACAAGAGCAGCAGCAACAGCGACAAACATGAGCAACATCTTCACCAGCAGCAACAACAACAACAACAGCAACAGTGACAATGCCAAAAAGGATTAGATGATATATAGCCACGGCAAATATGTTATGGATCATTTCCAATGGTACTTGCTACAAACACACGCCTGCACACACAGAGCGATGAGAGAGAGAGAGGGCGAGACACGCACAACACTAGTGTTATTGTGGAATACTCCAGGGAAAATGTCAACTTCGTACAAAGTGTGTATGGGGGTGTGTGTGTGTGTGTGTGTGTGTGTTTGGAGGAGTACTATCAACAAACAAACACACACTCACACACTGAAAATATGACAATGATAAAGAATTGCCATATATTTCTGGGCTGGCTACAGTGTGGGCCATTCCAATGGATGCACTGTGACAATTTTGCCAGTGGGGGTTTTTTCTATATTTTTTTTGTTGTTTTCTGACCGGATGCTGGTCACCCTTTCCCTTGATATGAACGATTTAACATACTGGCTCTTATGTAAAGGGTGTTTTTTATTGAGGTATAGAACATCGAATTGAAATAAAACACAAGAAAATCGTTTTAATGTCCATCAATTTGGCTTTATTGGAAGGATAATTTGATGCCATTCATGTTTAAATATGATTTCGGGCATGTGGCCGCCGCGGCTGGCTCGAATAAAGCCAATTCTACAGGTCCAATTTTCAACCACTTGTTGGAACCACAACTCATCCACATTCATGCCATCCAATTCGGGAACAAAATAGTCGGTTATCATGGCTCTATACCGGTCTCCATTAACGGTAACTGACTCTCCAGCATTATTTCGGAAGAAGTATGGCCCAATGACTCCACCAGCCCATAGAGCACACCAACCAGTCAGTTTTTGTGGATGTAATGGCATAAAATGGACGGAGCTTGCGGTGAACTTCGCGAACTGAACCATTACTTTCGAAATAAATTTGCACGATTTGCAAGCGTTGTTCTTTTGTCAACCTGTTCATGATGAAATGGCAAACCAAACTAAATATTAATCACTTGACAGCTGACAAAATGGCCGCCAGTTAAAAAAGTGATGCCAACTTAAAGTTCTATACCCCAATAAAAAACACCCTTTACTAAACCACAATTGCTCACATCTCAGCCACTCTCCTTCAAGAGACCGGCATTATAGATTAGACTTCGAGGAGGCTGTTGAGCAATCATTCGTTCTCCATGTATTCATTCCGGTCTGCTTTGCTCAGAATGTCTTCTTTCCATACGCCTAAGGTCTGATGTCAAGCTATTGCCAACGAGTTGACGGCTTCCCAGGTTTGCTTACATTGGAACATGAATTCCAGCTCATAAAGAAATTCTGTTACATGAAGAACTAGTTGGCCTCGGCCCCACAGATTTGGAGACTGCGACTTCAGTAGAATGAGAAGACAACCGAACGTCTTCTCTGCCGGGAGACTGCGTATCCCATACAACGACTCCTGTAGAAGGAGGAGGAGACAACCGAACGGCTTCTTTGCCACTGCCAGGCTTTTGTGGACTTGGTTTACGTGGCCTCTCCAGAAACCAAGGAGCGTCAAGTAGCATCTAGTAACTCCGTGTTGTGGACTTAGGAGGGAAAATATTTGCTCTTCTAATACCAGAAGACAAAATCTGTCTCTCCATAAAAGGATGTGGGTAGAATTCTCATCTTCATTGCGGCACAGGGTGGGCTGAAGAAAGGTAAGTGGAACCAGGAAACTTGAAAAAATTGTTGGTATCACAACTGGGCCTTCTGATAGACCCAAAGGAGATGTTCTTCGGGCAGCTGTCAAATTAACCTAACCTGAACGAAAATTAGTTAGCAGGAAGCCAGTTCATTTGTAATTGAAACAGAATAGGGAGATAGTATAGAAGATTAGGTGTTACAATCGATGGATTCATTGATCCGGTTTACTAAGCGTATTTTTTTTGGAACAAAAACACATCATAGTTACTTTCAGTCGTTTCTACCCTCATCAGCCAGTACGCGATATAACATTTCAAAGGATAAACCATTGTGTTTGATAAAGACCCACGTTGTCACACACACTCCGAGCGATGCCATATCGCACAGAGAAAATAATTTCGTAAAGTTAAAAATGTCAAGAGATTCGAACTCAGGACCCCTTTTTTATAAAATATAAAACTTTTTTTTTAAAAACATGTCTTGGTCGCGCATTTCATTCGCATGCCACCACTGTACTGCCAGCCCCTTTGTGGCAGGATACACAAACTTCACCAAATTTATGAGTCTCATATAAATTTTACTTTCAGTGATTTTCCAAGTGACAACAAAAAAGTGAAACGCCAGCGTTAAAATGACGTTATTTCGAATAGAGTTCCATACAAAGAAGAAGAATATAAAGGAAAAGAAGAAGAAGAAATAACTTCTGCCATAAAAAAAAGGTCATCAATTGACAGAAACGAAAAGGAAATTGCAGCTGCAGTAAGCTGAAAACTAGTGGCACTAATAATATCCCCTTAAAGTCAGTGTTGCCAACACAAAGGACCAAATAAATCGTTATGAATGGAAATTTGACTTAAAATTACTTCAAGTTTTTTTTGTTCGCCTCAAGTGGGACGACGACAGCCCAGCACAATACAGAAAACATCTTAATTCGTATGTTTCATAATAAATGTTGCAGCTCATATACAGCAAAGTCATAATTAAAATCAATTACATGCCTTGTTGCATGTACTCCTCGGAGCCACGGATGATGGGCGCATGGGGGGTACATTTAGTACACCGTGTACAACATCCATCCAGCCAGCCGACAGCGCCGAAAGAACCACCCGGCCATTCACTTTTCGTCTGCTTGCCATAGCCAACGTACAGCTGACACAGCCAGCACAGAGAGCCCTCTGTTATATTTTCGTGCAATATTTCTTTTTGTACATTTTAAAATTTTAAGGAGAGAGAGAAAAAAAGTAGAAGAAGCACAAAATAATTTACTTTAATTAATATGCTGCTGCTGCAGATGACTGCTAGACAGCAAACAAGCTGAAAATGGCAAACATAAACATAAATGTTGCTTTAAACGTCAGCCGACACTAACAAAGGGGGAGATTGGTAGACTTCCAGTCTAAAGGGTACAAATTACCTTAACTATGTCTTGACTTAAGGTAACAATCGCGAAGAGATAACTATGGACTGTATACGGTGAACGTTGAAGAGGTAAGAGATAAATAAAGAGAGAGATAAAGAGAGTATTGCTGAGAACTCAAATTTATTGTATTGTTGCCGGCCCTTAGAATTCAGCTTCAGTTGACATTTGAAGATTGTTTGTTTCTTTGTAACTACTCTCAACCAATTTCCTACTGCTAAAATCTGTAAACACTTCAGGAAAAACTTGTTCTAAACTAAATCGAAATTATTAATTATAATTGAGTAAAGGTATGAATTTCAAAAATTTGCTCGACATATGCACAACTTTGTCTATGGTAAGGTTTTTTCTTTTTTATTACAAAAAAAATTAAAATTTGTTGGGTGACAAAAATATATGAACATTTGAATTCATTCCTTTACTCAATTGCGAATAAAAGCGAAACGCGTGCATCGATTTTCATGATCTTTGTCTCATTTTGCTCATAGGTTATGTGACTTTACGTAAAAGTAATAAGATTTGACATTTTTTTTCATTTTGGATTTTTTATGGATTTTTAAAAAAAAAAAAATTTTAATCTTTAGGCAAAAAATAAGTTTTTTTCCTTTATATATTCATTTTTAACTTGGAAACTGTTGCTTGTATAGGAAAACAATATATGAACAGTAGGGTGGAGTGAAAACATGTTTTTTTTTTAATTTGAAAAAGTTAACCTCGGAAAGAGATGTAGTCTGGGGTCCTAATGAGGGGAAAAATAAAGAAAAAATTTTTTAAAAATTTTTAGGGGTCGCGCCACTCTCTCGAAATTTGGAAATTATCGCTATTTTGGCGTTGATTTTCGAAAAATCCTAAAAATTAACGACTTAACTTATTCGAAATTTAAAAGTTTGAGCTTGTTCAGTGCCCAAACAAAAGTATTTGAGGCAAATATGAGGATAATCGACTAATATTTGTAGCTTTGGTGGCGATTTCATTGATCAGTCAATTTTCTGAAGAAGGGACGATTTGACTTATTTTACTTTTTGAAATTTTTGAACAATGAGAAAATTTTTTTTAAATTTTTTCATGCCCTTATTTCATTGTTTACGCTATTGCAAACATTTATTGACATAAACATTTTTAGGATTTTTCTAAAATAAACGCCAAAATAGCGATAATTTCCAAATTTCGAGGGAGTGGCGCGACCCCTAAAAATTTTTTAAAATTTTTTTCTTTATTTTTCCCCTCATTAGGACCCCAGACTACATCTCTTTCCGAGGTTAACTTTTTTTTTTTGAATTTCACTCCACGCTAATGAACAGATTAAGGGAATTGTAATTTTAAATTTAATTCAATTAAATCGGGCTAGTGGTTCCCGAGTTATGCCGGACGAAACAAATTAACCAAAAAAAAATTTTTTAAAATTTAAAAAAAAAAATAAAACAAAAACCAAACGAAAAAAAAAATTTTTATTGCGTTTTTCGAGCTCATGTCAAGGTTATCTACACAGAAAAAATTATCGCATCCCGAGTACATTTTGACTGTTGACTAGTGTTATTATTATTTTGATATTTACAGTCAAACTGCCATGACTCGAACCACCATTAGTCCGCAGAAATATTCAGCTTACGGAGACTTTGAGTTATGGAATTACTTAAAAAAATTCCATTTGGAAAAGATTACATTTATACGAATTTCTTAATTTTTATTTTATGTATACACTTGTAATTACTTGAAAAGCTGTGTAATTTTTGGTTTTTGTAAAAAACAATTAACTAAAATTGATTTAGGACTTTTTAATGTTCAGTTATATGGCATGTTGCGCTTTCTGCGAAGTAATTGATTCGGCGGAACATCGGTCAGCAATATCGGCATCAGTAGAAAAGTCTGACAAACTTCTTCATTATCAACCTCAGATTGAGCCATTTTCAAGCCATTTTTATCCTCCGAAAAGTTCAACTTATGGAAGTTATGGAAACTCGAGTTACAGAAGAGCAATTTGTCTACTTAATGCTACTGACATTAGTGACTTCTGGAAGTTCCACAGTATTTGTAAATTTGTTTCAGGCATTATTGAGGATTATTCCCCCCATTTCCGAAATTCTGGAATTCTTTAAAAAAAAAAAATCCTAATATTGTTTTAAATTTTTTTCCCCAGTACCAACAATTGCATCTGCTCGAAATTCCCATACTTCCTGACCATTGTGTTCAAGGAATTTTTATATTGTTTTCTGGCGACCTGGCTGCAGCCACTGGCCTAGACCTCTAACTACAAGCGAAATAGAAGAAATATCTTCCACGTCCATGACAACATTCGACATAGGAAAAGGAACAGGAATTAAACAGTGAATTGGATGAAAGTTTAGCAAAGCGTAAAAGACTGGTGCAGTCTGTGGCAGATTTCAGAGCAGAACTTAAGTAGAGAAAATGTTCTCTAGCTTAAGTCGGGAAGACAGTCTGAAAGGGCTTAACCGCGAGGTTGCGGAATTGAATATCTAACAATTTTGTATGTGGGTTAGGTTAATTTGTACGCTGCCCAAAGCATATCTCTTTTGGGTCCATCAAGAGGTCTCGTTGTGATATGGTGGATTATTATAACCTAAACCCACGTTTAGCGAATGCGAATATTGAAATATAATTTTTTTTTGAAAGCAAGGGCGAATATTGAAGCATATTTTTTTTGGGAAAACGAATATTCCATAATTATGCGAATAATCAATTAACTATTGATGACCGCAATGAGGTTTCTCAAATGGACTCTTTGTCCGATTAATCGTGGTCTGCGTTCTCTGCTCGACCATAATTTTCTGGTTTCCAAGCAGATCCTAATTTGTTTGAAAAATTTGTCTTTGCTTGCCCACAATCCTGACGCTTCACTTAACTAAAGCTTAAGATCCAGATTTGTTATCCCTTCTAAGGGTCCTCAAAATAGGCACCTGTTTGTTTACTGATTTTATTGTGGGCAGAAAATCTCATCTTTCAAAGTCTTTTCGAATACCGAAAATAGTCTCTAGGTTTTAAATCCCGAAAATATACCGTTGGTCAATTCAGGCAAATTTTTTTGTAATTTCCAAGCGATCGTACAAGTAGGTTGGCCGCTAATGTAGGACAAACGCTCTAACCTTCATGGACTTTTAGTATAATTTCCAAGCAACTGTGTACAATTTCCAAGCAATTTCATGAAAGTGAAGCACACAGTTGCAGTTTCAAGAAATATTCACTCCGGGCAAAAATTCGAAGAACAGAATGGGGAAGGAATTCTTTGAGTAATTCAATTGAAATGTACCTATTTTCCTTTTCTCCCCAAATCACCTGGGAGTCTGCTAGCCATGGCTTTGAAACACAAACTAAATGACTCAGCTTATTAGAATTTTTAACAGCAGGCAGCTGACAGATGCGTCTTGAGAGAAGCAGTGTTGCCCTTTCAGTTAGGAGGCGGGAAAATCAAAATGTCACGGAGTAATTGAGCCACCCTCGTAGCCAAAAAAAAAAAAAAACATATGCCAAGTCCACTCCGCTGAAGCATTCTGAAAGCCCGAAAAGACTTCAAAATCTGTAAAAAAAAAACCCCACAAAGGTCAAATCATCTAGGTAGCTCAAGAAATACAAATCCAGTTTTGAATCTCAGCCAATATGACCGGGAAAGATAATGAGTTTTAAGTACTTTTCATCGTCACAACTTCTGCTGAGGTCAGAGGTCAGTAGGAGCAACCGTCAGTCTCATGGCATGGCATCCAATCAGTGTGGCACAATCAATGAGACATCGTTTCTAGGTAGCGACAGCATTGAATGCGACGTTCACATATTGTTTGATTCTCCCCAGGCACCAGAAGTGGCCTGAGGCAGGACTACGAATTTCACTTCGGCTGGAAACCGTTGGGTAGTCCCCAGTTCGATCGGTTGACTCAGCACCCAGATAAGTTCAATAACTTATGTTGAGAGTTCTGAGCTAGTCTGGCGATGATGTTGAGTTCAGAAAGTTAGAATTATGTTGTTAAAATTTTTAATTCAAAAGCCAAAAATTCCATATAGTGACTGTTTTGCTACCCCTCTTGCTTCTCTAGGCCCTTCGCCAACAATCGTCGAACGATGAACAGGCAGCCTGGCTGGAAAGTCATCGTGTAAATCGGGTCTTAGTAGTTTATGTGTTCTTCAATTCAATGTTTTACAAATCTGTAAATTCTGCTAACACAGTTTTCTCAACTCCCATTAATTTTGGCCGTCTCTCACAACAATTTGTTTCCATCTTCACCATACGTTTACAGAGTCTCCATATATTAAACCCCTCCATTGACTACCTATGTGTGTCTCCTCACACATTCCACTTTCTTTGCGAACCTCAGCCATTGGTATTGTTGTCATGTTTAACTTGTCTGCAATTTAAGAGATTTGTTTTTAATGTAAATTTCTTAAATTCCTTTTAACGAAATATCAAATTAATTAGTTTTTCCTTGTCCTTTTTGCATCCAATCTGGTTATTTTGTAAATCCTTACAAGCGTCTTCCACCCAAACAAAGTCGAAAAGAAAGAGAACAAAAAAAAAAACTCCGAACAGAAGAATACACTTTGTGGTTTTTTGAGCAAACATTAAATTTTATGTACATTTGTCGTTGTCGTATATTTTGTCATTATTATAGCCAGCATCGAAGTAGGTGGGTATATTCGGTTTGTCATGCCCTGTGACAAAAAACCCCCCCGCTGGCTGCTTTATATTCCTCGCTGGTTTTTGCCAGTTCATGGAAACCGAGGTCAAACTCAGGCGAGAGGGATTTCAAAAACAATTTCAATAATCAAATTTTTATTCCACGCTGGTTTTTGGCAGTTCATGGAATTCAAGGCCCGTCTC